>CM077198.1:7167910-7767910 GCA_039654625.1 Rhinogobio ventralis
GTTGTGGAGACCATCCTACACTCTAGAGCTCCCTCCACGAGGAAACTGTACGCATTGAAATGGAGACTCTTCACCTTATGGTGTAGAGATCGCCTGTGGGATCCAGTTAACTGCCCTGCGAGCGCGGTGCTGGAGTTCCTGCAGGAGAAATTCTCCGCTGGGTTAGCTCCCTCCACTTTGAAGGTGTATGTGGCGGCCTTAGCAGCTTACCACTCTCCTTTCGATGGTGTTACGCTCGGGCGACACCCCCTAGTTACTCGTTTCCTCCGTGGCACTATCAGACTGAGGCCTGCAGTACGCACCAGGGTGCCAGCCTGGGACTTATCTATTGTCCTTCAGGGCCTTTCTCAGGCTCCCTTCGAGCCCATTGAAGAAATTTCTGAGAAACTCCTCACTTTAAAGACCATCTTTCTGCTGGCTATCTCTTCTTTAAAAAGAATAGGGGACTTACAAGCCCTCTCCGTGGCACCCTCGTGCTTGGAATTTGCTCCCGGTATGGCTAAAGCTTTTCTGCACCCCAGACCGGGGTACGTTCCTAAGGTTCCCACTAATACTGTGAGACCCATAGTACTTATGGCCTTTTGTCCACCTCCCTTTCTGACGTCTGACCAGGAAAGATCCAATCTGCTTTGCCCTGTTCGCGCACTAGACGCTTATGTCCACAGAGCTGCCCTGTGGAGAAAATCTGAACAGTGGTTCGTGTGTTACGGTCCACCCTCGAGAGGGGGTCCGGTCTCTAAGCAGAGGATGAGCAAGTGGATAGTTGAGGCTATTTCACTTGCTTATGAGGTGGTCGGGCAGCCTTCCCCTTTGGCTGTCCGGGCACACTCACTAGGGGTATGGCTGCCTCTCGGGCATTCCTAGCAGGGGCCTCCCTGCAAGACATCTGTGATGCGGCGGGGTGGTCCTCGCCGCTCACTTTCGTGAGGTTTTACGAACTTGACATTACTCCAGGGGCTCGGGTGCTCGCCTTTTAGACAATGCACAGGCGGGCATCCGGCTCCTATGGGGACGTGGGTATTCTCGTTCCCAAAGCGGTGACGCAGCGCGAGTTCCCTCGAAAGGGAACGTCTCGGTTACGACTGTAACCTTAGTTCCCTGAGTAGGGAACGAGACGCTGCGTCACCCTGCCATACTCCCCGCATGCCCGCAAAAGCGTCTTGCTTCACTCTACCACAGAAGCTAGCGGCGTTTGTTTGCCGGTATGCTTTATACCTTCCGGGTCGATGACGTCACCCGCCTATGACGTTCCGTCTCTCCATTGGACTGATTACACATGTGCTTCACGACGCAATCACGCAGAGGCGTTCCCGAAGCGGTGACGCAGCGTCTCGTTCCCTACTCAGGGAACTAAGGTTACAGTCGTAACCGAGACGTTTTTTATCGTTCATCAGCTGAAAAAAAATCAAAATATCGTTTCTCTGTAAAGTTAGCATTGTAGTTGTGGTGTGGACTCTGCTATTCTTTTATATTAAAAGATTTTTAGAACTATATCTATTTTGTTTTCGTTATAGTTATTGTCCTTGGTGTGAACGGGCCTTAAGTCTGCTAAAGATGTAAAATATTTTATACTGTACATTTTTAAAGTCGTTCAAACGATTCTTCCTGCATGGAAAATACTTTAAACTAGCAAAAAATTGCCATGTTTTTGTACATAAGTATCATATATTTGAAATTCAATTGAAATGTAAAATGTTTTTCATTTATTCATTGAGTAAAGGTTTTTATAGTGATTTAAATTCTCATGCCTCGGTGGCAGCAGAGCCGCCACAAATGGCCAAAGTGCAATCAGAAATAACCTATTTTCTTTCATTAAGTTATGGGCTGGAATTAATGCAAATTCTCTGGACCTAACTAGTGGGCCTGACAGCCTTACAGACACTATTAAAGTGCTCAGTTCCCAGCAATCAGTTAATCTGGACCATTTAGGAAGTGAATAGAATGAGTATATATTCAGCAATATATTCAGAATCAACAAAAAACTACAGTTAATAACCGGGACTGAAAACTGAGTTGAGAAACGCTATTCCCTGACGTCAGCGAGGTGTCTTCAGAACATAAAGCTAATGGCATTACTTCATTGGTAAAATCTATTATGGGATTCCCACAGCAAATTTACAAGAAAACAACAACTTGAAGGAGTCTAAACATTGAAGCATAAAGCTGGTGGCTGTCAAAATGAACCAGGCAATGTCTAAAACTTATCATAAATGTCATAAAATATCATAAAATCATAAAAATACTGTATACCAACCACTGGAATGATAATTACATCATTAAAATACTACTAGAATGGTGGATTTTAGATGGGAAATGGGAAAGAAAATGAAAGCAATATTTCATCTAAAAAAGTCATCACATCTTTAAAATGAACATGAGTGGTATCATGATGTTTTACTTGCTATTGCTTAACTTTAGAGATGTACAGTCACAACACACTCCGAATAAACGGGTGTCTTCCCTTGTGAAAAGAAGTACACTTAAAAAGAGTACTTATTACGGAAATAAGTTGCCTAAAATAATATATTGACATGCAAAATGAATGCGTTTTTTGACTAATCGCACTTAAATGAATATTTATTATATTTTAATTTTATATAAAGGCCATTACAGTAGCTGAACTTAAGAGAGTTTTTGACTCACTTAAAGGATTAGTTCACCCAAAAATTAAAATTACCACATGATTTAACCCTTATTTACACTGCACACCTTCATAAGCGCTTTCAGAAGCGTCCCTTCGCTAAAAATAGGCACCTCACCTATTTTTGATGGACGCCGCACTGAAGCTGCGCAGTAAATACAAAATAAAAGTAAAACATCCTGTCAATTTCAAAATGTAGACTCCGCATTTTACATAACCATCCTTGTTCATCAGTTCACTGTAATTAATACAATAGTATACTTTAGCATTCATTAACAAATTGTTGTAAATACTATAATATTTACAGTATACAAGAATTTACTAGTTTTCCACAGTAAATACTATAGTATATTTTCATGTGGGATAGCAAAAAATAAGGGGTCACTCACCCTCAAGCCATTAGGTGTATATGACATTCTTCTTTCAGATGAACACAATCAGAGTTATATTAATAAATATCCTGATGTTTCCAAGCTTTATAAAGGCAGTGAACGGGTTTGAAGCTCAAAAAAGTGCATCCATCCATTATAAAAGTAATCCACATTTTGGGATTCCCACAGCAAATTTACAAGAACGGGTTGTTAGTAAAATATCTAGCTTCCACCAGACCGCCTTCCGTATTCAACTTACGGAAAAAGTTTTGAACTGTGAGAGGCGTTACACTTTCTGCGTAAGTTAAATACAGAAGGCGTTCTGGCAGAAGCTAGATATTTTTAAGATATTTTAAGTTTTAAATATGGATATTTTTTTCACAAAACTCCATCGATTTGCTTCAGAAGGCCTTTATTAACCCCCCAGAGCCGTGTGGAGTACGTTTTTATAATGGGGGGATACAGTTTTTTGAGCTTCAAACTCGTGAGCCCCGTTCACTGCCATTATAAAGCGTGGAAGAACCAGGATATTTTTTTTAATATAATTCTGATTGTGTTCATCAGAAAGAAGAATGTAATATATACCTAATGGCTTGAGGGTGAGTAAATCATGGGGTAATTTTTTTGGGGGTGAACTAATCAAGTAGGACTTAAGTACATGTAATTGTAAGGCTGGTGTTTGGTTGGGCTCTTTGTTTTCATGTGTCATGTGATCCCCAAGTTTCCCTTGTGTTCCCTTGCTTTTGTTTTCATTTGTGTTATGTTCTCATTGGTTCATTGGTTTCATTACATTCAGGTCTAGCTTCATCATATTTTGATGCGGTAGTCTACTGTTGTATATTGTCATATTATCACCATGCGTTACTTAGTCAAGTTTAAGTAATGTGTATTTTGGTACACTTTTTGAATCATGGTGTAAACTGCATTTGGGCTCAGAAAATTGACTCCGCTTCAGTGGAACAGTTGCAGTAATTTTGCAAACCCCATTTACAGAAAAAGTTGGGACATGTAAAATGCAATAGAATCAAGAATCTGTGACTTGTTAATTCTCTTGAACCTTTATTCAACTTACAAAAGTGCAAAGAAAAGATTTCCAATGTCTTCACTGACCAACTTAATTGTATAATTGTAATTGGATTTTGATGGCTGCAACACACTCCAAAAAAGTTGGGACAGAGGCATGTTTACCACCGTGTCACATCACCTTTCCTTTTAATTACACTTTTAAATAGAGGATACTAAAGGTTGATTTATACTTCTGAGTCAGACCTGCGCAGTAGCCTCTACGCCGTGGGCTACGCGTAGATTTTCATTTATACTTATTATATCATTATATGTCCTTGTCCGCGTCCACGTGCAGTTACACATCCAGAGGGAGCATGTGTACCCCTAAAGGGAGGGGTTCTGGCAGACCAATCACAGCGCTTGCGGTCTGCGTAGAATTGACTCGTTGTTACATTTTTGGAGTGGTGCACGTCAGGGTACGTCGTAGGCTACGCGTGCAACACACAGCCTACGATGTAGCTACGGCATACACTCCACACAGAAGTATAAATTGGGGTTAACTGTTGCAGTGCTGCAAGTGGAGTTCCCTCTCGATCTCTCCTGATATAAGACATCTGCTCAACAGTCCATGATCGTCATTGTCTGATTCTCCTTTTTATGATGGGCCATACATTTATAAAAGGAGACAGATCTCGACTGCAGGCAGGCACATCCCTTCTACAGTGTAGAGTGTCTAGAAGCCACTCTGTTTTAGCATGTGCGCAATGAGGCCTGGCATTGTCTTGCTTCCCAGGAAACATGTCATCTTGATGGCAGTTTATGTCTCTGTTCAATCCCAATATACGCCTTCACGTCAATGGTACCTTCATACACATGCAAGTCACCCATGTCGTTTGCGCTTATGCTCCCCCATTCCATGACAGATGTTTGCTTTTCCACATGTTGCTGTTGAAAGTCTGGATGGTCCCTTTCATTTCAGAACTCAATGTCCATTTTTTCCAAAAACAAGCTGAAATATGACTCATCTGACCACAGCACACACCGCTGTCTTTTAGACCATCTGAGATGAGCTCAGGCCCAGAGAACTCGGCAGCATTGATCAGATGTATAGCTTATCCTTGCGTAACAGAGATTGAAGTTTTATTTCTTGATGCAGCAAGTGAAATAAAAAAGTGAAGCCTGTGTTAAGTGAAAACGGTTTTCCAAAGTACTCCTGAGCACATTTGGCTATATTTAACACAGTAGCATGATGGTTTCTCATTCAGTGCCATCTGAGGGCTCAAAGGTCATGGACATTCAATGGATGTCTCTTGCTTTGCTCTACACAGACTGAGTTATATGGATTCCCTGAATCTTTTCTCAATATTATGTATGGTAGATGGTGAAAGACATCAATACTTTGCAATCTTGCATTGAGAAATGTGATTTTTTAATTGTTCTCTCATGAAATTTTGCATAAAGTGGTGAGCCATGAGCCATCTTTGCTTGCAAAGACAGAGGAGCTCCTTTTACACCCAATCACAATACCTTTACCTATTACCAATTCACCTACTAATTGAGGACTGTTTCAAAAAAGTTTAACTTGGATATTCTATAATCTTTTCACTTTTATTTGGCCTCTGTCACAACTTTTTTAGAGTGTGTTGCAGCCAGCAAAATCAAAATTTGGTTATATTTACAAAAACAAGCATTGTCCGTGAAAACATTGAAAATATTTTCTTTGTACCTTTGTCAGTAAAAAAAAAAAAAGGTTGTGGATTTTATTGCATTTTACAATTGGGATTGTATAAAGATGCACAAAAGACCAACGGCCAAGGTCAGGATTTTTACTAAATAATACATAAAATTACTTTTTTTGTCTTTTCTTTCTTTCTTTTTTTTTTAAAAACCATATCCTATTGTATACCCCAGAACATGTGGGATATATGACACGTATTGCATATTTTGTTAAAAGCTTAATGCAAGTCACTATATTCAATGCCATTACATGGCCAATTCTCCTTTTGTGGACATAAAAATAAAGAAGGGCATATGGCATTAGAACAACACCAGAGTGAGTAAATGATGACTTTTTTTATTTTATTTATTTTAAGGTGAACTATCCCTTTAATAAACCTAGTCATAAGTGTATTCTCTTTTAGTATGCATATGTGGCCCTTTATTTCATCAGTATAATCTGAAAGTACAGTTACACTATTAAGATTTGAAGTAGACTACTAGTGCACAATAAATACAGTTAAGCTCACTTCTTTTTCATCATCCTTAGTTTTGTGAAACTTCAGCTCGTATCGTATCCCGACTGCATTGTTGTAATCACAAGTTTTTGTCTCTGATTTTCTCACTGAACGTTAGTGTTTACCAAACTCTCACCACATTGATCAGATGTATAGCTTATCCTTGCGTAACAGAGATTCAAGTTTTAGTTCTTGATGCAGCAAGTGAAATAAAAAAGTGAAGCCTGTGTTAAGTGAAAACGGTTTTCCAAAGTACTCCTGAGCACATTTGGCTATATTTAACACAGTAGCATGATGGTTTCTCATTCAGTGCCATCTGAGGGCTCAAAGGTCATGGACATTCAATGGATGTCTCTTGCTTTGCCCTACACAGACTGAGTTATATGGATTCCCTGAATCTTTTCTCAATATTATGTATGGTAGATGGTGAAAGACTTCAATACTTTGCAATCTTGCATTGAGAAATGTGATTTTTTAATTGTTCTCTCATGAAATTTTGCATAAAGTGGTGAGCCATGAGCCATCTTTGCTTGCAAAGACAGAGGAGCTCCTTTTACACCCAATCACAATACCTTTACCTATTACCAATTCACCTACTAATTGAGGACTGTTTCAAAAAAGTTTAACTTGGATATTCTATAATCTTTTCACTTTTATTTGGCCTCTGTCCCAACTAGTGTAACTGATTTTCTCACTGAACGTTAGTGTTTACCAAACTCTCACCACTGAGGATGGACGATCTGAATATACAGTGGCTGGTTTGGCTGCGTCCTTTTCAACAAACAGCTCAAACCACACAATTACCCGTTATTATCTGCTGTGTTACCGCCCACTCACCAACACAAACACAATGACTTCTAATTGAAGCAGATGGCTCTTACATAAACCTAGAGACAGAGATGGAAGCGGCCCACTTCGGTCACCTCACTGGGCTCCCTGACATCTATGTACTTTTGAAGGAAATGTGCTACGTACAGATAATATTCACACCAAGACAGAAGAAAGAGGTGTATTAAGAGCATTTGAAGAACAAAACCCAGTCATGCCGGCACCTTTTGTGGCATCTTCATTTACACGTACATTTCTTATTTCTCGCGCCGGCATTTTCTAAAGTGATATGCGCGTCTGTTCTCTGACACAGACCTGCTCTCTGTGTCAAAACAGGAGCCTAATTGTTCTGAACATTGCTGTTACCATAGCAGCAGGCATTACTGGAAAGAGAGAATGACGGTGGTGGTGTGATTTTAAAAATAAGTGTGATATCAGGATGAGGTGGCTGGGGACCTGGACGTGCTTTGTGCACAGAAAACTAGTGAAAACTGGACCTATTTCTCATATCCCCATTTCTTTAAGCATACTTAACTCATGTGCGGTCTTTACTTGGGAGTCACACTGGTGGTCTTAGTGGTCAAAAGTGACCGGACCCCTGAAATGTAACTTCTTATTTTTTCAGTAAAATCATTCTAATACATTTTTGTTCAATATATTTTATTTTTTATTTAGCATTTTGAGAGGGTTTTGTGGTACTAATTAATATTTATGCAATAATTCATATCTATTTTTATGGAAAATAAAAAAGAATTTTGTAATAAAAAAAAAGTATATATTTATGTAGTTATATTTTTCAGGTTAATTATATATTTCAGGTTAAAATAGAGTCTAGGCCTTTAACTCTTTCCCCGCCAAACACAGATTTTCCATTATTTGTGAGAAAACGCTTCCCCGCCAAACACAGAATTTTCGTGAATTGTTTTCACTGTTATATGCTAGGGGGCGCTATTACGCATCTTCTGAATGAGTACAGAATCTCCTGATCAAAACACAAGCGAAGAAGATGCAAAAAACCAAGCGATCGTGTGTAAGCAGATGCATATGTAAAATAACGTGATCATCAACATTAAACATAATATAAATCAAAACTATCTAATGTTACTGAATGAAATGTCGACCCAGGACGAGCTCTAGGACTGTGCAAGCATTAGGGGTGCTGATGGACTCGATCTACTCCATCTGTGTTTGATCATCGCTCTGAATCTGATCTGGATGCAGTCTTGATTTTTTCAGCTTTTTGTTTTTTATGAAACTTACCCATATTTAAGTGTTGATAAAAAAGTAATGCATGAAGATAGAATAAAAAGGTTTTTTTTTTTTTTTTTTTTTTTTTGCAGCAGAGGGTCTGCTCTTTCTTTTGCATGCTCAGATATTCATACAACAAAATATTCTATGGGCCATTACCTTTTTGTGAAAATTATAAAAAACCCTGGCGCTGGCTGGCAACTTTTTTTAAAAACGCTAATGCAGATTAGCGCCATCTGTTGAGAGTATAGAAAGAAAACATGTAATAGCCTTGTGTAACCACTAGTTGCCTGTATAGATCTCTATAGAGCAGCTTGTGAATTGCCTAGTTGTTTTTCAACATAATTACATATTTTTTATTAGGTGGAAGATTTAAATATATATTTAAACAATCTCAAAGACTACTTTTTGTCAAGTTTTAGATTTTTTTGTTGTTGTTAGAAATAGGGATTTGAAGTGTTAGTTTATGCATTATGATTACAGTCAAACATGAACATTGTGTTAGAAAGAGAACGCAACGAAGCATTTTGTTTGTTCATTTTGATTCAGAATTTAATAAAAAAATGCAATTCATTCAATCACCCTGTGGCATCACGGTGGTGAGCTTTTTTCTGCATTATTACTGGATTATTAAATAGATTTCACATACTCACATACTTACAAACTTTGCTCTTTGTTACAGACACAGTGGTTCATGGTGTGTGTGTGTGTGGGGGGGGGGGGTATGTTTATTTCACAGTCTTGATGTTTTAGAGTGTCACCCCTTCACTGCTGTGAGCTTTTTCTGAATTATGACTGAATTATTGAATATATTTCACATATTCTCAAAACTTTGCACTGTGTTACAGACACAGTGGTTCACAGTTCACAGTGTGTGTGTACGCGTCTGTGTGTCAGAGGATATGTCTATATCACATTCTTGATGTTTTATAGTGTCATCCCTTCACTGCTGTGTACTTTTTTTCAGTATTGTGTCCGATTTGTGGATTGTGCACACAAAAATTCTCAGTATTTTCAAATTTTTGTCAATTTCCCATTCATTTCCTATGGTCGGCCATTTTTGACCGAAGACCATGAGTGTGACTATTTTTTTTTTACGACCACTTATGTTCGAATCATGCCCTCAATTTTTTTTGTGTTCACATTCCAAGTGTCATAAAAGTCACCAAGTAGAATAGGGAGGGAAGAGAGGAATTAAAAAGATTGGACATTGGCGTGCAAGATTTGCATCTCGCGCTCCGCAGTGCGGGTATAAACAAGGAAGCGGATGCAGCACACATTTGTCATTCAATTAGGAGCCGAATATTCGCGCTGCTGAGAGAGAGAGAGAATGAGAGGAGAAGAAGCTTGAGTGCTGGGAGAGAAGGCACATACAGCAATGACTGCGATCTCACTGAAGAGAAACAAGTGCTGTTTTCACAGCAAAAGAGTGTCTCTGTTGGTTCGGTGAGGGCCTTCCAGTACAGTGAGTGCATACACAGGGCTGCACTATTTCCCTGTGTTTTGCCACGGTTGTCTTCCTGTGTGCTTGCACATTTAAAAGAGCTTTTTTCCACTAAAAGAGCACAGGTTTCTGGATGCGGTCGTTCCCTGTCACCAGCTGATGGTCACAATCGCTGTCTTACGTGTCTGGGCATTCAGCACGCTGAGGCAGCGTTTGTGGATAGTTCATGTTCCCACTGTGGGAACATGACTACCGCGGCGTTACGGTCGAGACTCACCTACCTTCGGGAAGGCGGAGTCCCCTGACCTATGCCCCGATCTACTGCTATTCCTGCTGGACAACAGAATAGACCTACTTCGGCGAATAACCAGGGTGACCTGGGGATTACGATTAGGGCTACCCCACCGAGACAAACTCTGTGGGCCCCTAATCCCTCTATAGCGCTGCAGCGGTTGATTTACCGAAAGAGCAGATGACAGCATGTCGATCACTGCATCGGAGAGGGAGCTTCAGTCTTCTGGGGATGAAGACTTGGCTGCGTTGCCTCCCTTTGTGAGAGTAGCGTTGCCCGAGACAGACCCAGAGTTTCTACGGGCAGGTGTTCCCCTAGAACAAGTGTCCAGGCATGCTGTGGTCTCCATGGATGCCTCTGTCACCAGCTGGGGGGCCACGTACAACAGGCTTGCAATTTCGGGTCTGTGGACGGGGCCTCAACTGCAATGGCACATCAACTGCCTCGAGTTGTTAGCAGTACATTTGCGCTGAGCCACCTCAAGGGGCTGCTACGAGGCAAGCACGTTCTGGTCCATACGGACAGCACTGCGACCGTTGCGTACATTAACAAACAGCGCTCCCTGTATGCATTTCCCCCAGTGAGCCTTCTAGCACAGACACTGTGCAAAGTCAGGGAGGACGAGGAGCAGGTCTTGTTAGTTGCACCGTGCTGGCCCAACTGGACCTGGTTCCTGGAACTAGTGCTCCTTGCGACAGCACCTCCTTGGCCCATTCCTATGAGGAAGAACCTTCTGACTAAGAGATGGGGCACCCTATGGCACCCACGTCCAGACCTCTGGAAACTCCATGTCTGGTCCCTGGACGGGACGCGGAGGTTCTAGGTAATCTACCACAAACTGTGGTAGACACCATCAGGCTAACTCTCACGTAATCCTATGTGCCCAAGTTTCCCACAACTCCCTTCCGGGACCAGGTGGTGAACCTGCAAGTGCTGCCCTCGGAGGAGGCAGACCCAGCCCTGGCTACTCTCTGTCCCGTCCGCGCTCTGCGGGTATATGTGGACAGAACGCAAAGCTTCAGGAACGCAGAACAGCTCTTCATCTCTTACGGAGGGCAGCAGAAGGGAAAGGCTATCTCCAAGCAGATAGTGGATAGTGGATGCCATCGCCTTGGTGTACCATACCCAAGGCGTGCCTTGCCCGCTTGGGTTGAGAGCCCATTCCACTAGGAGTGTTGCCTCTTCCTGGGCGTTGGCACATGGCGCCTCGCTGACAGATATATGTAGAGCTGTGGGCTGGGCAACACCTAACATGTTCGCTAGATTCTATAGCCTCCATGTAGAGCCGGTTTCTTCACAGCGCTCCCTGTATGCATTTCCCCCAGTGAGCCTTCTAGCACAGACACTGTGCAAAGTCAGGGAGGACGAGGAGCAGGTCTTGTTAGTTGCACCGTGCTGGCCCAACTGGACCTGGTTCCTGGAACTAGTGCTCCTTGCGACAGCACCTCCTTGGCCCATTCCTATGAGGAAGAACCTTCTGACTAAGAGATGGGGCACCCTATGGCACCCACGTCCAGACCTCTGGAAACTCCATGTCTGGTCCCTGGACGGGACGCGGAGGTTCTAGGTAATCTACCACAAACTGTGGTAGACACCATCAGGCTAACTCTCACGTAATCCTATGTGCCCAAGTTTCCCACAACTCCCTTCCGGGACCAGGTGGTGAACCTGCAAGTGCTGCCCTCGGAGGAGGCAGACCCAGCCCTGGCTACTCTCTGTCCCGTCCGCGCTCTGCGGGTATATGTGGACAGAACGCAAAGCTTCAGGAACGCAGAACAGCTCTTCATCTCTTACGGAGGGCAGCAGAAGGGAAAGGCTATCTCCAAGCAGATAGTGGATAGTGGATGCCATCGCCTTGGTGTACCATACCCAAGGCGTGCCTTGCCCGCTTGGGTTGAGAGCCCATTCCACTAGGAGTGTTGCCTCTTCCTGGGCGTTGGCACATGGCGCCTCGCTGACAGATATATGTAGAGCTGTGGGCTGGGCAACACCTAACATGTTCGCTAGATTCTATAGCCTCCATGTAGAGCCGGTTTCTTCCTGTGTGCTCGCTTCAACCAGCCAGTAACATCGAAGTGCCCGTTCTAAGTGTCGGCTTGCCCTCCTCATGGAACAGATAAGTGTTATGATTGGCTAACATCATTGCATAGGAAACAATATTAACAGCAGTGTTGGCCCCTGAGATCAGTGAGGAAATTCTTCAGAGCCAGAAATATTGCCAACATCTCCAGGCGATTGATGTGCCATGAGAGATGGTGGTCCCTCCACAGACCTTGAGTCGAGCGTCCCTCTAGGATCGCTCCCCAGCCCGTGAGAGAGCCATCTGTCTTTAGCATTTTGCGACGACCCGAAACTCCCAACACGGGACCCTGGGACAGGAACCAAGGTTTCTTCCACATAACCAGGGCACGTAAGCATCGCCGCATGACCCTGATCATGCGAAAGGGGTTGCCCCTCGGGGGAAAACCCTTTGGTCCTGAGCCACCACTGCAGAGGTCTCATGTACAGCAGTCCAAAAGGTATCACATTGGAGGCTGCTGCCATCAAACCAAATAGTCTCTGAAACTCTAGGACTGGCCTTGTTTTTTTTGTATTACAGCCAAAAGGATGAACACTACACGTGCCGGTGACAGGCGTGCCTGCATCGACGTTGAGTCCCACACCACGCCTAAAAAAGTGGTCCTCTGTAGTGGAGAAAGCACACTCTTTTTGGCATTTAGCCGTAACCCCAACTCCTTCATGTGGCCGAAAACGACATCTCGATGCCGAACCGCCAACTGATGCGACTGAGCTAAAATCAACCAAACGTCGATGTAGTTTATTATGCTGAAGGTGCCAGAGCTGCATCTACGCATTTCATGAAAGTGCGGGGTGATAATGCTAGGCCAAATGGAAGAACTCGATATTGGTATGCTTTGCCCCCAAAAGCAAACCTCAGGAACTTCCTGTGATGTGAAAGGATGGATATGTGGAAGTATGCGTCCTTGAGATCTATCGTGACAAACCAGTCCTCGGACCTGATCTGTGGCATGATTTGTCTCAAAGGTAACATTTTGAACTTTAGCTGCATGACTGAGACGTTCAAAACTCAAAGATCCAAAATGGGACGCAACCCCCCATCCTTCTTTGGAACTATGAAATACCAGCTGTAAAACCCGTTTCCCTGTCTGAGGGAGGTACATATTCTATGGCCCCTTTCTCTAACAGAGTTTTCACTTCTTGTTCCATTACCAGAACCTGCTCGGGGCCCACCACTGTGGATAGGACCCCCATAAACCTGGGCGGGCGAGACCCGAACTGTATTTGATACCCAATGGTGATTGAAATAAAATGCTGCGTGAACTCAACCAATCAAAATGTTCAGCGCCCAAGTCCCACCCACGAAAGTTCCTGAACTTGAACGAAAGTTCCTGAAAAGTACTACCTCGCGAGCAGGGACTTTCTGAGGTGGAAATATTTACCCGGAACTTCATTTAGACCCTGGTACCTGTGGTCGAAACACACAAGTACCACCCCAGAGTCCCTAAATACTGGGGAAAGTTCCTGCGGTGGAAATGTCAGAAACTGAACGGACTTCTGTATACTGTATCCAGTGTAGACAGCGTCAGTGATTATAATGGGTTATGTTTGCTTTTGACATGATGCTCACATCCGGTGTAGGCAAATGTCAGCCATTAAATGACTGAATGCCAGTCGGCTGCCTGTGGTGTGATGATCTATAACTAGTCAATGTCTTTGTCAATGTATTTGCCTGTGTGACGTGACAGATCCCTCAAAAGACAGAGTCGTATTTGGAGCTTGATTAAATAAATGCTTTGTTAAATAAATGCTTTGATTACAAGCTTAAAATGCTTTTGCTTTGGATGTTTTAATGGTACAAAGACCTCTTATATGTCAAAAGATCAAGGCAAATTTCTCATGTTATGACCCCTTTAATTTAATATGTTCCTTGCTGGGTTTTTTATTGTTATTTTTAATTATTTGTGAAATTTACTAGCAATTTCCAAATGAAACATTTTCTAAGTAAATGGCAAAGTGTAGATGGGGTGGATTCACTAAAAATAAATTGTAGCTGCTGATAGCATTGCTGATTTAGACATGCCATCTGAGATGATTATGCAAATCAGGTAACAACACAAACCTGCTCCAAAAAATTGCCTTTGCTCTGTTTAAATTGGTTCAGAGTACCAGATTGCTCAGTCTATCACTATCTAGCATACTTTACTCCTGCAGACACCTGAATCATCTGAATCATCACAATCATCTAGATTTACACTACCATTCAAAAGGTTGTTGTTTTTTAGTACATTAGTTAGTACATTTATTTAGCAAGGATGCCTTAAATGTATACTTGTATTGCCTGTAAACCGGAAAAAAAACCCTATACCAAAATGTATTTAAAATAAATTTATTTCATACTAAGTATACTACAAATCCATTAACATATTTACTGACATATCGCTTACTGATTCTCACTTATCACTTATCACTTACTGATATAAATATTATAATTGTACTTTATTTGGAGTATTTCTTTATTGCACAATGCGCATTTCTTAATATTAAGCCTAAAATATGTTTTAATATCACTAAGGATAGTATGATCTCTGTATAATATCATCTTTAAATGCAAGATATTTAAAGTGTACCTAAAGTATACTTGCAATAGTTAAATTTCAGCACAATCTAATATAGTCCTTTAGTTGGACTTTCCGGACAACTAAAGTGCATTAAGTACAAAATTAGTTGTTCCAATTTAATATACCAACAGTACAAATGCAGAGTATTTATATTAAGTACATAAATATGTAAATGTATTTGTAATATACTTAGCATAACATAAACATATTTCAAACACATTTTAGCATAAGCAGTTTTCACTGGGGAAGACATTTGTACATTTTCAAAAGATTTTTATTTCAAAGATTTATTAACAGTTTTTAACACTAATGCTTATAATAAGAAATATTTATTGCATATTAGAATGATTTCTGAAGGATCATGTGACACTGGAGACTGAAGTAATGATTGACATCGCAGGAATAAATGACATAAAACAGTTATTTTATATGCTAATAGCATTTCAAAATATTCCTGTTTGTACTGTATTTTTAAACAAATAAATGCAGCCTTGCTGAGCATAAGCGACTTTCAAAAGTCCAAAAACATTACCAACCCCAGACTTTTAAATGGGAGTGTACAGTGTATTTACAATTATAATGACTTCATTCAAATCCTTATGGCACAGCAATACACCAGTGAAAATGGTTAAAGTTGTTAGTGAATAAGATGCAGTGGCATTGTTTACTGAAATTGCCCTTGAGTGTTCGTTACGTCTGTTCAGTTACATTTGACTCACTTGACTTCACTCACTTAGGGCTCCTATGGACCTTTTTTCTGGGTAGACGCCATATTTAATTAGACATGAATGAAAACAAGCCTCTGAGGGGTGGAACTATAGTCCATTCAGATTACACTGTTGTATACCATTGTGATGATATTTAAGTCTGCAAACATTAAAAATGCATTTCCACTGAAATAAAAAGAAATACATCAGATGTGACAATGACTTTTAAGACAAAAAAAAAAAAAAAAAAAAAAACATTGGGGACTGTACTTCTGTTTCTCACAGCCTTGTTTTCATTCAAGCCAAATTAAAAATGTTGTCTAACCTGACTAAGGTCCATTAGGATATTAGAATTTCATTGAGCAAATCATACACATTTAACGATACAGAACTGGATTGAATTACGTTTCCTTGGTGCCTTTCAAAGTATGCATCCGTCCACAGCGGCTTGTGTGCATAAAGTGGGGAAAAAAGAAGTGTAGGAGAAAAGTACATGTTCTTTAAAAAGACTTGTGCATAAATAAATGCACAATCTTTTTTGTAATGACTAAGATCCTGTGTTTATTTTAATAAACACTCCTTTGCCCGTCGCATTGAAAATGAACGTGCTAGAAACTTAATTATAGCCCCACCACTGCTATCAACGTCCTCTTAAGTTTTATTTTTAGTTCAAAGTTCCCGCCTGCTTCAAACGCTAAGGAAGTAGGGAGAATTAGGAAGTCAGTGGGGTGGTAATATTAGTATTTCCATAATTAACATATATGTACTTTCTGTGTGCATGTCTATGTAAGTGAAAAGAAAAGTTTTGGCATTTATCTCTCTATTCAAACCCTAGAGGGATTTGCACCAGTTTGATCCAAAGAGAAAACACTATCACACACGGATAAAAACCCCCAATGACATTTACACTTAAAAGCAGCTGTTAATAATGTATCCTCTAAACTGCTCTCTGTTGAAGGTCAATAAAGGCAGCAGCATAATTAAAAAGTTAGTTAAAATAAACTGAATATTCATTTAGTTGTGTTGTAATAGGATACATTTGTTTAAAGTTTTTAATACACAATGTACGCTTTTAAGTAAAGTACAAAATTGACATTTATTTAATAATTATTTTACACAATCTATAAATCTAAAAATTCAGATTTGATTCCTTTTTACTATTCAGTCTGTTTCCTTTTTAAATGGGTCTTTCTATTTTTTTTTTTTTTTTTTTTAAATAGAAATTCGGGCAACACTTTGCTTAAAGCCTTTATAATATTTTTAATGCATTAATTATGCCTTGTAATGCACCTTATAATGAATGCATTGTATGGTCTTTTTTAATAATAAAAAATATTATAATAAACTTTTAGAAAGTATAGTACATTAAAACACGACAAACAAACAATTTCAGATGTAACAAGGAATTGGTGAATGTTATAATGCATTTTTAACTTTGATTACAATTATTTATAAAATATATAATGCATTAAAAGTACATTATGAATAATGCATTATACGTAAAGGCTTTAAGTAAAGTGTTACTGAAATTTGCAATTAACTCTTTCCCTGACAGAGTTTTTCAAAATGTTGCCAGCCACCGCCAGCGGTTTTGATCATTTTTGGCCCCCAGAATATTTAGTTGTATGAATATCTGAATGTGCAATATATCAAAAGAAAGAACAGACCCTCTGCTTTTAAACATTAAAAATAATCTTATTTGCAGCTTATTAAAATTGATTAGCTTCCTGCATTCTTTTTTATCAACACTTGAATGTGGGTAAGTTTCATAAAAAAAGCAACATTTTGAGCAAAAAGCTGAGAAAATCATGTTTTTTGTCAAAAACTGCATCCAGATCAGATTCAGAGTGATGATCAAACACAGATGGATCAGATCGCATCCATCAACACTCCCAAAGCTTCACAGTCCTAGAGCTCGTCCTGGGTCAACATTTCATTCAGTAACATTAGGCAGTTTTGATTTACATGCTGTTTAATGTAGATGATCATGTTATTTTACATATGTATTTGCTTATGATATGACTTGTTTCTGCTTCTTCCCCTGTGTTTTGATCAGGAGATTCAGTACTCTTTCAGAAGATGTGTAATAGCACCCCCTACCGTATAACAATGAAAACATGGAAACACTGGAAATTCCGTGTTTGGTGGGGAAAGAATTAATAAAGGTAATTGCGACAATTCATTTTTTTTCTCCGTAGTTCCGAGTTCTGACTTTTTTCTCACGATTGTGAGTTTATATCTTGTCATTCTGAGGAAAAAAGTCAGTCACTCGCAGTTATAAAGTCTGAATTGTGAGATACAAAGTTGCAATTACCTTTTTTATTTCGCCACAGACATAAGCTTCCACCTAGAACACCCTAGTGAAATTACCAGAGCCTTTTCTGACTATTTTGCCATATTGAGGTGATTTGGCCAGCAGAGGTGAAATAACTCATAAACACCCCCTGCCTGGCCCTGGAAACCACTATCAACGCCCTAGCAACCATCTAACAACCCAGCAAAGAGGCTGTTAACTGCGCCAACCTGCAGACCAGAATAAAGCCAAATTATACCAATGCATTAACCTCACCACCACAATTAAAATGTTGTTTCTGGCCATGCATTAATAATTGGGAAACCCATTCAAAAGAATTGTTTTACCTGTTGAAGTGCACATCACAAATCTCTTCTGTTCTTGGTTACCTAGGGAATAAAAAAATTTCAGCATCACAAGCAGAAGTTGCATGTTAAAAGACATAAAAGATGGGATGATTTATTGATGGGAACATGATGTCAATGCCAGTGCTGTAGGACTCGAGACGTTTTTTCTATTGTCTCGGACTTGTCTTGGACTCGTTGGTATTTCCAGTCGGACTCGCCAAATGTTCTAGTTGGTCTCGACCAAGTCCTGCAATATATGCTTTTTTTCCCCGCGCTTGTTCAGAAAATGGGTAACATTATTGGTTTAATTCACAATCCATCTAGAACAGGCATTGGTCGCCTACCTATGCCTGGATCCGCGTGTGCATGGAGATATCAATAATTTTCATTTTGGCCACAAACACAATGTCGGCGAGCAGCGGGAGTCTTTTCATGAGGTTAGAAATTAGGGCTGAAAGATGAATAGTTTTTTCATTGTCATTGCGATATGAACATAATTATTTAGTGTTGGGAACCGCCATGGGGCTGCAGACCGGAAGCATCGGCTCTTTCTGTCGCTCATGAGCGCGGGGGCACACACACACACACTCACGCATACACGTTTGTTTTTGTGAATTGTGGGGACATTCCATAGGCGTAATGGTTTTTATACCGTACAAACTGTATTTTCTATCCCCCCACACTACCCCTACCCCTAAAACTACCCATCACAGGAAACATTCAGCATTTTTACATTTTTAATAAAACATCGTTTAGTATGTTTTTAAAGCTATTTTAAATATAAGGACATATGAAATGTCCTCATATTTCATGTTTACATCGTAATACCAGTGTAATACCCATGTCATTATACACATTTGTGTCCTCATAAATCACAAAAACATGCACACACACAGTGGTCGCAGTAAAGTGAAGAAGCGAGTTAACAATAGCTAAAGTTAAGTTTCGTTAGGCCTACTGTAAGTACATGCAATTAAACCCTTGTGAGTAAAAAGACTATATATATATATATATATATATATATATATATATATACACTTTATTTATTTATTGCAATTAAGTTATCAACATTGCAAAAAAAAAGGTTATTCATGTTTATTGCTTCACAGTAAAGACCTGCGCAGGGTGGATTTTTCAGGCCCGCTCCCTTAAAAATATATACATCTCCCGCTCCGACCCACAACATTTGAGTTTTGTTCCGCTCCCACCGGCAAAAGCCAGATATAATGCAAAATGATTATCTTAGAATAGAAGATATGCTGGACTCAACAAAGGTGGACTTGACTACAGCCCTAGTCAATGCACACAGTTCTCCAATGATTTCAATGGAACAAAATGAGAGGGGAAAAAACGGTAACACTTTATTTCGATAGCCCACTTTAGACATTCTATTAATTATAAGTAACTTTGCAACTACATGTCATTAGAGTATTAGTAGACTGTATGCTTAATATCTGCTAACACTTTATTTTGATGTTTAACTAACTTCAAGTAAATTTACAAGAACATATTAACTTATTCTACGGACCCTAACATAACAGTGTACTAATACTCTGACCCCTTTTCCTTTTTTTCTTTCCTAAGGCACATTTATAAAAGCTACCTAAATGTTCTTTTTGAACTAAGGTCTAATCCTGACTTAATCTAAGCCCTGTCTGTGAAACCAGGCCTGACAGTTGTACAGCCGACATGTAGCTACAAAGTTAATTACAGTATAGGCCTAGTTCCATGGACAGGGCTTAGATTAAGACAGGATTAGACCGTAGTTCAATTAGGACATTTAAGTAGCTTTCATAAATGTACCCTAGGACAAAAAAACAAAAAAACAAGGCACTGACATATTTTAAGATGTGTTAAGTTGCTTTCAGTTAAAACAGCTCAAACATGCATTTTAGTCAGGAACTATATAGGATTAATAAATAAATAAAATGAATTTAAAAAAAGAAAGTGCTTTTTCTTTTGAACCAAGCATCAACCAACTGTAGCCCTGTTTCATTAAATGTGCTCTGTGCCATGGGCATAGTTGTTTTGTAATCATGCTGCTCCGCTAATGGCAGTTTAAATGGAAATGTTTCTCATCAGACTAAATAGAAAATTATTTTGCCAATCAGCAGGTGCCTTTTATTGTATTTTAACTTATTACATTTCAGCTATAAACAGATGTTGATGCCTTTAATTTTGAGAGATATTACAGCATTTGAGTAACACTAATGAAAATAGGCATATCCATGATTATGGCAATCTCTGCTGATTTCTCTCGCTTGTTTCTCTATGTCTACGGGTGTGTTAGACGATATGTGCTGACAGACAAAATGTTTTCCATTGTCAAAGTGCTTGAGGAGGCAGAATCTATTTACCTTCGTCTTAAAAGGTCTAGCTATTTTGTGCTATGAAAAGCAAACCCCAGCAATGCAAACACTCTTAGTCATCAGTCATGGACTATAATTATCAGTGGCTTTAAGTGGGAACACTAACTTCACACTTTAATTTGAAGTTAAATGCAGATTCATGTTGTTACCTGTGATTGGGTAAATGTATTACTATTTTTAAAGTCTTTTATGTTGGAGAAATGTTGCGAGAACAGACTGTCCTCTTTTAGAACAATTCTCCTTAGGAGCATCAGCTTATCCAATTTTTGTAGTATGATATATGGCTCTCAGGAAAAAGAACAATTATAAATATATGATCATATAATTATATTGAATATATTACCACACATTTAATTAATAATTTAGTTTTATTTAAAAATGCACAAACAATCTGATAAATCCTGTCACCATAAACATATGGCCTAATGTAAACTTTGCTAAAGGGGCTATATGTAAGATTTTTAATTGATTTCTGTATTGCCAAAGTGTGAAGAGCTTGTAACGAAACTTTAAAAACGAGACGTTCTCTGACTTGCTAGGTTGTCTATAGAAGCCTGTAGACAGAGTTTTTGCAGAGAAAATCAAAAGGATGTGATGTGTATGCAGAGAGCCTCTCTTCCATTCAATGACACATGAAACTAATGCTCATACAATATTCAGGATAATGCCGAAAGAGCTATTTTGTACTGTAATGCCAATATGTCATGCAAAAACTGATTAATGGATTCATTTTAACTATAGTCACACATAGCCAGATCTATATCGGAGTGTCTATTTACACTGCGCAAATAGCCGGCCTTGATGGCAGAGGCTGTTTACACTAACTCCACCCACTGACGTCTGGTTGGACCAGACATGCTTGCTTTATTCCCTTTTTCTATAACATATCAAACCGGAAAGGCATTTATTTTCAGTAATAATGAATGAAATATTCGAAAACTGAAAATAAAGTGTCGTAAAGGCACAATATGTACGATTTTTGGAATAAAATATCCAAAAACCACTAGAACAGTGTTATATATTTTGTTGACTTGTGTATTTACATTATCCCAAATGTTTCCAAGAATGTTTAAATCCAGAGAAATTAGCAATTTTAAAGTCCCTGTAAAGTCAAAATTAAATATGTGCTCTGAGTTTGTCACACCACAGACAAATGTGTTATTAACCACCCAGACAAATATGAATCTCAAAAAAATCCACCAAGTAAATAAAATAGCTTATCAAAATCTTGGAAAAATAAGCAGCATTCTCTGCTCTCAAATGCTGGGGGCGTGTCTGCTGTCAGCGCTGAAACCACGCCCACTCGTGGGAAAGCTGCTGTAAGCACACAAGACAACACTCACATACAGCTCACGACGGCACCAGATGTCGGCGGGGCGGGAGGATGAAGGCCGGCGCGGGAAAGCCCCATTCAGCTCCATACATTTCTAACATTTCTAATGTGTTTAGAAACAAATCTCAGAATTGCCTTTACAGGGACTTTAACCTGGACACGGACAGTGTCCATGCGTCGCCTATCAATGACAATCATTACCCTCGATTTACAGTTTTATTCTGTAGAAACCATGGAAACACCAAAGATGCTTTAATATATTATGTGTTTTATTAGAGAGGTGAGTTTGGATACATTAATCGACAGAAAACTAATGATTGTTATATAGCTCAACACAGTTAGTCTTATTGTTTAAATCTCATTTTCTTGATTTACTGCGAGTACCATGTTTACCATGCCTAATACCGATCTGCAGTGTGCAGCAAGTGTCTCATAGTAGCTGCCGAGCGACGCACAGAGTAGCATTATAACATAACTTTCAACACACTCAAATAATGTATGTAATATGATAAAACAGCGCTGTGTTACCCCACATACGCATGAGCAGAAGAAGCGGTCGTCTGCGGGATAATAAAAGCTCCACCTCTTTCCACTGCTCTCTCATTAGCAATCGCTCCAGCGGCTTCGTTCCACTCCAACAGCTTTCAGCCCCACCCTGTTTCATACTACAGTACGGTAATAAATCTTTAATACATTAGCTCATCCATGAATATGATTTCTGCCCGAGTCCCGTCAAATTATTTTCCACCGGCTGTAGAGGTGAAGACAACAACCGCAAATCATCAAAATCAAGGCGTCATCAAGCTACACATTGGTTTTGAATAAGAGACCTCTAGCGGTGAAAATTACATCTAGTTTAATAAATATAATAATTTACACTCAGTTATTATTGCATACCGTTTAATGCAGTATAAATAGTATCTAACTACTATTTACGCCTACTAAATACTGCTATTTTTACATAGAATCTATTGCTATTTAAACTTAGTGTTAATAGCCGCTGCCGATCTATATAATCTGTAGTCTCAAATATACTTTATAATCTGTAGTCTCAAATATACTTTATAATCAATCATAACAGTGTAATTTTAATTACCTCATCTGTCGACATGATTCTGGTGAATTGCAGAACTAGTGCAAACATATCCACATCACTATGATCAGATGCTTTCTTTATTTTTTGTTGTGCGTTTATTTTGTTATTGAGATAAAATTGTGCAGCACATTACATATTTATCTAAACGTCACTCTCAGCAGTGTGGGCGGCGTCTAGATGTTTGTCTGAACAGTATATCGCTGCAAACTTCTTTTTTGTTCTAAGCGAATAATTGAAAAGAACTTCGCTGTGAAAGTATATCTGGGCATTGAATCACATTCAGCCTCTTGTACATTACGTGTTCCAGCACGAGGAATAAGTTGCTGGCTGCAGTTCCCTTAACGGCCACTGGTGTCGCTAATAACAAGGGTTTCTGAATTGTATAAAGCCCTGATTTTGTTTTTCACAGATGTTTTACCTGTATTTTGAATTATGCCAAGGCCGTAACCATGTCTTGAACATTGGGGGGGACCAATTATTAAATTTTTTTTATAAAGCATAAAGAAACAGAACATTGAACGAAATTCTAGGTCTAATTCTAGTTGGGAAATAATCCTTTTGGGACTATTTGCAAACAACATTTGCATTAATTTGCGTCACATATTATGAGTTCCGAGATTCAAACCAGACTAAAATGTAACTTTTAAACCTTTTTGTCATCCTAACAACAACATACAGAGCGCTGCATAATGAAGTGCAGCAGAGCAGTGCAAGAATTTCAAATATTGGGGGGGACTTATCCCCCTCAATGTCTTTGGTGGTTACGGCCCTGAATTATGCATTACATTGTATTGTGTTTTAGAGTTAAATTAAATGAATGTCAGTAAACTTAACGGATAATCTCCTGGAAGAAAAATACAAGCACCTTTTCTGTCTTTTTCCTATTTTTTTTTTCTTACATTGTATCATATAATTCATTTAATAAATCTACTTGCATTTATTATTGTTTTTTAATCAATTTGAAATTAAATTGTATGTTGTTAAATAAAGAACGGTAACACTTTCTATGAAGTCCATGCTTATAATGAATTATAGCCCCATTTACACTTATTTATAAGCAAGTATTACTATTCTATAAATATATTTATAAAGACTCATTAAGACCTATACTGCATTATAAGAACAGTTATAGTTACATTTATCAAATAAGTGAATATATTGTTATTAATAGCCGCATTGTGTTCTTATTGTGAGTAATAATACAGTTACTAATCTCTATAAATGCATCATTGATGGCTTTAAGTGGAAACATAGGATGCAGTAAAACAAATGTTAAGAAATCATGAAGATGTGCTCATTATAATTAAGCTGTTTATTTGTAAATGTAACTAATGAACAATAATTCCTGTAATAAAATAATGGGGGGGGGGAAATCATGAATACAAACAGTTCATTTTTTTAATTATTTTTTAATGTTACATATTAGCAAAACACTGCAACATTATTTTTTTAAAGTATAATTTCAAACAGCTATAAGCAATATCATGCATTTCGCTGAGGAGATATAGATTTTAACAAATCAAAATTACCATTCATGGAACCATACGACTGAATAATTAATACTTAGAAATCAGCTTATTATAGATTATGAGCATGCACATTGAAAAAGCAAATGCATGACTAGTAATTTTAAAAATAATATAAATGTAACTATAACTATTCTATGACGTGTGGTGGTTGTATGTGACAAAACCTCAAACATGCATGCTGACAGTCTGGACAACAGTGTATCATCAAGCAGAATGTACCTTCATTGCGCTCCCACCTGTAGATGACACACCGCTTGCCGTTTATTTCCTCTGTGTCTGTTTACACCAAGTGATCCACTTGTCCTACACTCCATAGTCGTAGTTCTTCACTTGTGGGTTTCTTGACATGGGATGATACCACTTTGACATCTACAGTACAGAGTTCCCTGTAATGCCTAAAGACACAAATCTAAATGTCTCAGATAAATGTACAGACAAGCTATTTATATATTGTTCACTGGAACTACTATAATTCCATGCATAATAAGACTAATGCAAACCCACGCACAGGAAGATCACAATATGTATATGTAATATTCCCTCGGCGGAGCACAACCACCTCTTCTTCAGTATGACATGAAATACTTTGCTCTCATTGAGGAAAAGCTGCCAATGAGATGTGGTTTTGTAAGTGGGAATCACACCTTTTGAACTTCCTTTTGGGATTCCAGAAGAAGAAGAAGAAAAAAAAAAACCACAACACTCTAAGTGAAACAATGTGTTTCAAACCAAGTCACTTAGAAAGAACTGTGCTCTGATGTTGTGTAACAAGTTTTACCACTCAGGAATCACTTCAGCTATTTGGGTGCATGTTCGGGAGGCACGTGTGTAATAGCTTTAAAGCTAAAGTTAGACCTTTGATTTTTCTACTACAATAAAATTATTTCTAGTAATACAGTAGGATGAATGAGAATCCCTTCGCTTGACTGCTACCAGATACCATGCAATACGGAACAGTTTTTAGAACCTTTGTGTGTTTTATGTTTTGTATCATATTTAATATGTCAGGCTTTTAAGGCTCATATAGTATGATATAGTGAGAATATGTAACTTTTTTTTAAAAAAAGCCTACATTTAATTCAGAGGCCCAAACTGAGCAAAACATATGCATTTTGGTGCATTGCTGATATTTGGGGAAAAGTAAGATTATCTGATTGTAATGTAAATTAATTAGCTACATTATTACCAGCTTATAATGTAAATCACTGAGATTGTTATACACTATAGCAGACATAAAAGCATATAAATATCAGTTATCACTCTATTTGCCCTATTTTAATGATATGAGCGTATGGTGTGAAGCGCATGGTGCAGGTGCACTTAGGGCATGTCCGAATCCACTTTTGCTAGTTTCATGACGGAAAAAATGGTCTGCGTCTAAAAGGGTTGTACCTAGTCTCTTAATGAGTAATGGGTGTGTTTTGGGTGTAACGTGCAATAAACCAGTCAGAGTCTCATCTCCCATTCCCTTGAAAAGCCAGTTGCGCTTGCACCATGGCGGATGCGCTATTTACATGGAGGAATTTGCAAGCTAAAAGACTGAGCGCTTCTCTAGTGAGTGTACGCGTGTTGTGCACCCGCCTATAGGCGCATATTACTAACACGCCCTTTAAATAACACAAAAAATACTGTGGCTAGACCAGGTTTGTCAATTGGTCAATGGCGCAGTCGTTTTCAGTTCCTCAAAATAGCAACGCACCAACAATGCGATCAAAGCTCTGTAGTTTTTTATTGTGGGGGCAAAACGATATATTCAATGCAATACAATGATAATTGAGAGATGAACAAATAAATGTTCCTCAAAAGCCTGGATAATCAAGTAAACATAAGCTGCTTCTGTCCAGTTGATGTCCATGGAAGTCGATGTTCAATCTTGAAATATTACTAACAATATAAAAGTTATTCTTCTGTTTACTTCATTTCACAGCAAAAAGACACCATGATCTATTATATAATAAAAGGCTAAACTATCAATCACACAACAGAAGGCATGTAGTAGATTGTGTGTAAAAGGTTTTTAAGCAAAGTTTTGATCATGTTGATAATTTGGAGGCTTTAAAATTTGCGTATCAAATATGATGCAGTAGGCTTTATAGGGTTATATCTGGATCTTGCTCTACAAATTGCTTTTCCAACAAATAAAGCCAGCATTTTGCAATGTCAAATGGAGGACAGACCTATTTGTGTGACTTACAGAATGGGATATCTGGGCCACGTCTCTGAATCAGGTGCTCTGAAACTTCCTTGAATCTGGCTGTCTGATACACTGGAGTCACAGACTTCCCTAAATATCATCTCCACTTTCTGGCAGGCCACTCTGTTCTGGTCGGCAATGAAATAAGGATCAATACGCTGCAATGTTCCTCGATGCTGCCAGCAATCCTGGCTCTCCGATCGCGGCTGAATGAGGGAGGTGAGACTGATTCCGTCCACCCGCTTTTCACTTGTCACACACTGTTAGACAGTGGAGCCCTAAATGACTGCTGGGCTTCCAACATGTTTAACTTCACTGTCACCTGACCACGTCTTCACAGCCTGGTGGCACCATTCTTGGGGAGTGATCCATGCCACACAAGGTAGTCTTCTTTGCCATGGGGAAAACATGTCCATATACTTTCACTGAAGCTGTAAATACTTTGTGACTTCCGAATTTTTAACTAGTTGGATAAAATCCAGGCCTATACTAGAAACTTCAAGTATATCCCATAAATATGCCTAATATATAAGTAATTAATATAAAGTAGCATATAATAAGTATACACATAAAATATTTATATAAAAGTTTATATTTAAAAAGTATGAGTCTATTTATATAGTTTATAAGTGCCGAACTATCTAGCCCATACTGAGTGACAGCTTTATTTAGGCTAAGGGGCCATTTAACTAAAAACAGTTTTTTTTATGCGTTTTGGACGTTTATTACACGACAACGACATTCCCGGGGCCTGAAAATGCTACGTTTTGAAAACTGATTTCAAAGTGCACGTTTTTTTAAAACAATACCGTTATCATCTCTTTGTAAAAAAATAAATCAATAAATAATTATCAAACAAAAAAAATGTTTTTAATACATTGCTGTCATGTAAACATGCCCTAAAATTGCAACCCAATTTAGGAATCAACCAAATAAAATAAACAAATTATATATATATATATATATATATATATATATATATATATATATATATATATATATATATATATATATATATACCGGCCACTGCACATTCCCGTCGCCAGAGGCATCAAGCAGGGCGACCCCAATCTGTTCACAGCGTGTCTGGAGCACGTCTTTCGACAGCTTGACTGGGACAACAAGGGTATCAACGTTAACAGCCAGTGGCTCAGCCACCTGCACTTTGCGACGACATCATCCTAATCGGCGAGTCAGTAGCTGACGTACAGTTGTGTCTCAACCAGCTTGACCAGGCCGGCGCAGTGGTCGCCCTGAAGATGAACCTCGCCAAGACAAAGTGGATGAGCAACCCCCAGGCCGCCAACAACAACATCCACATCGGACAGAAGGAGATCGAGCAGGTCGACAGCTACATCTACCTCAGCCAGGAGCTGACTGCTGGGCACAAGAACAACTGCAAGCTGGCATGCTGACGGAGGGCTGCCTGTGTCAGCTATGCGTCCATAGCAGAGGTGGTCACCAACATGGCCGACGCCCCCCCCTGAGCGCCCACCTGTTCAACAGCACCGTCCTGCTGGCCATGCTCGAAGGGGGCCGAGACCTGGTCGCTGACCGCGGCAGACAGGCAGAAGCTGGCAGTGACCGAATGCGGATGGTCGGCGTCAAGAGGACGGACCACATCAGCAACGAGCTACTGAGGAAGACGAGCAAGGTCAAGGACGCTGTCAACCAGGCCGAACATGCCAAGAAGCGCTGGGCCGGACACGTGGCCAGGATGTCGGACGGGCAATGGACGTGGGCCTTGACTGAATGGCTGCAGAAAGCTTTTAGAAATTAAAGTGTAAATATCAACGTTATAAAATTAAGTAAAACTTTTCTGATACTGGTGTTCCCATCATGCACTGGGGCTTGAATAATTAATAACGTTGATTTTTCACTGTTTTCCAGCTGTATTCACACTGTTTTATCACTGGTTTTGTTGTAAGGTTTAGTAACTTGCCATTCTGTGACATCTGGAGTTCATTTTCTACTCAAAATGATACATTCATACTCAAAAACGATCCATCGGATGTTACCGTCACTGTGTATTGTGTACCAAGTATTGAGGTCTCTGTGTTGAAAAGCTGTGTTACTGCTATTATGTAGATATAGTCTCTTCTATTATGATCTATTGTATTGTTTACTTGTTTCTAAGTGAAGCCTACACGTTAAAAGTGTGGTTTAATTCAGTGTTATATTGTTTGAGTAAAAAGTATAGCAAAGAAAACTTCAAGCAAGTAGAAACTTTTACTGGCCAAGTAAAAGTTACTTATTTACTTTGTTAATTTTACTTAACTTAGTTAAGTAGTGGTTACTCAATTCCATATGTGAAATGTACTTAAAAAATCTGTGTGCAAAATATATATATATATATATATATATACACTCACCTAAAGGATTATTAGGAACACCATACTAATACTGTGTTTGACCCCCTTTCGCCTTCAGAACTGCCTTAATTCTACGTGGCATTGATTTAACAAGGTGCTGAAAGCATTCTTTAGAAATGTTGGCCCATATTGATAGGATAGCATCTTGCAGTTGATGGAGATTTGTGGGATGCACATCCAGGGCACAAAGCTCCCGTTCCACCACATCCCAAAGATGCTCTATTGGGTTGAGATCTGGTGACTGTGGGGGCCATTTTAGTACAGTGAACTCATTGTCATGTTCAAGAAACCAATTTGAAATGATTGGAGCTTTGTGACATGGTGCATTATCCTGCTGGAAGTAGCCATCAGAGGATGGGTACATGGTGGTCATAAAGGGATAGACATGGTCAGAAACAATGCTCAGGTAGGCCGTGGCATTTAAACAATGCCCAATTGGCACTAAGGGGCCTAAAGTGTGCCAAGAAAACATCCCCCACACCATTACACCACCAGCCTGCACAGTGGTAACAAGGCATGATGGATCCATGTTCTCATTCTGTTTACGCCAAATTCTGACTCTACCATCTGAATGTCTCAACAGAAATCGAGACTCATCAGACCAGGCAACATTTTTCCAGTCTTCAACTGTCCAATTTTGGTGAGCTTGTGCAAATTGTAGCCTCTTTTTCCTATTTGTAGTGGAGATGAGTGGTACCCGGTGGGGTCTTCTGCTGTTGTAGCCCATCCGCCTCAAGGTTGTGCGTGTTGTGGCTTCACAAATGCTTTGCTGCATACCTCGGTTGTAATGAGTGGTTATTTCAGTCAAAGTTGCTCTTCTATCAGCTTGAATCAGTCGGCCCATTCTCCTCTGACCTCTAGCATCAACAAGGCATTTTCGCCCACAGGACTGCCGCATACTGGATGTTTTTCCCTTTTCACACCATTCTTTGTAAACGCTAGAAATGTTTGTGCGTGAAAATCCCAGTAACTGAGCAGATTGTGAAATACTCAGACCGGCCCGTCTGGCACCAACAACCATGCCACGCTCAAAATTGCTTAAATCACCTTTCTTTCCCATTCTGACATTCAGTTTGGAGTTCAGGAGATTGTCTTGACCAGGACCACATCCCTAAATGCATTGAAGCAACTGCCATGTGATTGGTTGATTAGATAATTGCATTAATGAGAAATTGAACAGGTGTTCCTAATAATCCTTTAGGTGAGTGTATATATATTTTTTTTTCTTCAGTGCAAGACTTGTGTTAATGTTTGTTTTCAGTCTACTGAAAGAATCAACACATAGTCAGGGTAAATTGGCAAAGCAGCTATAAGTGATTACGTATATGCAAAGAAAACAGGACCAATCCTAAGTGGGAACAGTATGCTAAGACATGTACAAAAGAAGGACAATTATGCTTCATACAAATATTATGATGATGTCATCAACGGAAGTTACATCTGTGATACTGAATATTCTATCAGTGCAAGTCAATGAAAGAATTTCACATTTTAATCTTACATTTAAGGCTGAAATAATCTACAAAATAAAGTCTGCAGTTACTCAGAGATATTACTAGTGACTGCAGCCTTAAAGATATCAAACAGCTTTGGGATGTATTTATCTTCCATAATGTGACAGTGGGCCATTTTAAACATATTAGACTATTATAATATGGTAAATAGTATTTTCCTGACCACATGACTTTTGTTTCATCATCACAAAAAACACTTTCAAGAATGAAAGAAAACTACATGCACACGTTCTTTATAGTATGTGGATTATTACACACAATAAACACTTAAATAAACAGTTCACTAAACATGAAAATACATTTTCTGTGAACTAGCTATTGATTGACTATTTACTGGTGAACTATTTCTTTTAGAAAGCAAATAGGGTAACACTTTAGTGGCCTTGTTACACGTTACACGTTACATGTAGTTACTGTAGTAATGGCTATAAATTATGCATAATTCATGCAACTAACCCAAAACCAACCCTAATCCTAACCCTATAGTAAGTACATATAGTTAATTATTATTACCCAGTACTTAAATGTATAATTACACTGTAACACAGACACCTTGAAATAAAGTGCAACTGTAAATAGATTTAATTTTGTCTTTATCACACTGGTTATATTTACAAATATCAAGCTTAGACCAAATAATGTTTTGAGTCGATTTTGTTAAATACATTAATTAAGTACATCAACTACAGGGTTAAATACATTAAGAATCACCTCACTACATTACATTTATCAAAGAGAAACCTAACAAGCCATTATGATTATAAACTCGTTTCCTTCATCATCACCATCATCATCAGGTGCACATTTTTGTGTTTGTGACTCTTACTCAGCACTGTAACACTGGCCTCAGTCAAGTCAAGTCACCTTTATTTATATAGCGCTTTTTACAATGCCGATTGTTTCAAAGCAGCTTTACAGTGTTAACAGGAAAATAATGCAACAGAATTTGATTTGGCTGTACAGCCGCTCTGGAGAAAACACTGATGTCATATAATATAGTTGAAAATTTAGTGTCCCCAACTGAGCAATCCAAAAGCCAAAGGCAACGGTGACAAGGAGCCAAAACTCCATCAGGTGACAGAATGGAGAAAAAAACCTTGGGAGAAACCAGGCTGTATGATTATGATTCAGGCAACATTACAGGTCAGAAGTCATATTAGATCGGAATATTCAGAATATTTTTTCCAGTTCCATCTGACTGAAGATCGGAGTCATCACGCCGGAGACGGGTTTATTGAGGATGACGTGCCGATGAGGCCTTCACAAGGGAGAGTCTAGTTGACACGGTCTCTGCAGACACATCAGGGATGCGTTGGTCATGTCTAGACGCAGATTCACCATCTGATCTGGATACGGCCCGGATCCGGCTGACTGCAGTAAACCTCGGGATAAACAGAGAGACTAACATTAGCGTAGATGCCATTCTTTTTATGATGTAACGAGTACATCAGGTGTTATGGGAAGTGTTCCCGGTTCCGACAGACCTAGTTAATGCAGCCTAAAACAATCATTTAACTGATTTAAGTTAATATAAATTGATAATCATAATCATAATAATCATACTGATAATCATTACTGCTGTGCTGTTTGCAAACGTCAGAAGTTGAAGCTTTATTTATTGTTAATTTAGCGACTCAAAAGAAATATCATTTATTATTAAATAAATACCTCGGTTTGTGTTTGTTTTCTTCTAAGAGTCGAAAAATAAGCAGATCTAGCAGTTTTTATGGCCTTTCTGTATGCAATCATGCTCTCTTTCCATGAAATGCGAAAAACCTCCAGTTTTGTTTTCTTCCAGCTGCGCTCCATTTTTTCTGGCTGCTGTTTTAAGGGCCCGAGTGTGATCGTTGTACCACGGCGTTGGACTATTTTTCTTTTATCTCAGTCTGACCTCCCTCCTCTGCCCACAGGCCTAGAGAAATCAGCAGATTTTATCTAGGTACTATGTTGGCACAGCTGAGCTGACTGTACACATTCTGCTGGATTTCTGGAAAGTTATCTGTTCCAGATAATAGAGACACATGTCATTAGCAAAGTATTGGAAACGATAGTCTGTGAGCAAATTCAATCCTTTAAGGAGAATAGTTTATTCTCTGATTTTCAGCATGCATATTGAGAGGGGCACTCAACAGGAACAGCATTAACACAGATGACAGACGATTGCTTAGCACAGATTGATGACAATAACTTAGTCAGAGCAGTATTGTTAGATTTTAGCTCAGCTTTTGATGTATTGGATCATAAATTACTGCTAGACAAACTGGGGACAATGTGTATTTTATAATGGAAGTTATTCAGATGTGAAAGAGTTTCAATGTGGTGTGCCTCAAGGAAGTTGTTTGGGACCATTTTTATTTTCATTACCAATGATCTTGTTTTACTGTGTCCACGGACAGTCATTCTGTCATAAATTCCCGGTGTGTTTGTGGTTATTTCCTGCCTTGTGCCATGTGTTGTAGCCCTTTGTAGTTTTTCATCATTATTAGTTTTCCCCAGGTGTTGCCTATTAGCTACTCCCCCTTGTTATCTTGTTATCCTTGTTTCCCTTTGTGTATTTATACCTCTGTGCTTCAGTTGTTGTTTGTCGGTTATAAATTTAAATTCAAACCACAATTAAAGGGATAGTTCACCCAAAAATGAAAAGACCGCCTTCCGTATTCAATTTACGGAAAAGGCATTACACTTTCTGTGTAAGCTGAATGTGGAAGGCAGTCTGCCGGAAGCTAGATATCTTACTTTTTAAAGTTTTAAATGTGGATAATATTGGAGTTATATTAGACATCAGGCTGAAGTGGTCAAAACATATGGTAAGAGGTCTGTCAGTCATTAAGAAATGTACAAAATTTTTACCACAACATTGCATTTCTCAAATTGTGCAAACAATGGTTCTTACTTATTAGATTACTGTCCAGTGGTGTGGTCGAGTGCATCAAGTAAAGACTTGGAAAAATTACAATTAGTCCAGAACAGAGCCACACGACTCACTTTAAACTTATGGATTGGCCATGCATTCGTTGTGTTTCCCTTCCTACATCCAGAGACACTGGGAAAGGCTCCACCATCCACATGATACAAAATGGTTGGATGGATGTTTATATTTACCATACAATACTGTTCCATAAAAGTGCTAATATTTCAAATATGGCACACTGCACCATGTATAATAGGCTACTAAGTCTACACATTAATAAATGATTCATTGTTTCATTTACCCTAAAAAATAAAACTAGGACTATTATATATTACCCCCTGTCATTTCTGTTTTACTACTTGCCATAAAAAAATCTTGCACATCAAGAACAGAAAAAGTATGGTGTACCAGTGCTGTAAATGTATGAAATAATTTATCCTGGCAAAAGTTAATTTACTCGCTCCTCAGGACGGCTTGACTCCATAAGGGGCGTAATACATCACGGCAATGCGTCACAATTTTAAAGTATTGAGGTGAGCTCAGAATGATTTCAGAGAATGTCTCTCTCAGAATTAATTTTCATAGAGGAAATTCCATCGTTTTTCATATGTCATATTTCAAAAAACGCCTATGTTAACCTTTTTAGCTGAGAACCCACATTCTGAAGGCCTGCTTAATCATGTGAAACTTATACATCTGCAAAATATATCTTCTTTCCCCTCAATCATCCAATTAGAGGGATCACAAAGCCATGGCCATGTCACAATGTCTCACTTCTTAATCCGTGGAACATTGGAAAGCATCAAACATCATCCCTGGTTTTATTTTAAAATGAATAATTACTTTGACTTTTCTTTGAATTTCTTTTGATCACAGGTGTGCACTTCCTCACATGTTTGCATTCACAATTCTCAATTATATATAGGCAATACTTCAAATCACAGTTTAGAAGAGCTTTTCATTTTTGCTCACAACCACGTTTGTCCTGAGAACAAATCTCAATGGATGGACCTGAGTTTCCAACCCGATTTCACAGCAAATTGTATGTATTTTACAAGGTGGCAAATTCGTACGAATTTGTACGAGCTCCCTCGTACAAATTGGTACGATTTTTGCTAAATCTCATGTATTTGAAGAGTTGCTCAATTCATATGATTTTGTACGAATGACCTAACCTCAAACCCCGCCCCTAAACCTACCCGTCACTGCGGTTTAAATCGTACGAATTCATACGAGTCAGGTCGAACAAATTCGTACAAATTAGCCACCGCATACAAATATGTATGAATTGGTCATGAGATAGCGTTGAGTTTACACCACTCTGATAAAAAAAAAAGTGTTGCCTCACTTTGCAACAAACAAATGTCATAGTTGTTTGTATCGTTGATGTAGCCATTGTTAACAAAATGAATGTCATGGGTTCAAATGTATAATTTTAATAATATATTTATTATTAGTATTTATATAGTAAGGTAGTAATATTACTGTGACAACTTGTGCATTTATGCATTTGACAGACATTTTTCTCTAAAGCTACTTGCATTGAATTACATTTTTTTTTTTCTTTTATAAGTTTGTGTTTTCCCTGGGGATTTCTTGGTGCCTTTATTTATTTGATTTATTTTGACACTTTATTTTACAGTGTTGCTGTTATATATGTTGTATGTACTTACTATAGAATTACAGTAAATTATGCAGAATTACATGCAACACACTAAGGCGTTTTTCGTGTACTTTCAACAATGTTGTCAAAAAAAAAAAAAATCTTATTAGTATTATGTCACTTTGTAAAGAAACATGTAATACTTATACAAATGACGTCACCGTTTTCACAAATTCTCATTTTTGCAGTTTACATGGAGCCGATAATGGTATCGTTTATTTTATTTATTTTTTTAAACGTGCACTTTGAAGCCATTTTTCAAAAGTTAAAATTTTCAGGCCCCCAAAATGCCATTGTCGTGTAAATGAACGGCTAAAATGCATAACAATTTTTGGTCCCACTTTATATTAGGTGGCCTTAACTACTATGTACTTACATCAAAATATAAGTACAATGTACTTATTGTGTTCATATTGTATTGCAAAACACTTTTGCTGATATTGTGGGATACGGGTAAAGTTAGGGACAGGTGTGGTGGTATGGGTAAGTTTAAGGGTAGGGTTAGGTGTAAGGGAAGGTCAACAGTGTAATTATAAATGTAACTACAGAAATTAATTACAGATGTAATTACATGCAGGTATTTTTTAAAATGTAAGTACAATGTAAAAACATGTATGTACACAATAAGTCCATTGTATCAAATTATTAATTTAAAGCCACTTAATATAAAGTGGGTCCAAAATGTTCAGTTTTTAGTTGGAAATGGTGTTGTGTAAATGGCCCCAACTTTAACCCTATAATAGGTACATGTTAATTAATATTACACTGTACTTAATTGTGTAATTACACTGTAACAAGGACACCTTAAAATATAGTGTAACCCTTTTATCTTTATTTTGAGTCAAGCAAGTTATATATATATATATATATATATATATATGTGTGTGTGTGTGTGTGTAGTTATTTAGACCTCATATATGTGACTCATATAAACATAGCTCATGGTTTACAATTTGTTTTGACGCATTCGCAGATGCGAGCTCCAGGCCGTCAGCGGCCGTTCAGCGCTCGTGTACCCGCCGAGAACAGCTTCATCTCGGCCAGTCCTTTGGGAATTTGCTGCTTACTGTATGTAGATAGCGGTTAAACATGAGATAATTCATTTGGGGTATATCAAACGGGCAATCTTTGATCTTATTCATCTATAACATGGCCAGTTGAGAAGCACTGTTTGAAACGGCAGCACTTAGAAAAAAAAAAAAAAATCAACAACAAATTGTAAATCAGCTCTGATCTGCAAAACATGGAATTGGGAATCGGTATAGAAAGCGTTGTTCTTGTTCCTTGGTCAAATCTCCAGTAGAATAGTAATAGCCCATGCCAGTCATCATTATTTAAATGTCATGTCTGTCCTTTGAAGATGCATGCAAATGATGGTTGGATATGTTGGAGGAAAGAGCATGCCGCAGTGTACTACTTCACTGTACCATGCAATTATGCTAAAAAAAATACTTGCCGTATAGTCACCAAATGTTAAGAGGAGATAAATGTAATCAGCCAAGTGAGGGAGGTAAATAAACAATCTGATCCGTAACGTTGAAAATCCATCATAATTTTCTCTAATGACTCTTGCACGTATGCCACCCCTCGACCTCTCCTTTCTTTGGCAGGGCTCACCTCGTGAATTGTCTTTTGTTTGATACTCAGCTAAGACTGTAGATGATGCATTGCATTCAGTGTCAACGGGGAGAGTGCATCTCCAGCCACATCAAACTGACAGTGCGCTGAAACACAAATGATGCAACAAACAGAAATAGTGAGTCACTCTGTAGATCAATTAGAGTGAGCGGTGAGGATGCAGCGGGGTGAGGTGGCTGCTGCATCAGCCTAAGCCGTTTACTAGCTTGCAGCTGTCTGGAAAATGTCTAAAAATCATGACGGTTTTCATTTTGGGCAAAAAGAGAACAGTAGGAAATGAAGAAAAACTAAAAAGTATGTTAAAATCAGAAATGAAAGTGGATTATTCCTGAATTATTATCTGCACTAGCATCATATTTTGAAATATGCTTTCCCGTTGTTTTGATGCCAATCCAGGATATATTTGACATCAACATCTATCTGGTTACAACAAAACATTTTACAGTTGCCATGAAGTTTTTTGTCTTTTAGTATGAATATGTTAGCCTTGCTGTTATCTATAAGCTATTGTGCTCCAAAACAATGACAAAATTCACATTTAGAAGATAAAAGCATTCAAAACGTATATATAGTCTCTCACTTCTGCCAATATGGAGCAATGATTTTGATGACATACTTCAGCTTCTCATCAGATTTTCTGTCCAATCAAATGCTCTCTAGAATCTGAAGCTCCGCCCCCTACATTATAAATAGATGCTGAAGCTGCAGTCATTTATTCACACATTTACTATTTGGCAGATTCTGTTAAGTGAAATAGTGATATATTATATCTACACCATGTAAAAGTAGCAGTTCTATGCAATATTTCTAAATAGTAATTTGATGATATTTATACTTTATTTTGAAAGATACATACTATTTGCACTCAGTATTGTTGTACATTAACAGGATGCAATAATAACAGAGTGTAAATGATTATATTTATTAAAATTATTAAATGGATTCCGCCTTAATGGGACAATAAAAGCCTTCCCTACATCTACCCCTAACCCTACCCAATAAATACTTTAATTATTATTAAACATTTCATTAGGCACTTTATTTCCACTTTTAGAACATTTTCTTATTTTTTATTGAAAGTAAATGCATTTCCGATGTGATATGTGATGGGGAAAGGGAGAAGATGCATTATATGTGGGATAGAGAATGATTCAGACAGTGTAAATATGCTTTCCATTGGTGTGAATTAAGTCTGGTTTCATGTTAGAGTCAGTGAACCACCGCAGCTCCAGTCCAGAAACACGATAGCACAGAGCGAATCATATTATCGCGTCGGCACATGCCAGAAAACATATCAGACCCATTTGAATTCTGCACAGAATGCTATATTTTAAAGCGATATGGAGGATATTAGGAGGAGAAACGGTTTCGAGATTAGGAGGAAACTGCAGCTTACCTGGCTCTGGCCGAGCTGTGATATAAACTAAACCCTATTGGCTATTTTAAAAAAGGGGAGGATCTGCTCGATATGTCCCGCCCTGTCTTCCTGTTTCAGTGGAAATTACGGCAAGACATTGAATAATGCTGCGCGTTTCAAAGCACTTCAGTGGGCCTTTAAAGCTGCAGGTGCAATGATGTGCAACCTGAAACCAAAATGCAAGGTCCACATGGTTATGTAAAATCTTTTTTTTTTAAAAGCAATAAAAAACCCTATAAATACATACACACGTACTTCATACTAAATATTTTGATTACATTTTATTAAAATTAAATAAAAATCTGGTAAGAGATAAATATAATTGATCAGGAGAGCAAGCCAGGAGACAAGCGGTGAGTAAAGGACAAGTACCTGCAGAGGAGAGACGGTATAAAAACCACCGGCCAACTGGGGATGGAAAGAGAGTCTTCCCCGTATCTGAGGAGAGGGAGATTTGGGGAAGGATCATAAAGCAGCACTGCTGGAGATCCAGGAGAAGAACACGAGGTGTGGTGCAATAAGGTTAATGTTGAGTAAGCTTTTCTGTGTGGGCTTAAAAATTTGGGTTTACAGTAATTATTTCAATAAAAAGTTTGTTCCGATGTGAATTTTAGGCCGGTTTGTAGTTGTGCCGAGCCGCACCAGGCTCAAGTGGAAATACAACTGGAAACGTTTCTTACCGTTCTTAGAACCGTTCGGCCCCAAGGGTGTAAAAGCGGCTGATGTGAGTATACCAATAAATATTACAATCGTGCACATTACATTCATTACAGAAAGCTTCTCTCATTAGACTATATTGTACTAATTATGATTACCTTAAAATTATGCATTGCTTTTGCCTGAGAGAATACATGGCAATCATAAGACTTCCCTCTCGTGAGTCTCATTGTGAACTAGATTTTCTATATGAGACAACTGGCCTGATTTCAGCAGGTCTTGTGATACCAGGAATTCCCTTCTGGGTAAAATCACATTCACACTTAAGGCCCTGTGATGGGATTTTATTTAAAAGATTAATTGCTTTAGCATATTAACACCACTTACATTCAGTTCATGCATTTTTGTGAAAACCGGATTCACTGCTGTAGACTTGATTTTCACTATGAAATCAAAATTGATGATTCCTATTGTTTTTTATTATTCATTTATTTTAGTGATTATCTTTTTTTTTAACACATGCACCCTCATAACCTTTAAAGGGTTAGTTCCCCACAAAATGAAAATGTTGTCTTTACTTTCTCACCCTCAAGTTGTTCCAAACCTTTAGTTTGGGTGAACTATCCCTTTAATCTAAATAACTTGCAGCGACATCTGTTCTCTGATGACGTGTTTACTGACGTGAAGGCCACTCACATGAGATCCACCAATAGCAAACCACAACCATCCAATCAATTCCCCATGGACAAAAACAAGTCCCGCCCTACATTTGTTCTTGTTCGAGAAGCCGTTTCACTTAGATATACATCACAATAAAGAAGAATAGACTATCGCAAATTTAGTTTCATGTCGACTTTAAAGGGTTAGTTCACCCAAAAATGTAAATTATGTCATTAATTACTCACCCTCATGTCGTTCCAAACCCGTAAGACCTTGAGCTTGACCTTGACCTGTAAGATCTTTGGAACACAAATGAAGATATTTTTGATGAAATCCGAGAGCTCTCTGACCCCTCCATAGACTGCAACGCATGCATGTGATCATGTGATCGTGCGCGGCTAATAGTGATCCGGTGTTTTGCCATAAAACTAGGAAGCGATATACTTTGTGAATAGCCCAACAAAGTGAATCGTGTAAGAGAGTGACAGGGAAGAGAAGAGATTGTTGAATAAAGTCATTATTTTTGTTTGTTTTTGAGAACAAATAGTATTCTTGTCACTTCATAACATTAAGTCACTGTAGTCAAATGTTATTAGACTATTTTAGACTATTTTAACGATCTCTGTACTACCTTTGCAGTAACATTGACGTCTATATGTGGGGTCAGAGAGCTCTTGGATTTAATCAAAAATATCTTACGGTTTGGAACAACCTGAAGGTGAGTAACTAATGACAGAATTTTCATTTCTGGGTGAACTATCCCTTTAAAGCTGAAATGTGTACTGCTGGCACCAACTGGAATTGCAAAAAATAATCACTCACCCCTGTCACTAAAAATACTGCAATAAACTTATATATATCAAATAAAATTCTACATAAAATGAACACAGACAGGGCTTAGATTAAGCCAGGATTAGGCTTTAGTAAGTAATTTGTATAAACGTGCCTTAGAAAGAAAAAAAAAAAAACATTACTGGTGTGCATCTTGAGACAAAACAATGGCACTGACATATTTTAAAATATGTCAGTGAAAGTTGTTTTCAGTTACAACAGCTCAATAATGCATTTTAGTCAGGGACTATAAGCCTTGTCTGTGAAACCAGGGGAAAGTTTTCTACTTCAAACCGCTTGCTTCAATTATGTAATTCGCAATGTTTGGATGTAGTACCTTTTCCCTTTTCTCTGCTTTCCAGTTACTTTCTTGTTTTTAAATAACATTTTGTGCTGATATGATTCACCAGAGCGTTTTTTTTTTTTTTTTTTGAATGCTTATGGAGAAAATGAATTGGAAAAATAATTGCGAAACCAAGGCTGCTGAAAAAGTGGGTGCTCATTGTTAAGCTTTATTACTTTTCGTAAGGACCTATTTGAAAACAGGTAAGACATTAGTCACTTCCGTGATCTGAGAGCTGTCGCACTAAGCTGTCAAAAGCATACAGAAAACCCATTGTTGGCTTTTTATGGCTCGTCATGAATATTGAGAGAACAAATTATCATTAGCGAAAAAATGAACGTGTCACAAACATTATAATCCATTTCCAGACCCTTCAAACTGGCTCTTTATCTTCGGCCTGCAGAGACCCTCACAGCCTGTCAGTAATCTTCATTTGGATCCCCCAAGATGCCTTGCACCGGGAATACTTTCACGAATACAGTTTGCATAATTACCCTCCGATTTTGAATATTCAAGTGCTCAGGGGTCCCTGTTTGTCTCTGGCTCATTAGAATTTAGAGGACAAGCAAAAATAAAATAGTGCACATACAAGAGCTCGCACAGGCAAATATGACACATGGCATCTGCCGAGAGCCTACCAAACTTGTTCTGGGTTCTGTTCTTGCTGATCTTTTAAGCTTTACGACCTGGGTCGTGTCAGAAAGGAAAGGAAAAAAAAAAAAAAACGAGAGCGTGCGTACTTGGCAAGCATCACACACATCTTGTGATGCCCCTCGTTTGCGTACACAATTAGTTTGAAAGAGACATATCTGGAGCAGTAGGGAGCCTACAAGGTGAATCTGCTTTGCAAATGCTGCACTGAGGGAGATTAAAAAAAGCAATGTGTGCCAAACAATTCCAATCTTCTTTCACATGCTGCTCATGTCTCTCATTATATTTCCATTGAGGGCCACCTAAACGCATTCAGATGTTATGTTTAGTAAAATGCAATCCTCAGCACAATAACAGATGAGAGCAGTAAATAGGCTTGTTCGATAAAACAGAAAATGTACAGGGAAACATGTACATTACATTGCATTTAAAATGGGAGGCGAATATGCAAAGGTACAACTAAATCTGTGGTAAACAACAGAAATTAGTACAGCAGATCAGAGGATTAAATTGAAATTCTAATATGCTCGTTTGGTTTAATTTAGTTAAAAATGGTTGCTTAATGAAGTATGGAAATTGTGGATTTTTTTCAGGATTCTTTGATTAACAGAAAGTTTAAAGAGCAGATTTGATTTGAAATAGAAATCTTTCGTAACATAATAAATGTCTTTAAGGAGTAGTTCACTTCAGAATTAAAATTTCCTGATAATTTACTCACCCCCCACGTCATCCAAGATGTTCATGTCCTTCTTTCTTCAGTCGAAAAGAAATTAAGGTTTTTGAGGAAAAATTCCTGGATTTTTCTCCATATAGTGGACTTCAATGGGTTACAAAGGTTCGAAAGTCCAAATTGCTGTTTCAATGCTGCTTCAAAGAGCTCGGCAAGATCCCAGCCGAGGGTCTTATCTAGCAAAACGATCGTCTATTTTCTAAACAATCTAAAAATGTATATACCTTTTTAACCACAAATGCTCTTCTTGCTCTGATCTGAGATGTGCCATGAATTACGTCATCACGTTGGAAAGGTCATGCGTAGGTGGAAGTAAATTTTCTCCTCCAACTTCAAAATCGTCCGATATCATTGCTTTACCTTTTTTTTGTTTTTTTTTTGTGAAGGGTTTTTGACATAGAGCCCTATCATACACTTGGCGCAATGCGGCGCCAGGTGCGACGCAAGTGTTTTTTGATAGTTTCAGCCCGACGCAGTTATCATTTTCACGTCATGTTTAAATAGCAAATGCATTTGTGCCAATCTGTTCACTCAAAACGAGGTGTGTTCAGGCTGTTCAGGTGTTTTTGACGCGTTGCTATTTTGAGGAACTGAAAACGACTGAGCCATTGACCAACAAAAACCTGGTCTAAAGTCAATAGCGCAGTATTTTTTGTGTTATTTAAAGGGCGTGTTAGTAATATGCATCTATAGGCGGGTGCACAACGCGCATACACTCTGCTTATTACACACACAGGGACGTGCATCAGCACACAAACATTTTTAAATATGAAGAAGTAAAGGATTAAAATGTAAAAGATTATTATTGTGTACATAAATATAAAAATGCCTACATGTCATAATGGATAGTCATTGCATGTATCAGAATTAGCCTACCTATTTGCAGTAATGACGAGCAAGCAGGTGTTTCCTTGCTAGAGAAGCTTTCAGTTTTTCCGCTTGCAAATTCCTCCATGTAAATAGTGAATCCGCCATGGTGCAAGCGCAACTGGCTTTTAAAGGGAATGGGAGATGAGAATCTGATTGGTTTATTGCATGTTACGCCCAAAACACACCCATGACTCATTAAGAGACTAGGTACAACCCTTTTAGACCATGCACCTGGTGCGCTGACCATTTTTCCCATTGTTAAAATTGCCCTATGTGCCCTAAGTGCACCTGCGGCGTGCGCTTTAGCTCTTTGAAGCTGCATTGAAACTGCAATTTGGTCCCCGTTGAACTATTTGGAGAAAAATCCTGGAACGTTTCCCTCAAAAACCTTATTTTCTTTTAGACTGAAAAAGAAAGACATGATCTTGAATAATGCGGGGGTGAGTAAATAATCAGGAAATTTAAATTCTGAAGTGAACTACTCCTTTAATGTCATTTGTCAGAGACACTGGTACTGCTTCACAAAATACACAACATAATCCCAAATGACTTTTAGGCAACTATTTTAGGAAGGTGACGACATTCAATAAATGCAGTTTTGAGTGACTCTCACAGGCTGAAAAATTATATGGATATGGGCTCCCACATTCACTCGCACAAAATCACCCGTGCACTTCAGTCCCTTCTGAAGATTTGACATGGTTGTACTGCAGTAACACTAACCATCATAGCCATAATTGATTGATTGAAACATAAATCAATAGACTGACAGAATCTTCTTCATTTTTAATATATTGTTTATAAATGTATTTTAGTCTGCTATTTTTATTAACATCATTATTTGTTTTATATAAACCACAGTAATAGAAAGGAACCTTGGTAACACTTTACAATAGGGTTTCATTTGTTAACATTAGTTAATGTATTAACTAACATGAACTAACCATGAGCAATACATTTGTTACAGTATTTATCTTTGTTAATGTTAGTTCATAGTGCATTGACTAATGTTAACAAATACATTTGATTTGAATAATGGATTAGTAAATGTTGAAATTAACATGAACTAAGATTAATAAATGCTGTAGGTAAGTGTTGTTAATTCTTATAGTTCAACTAATGGCGAGTTCAGACTGCCCGATTTTAGCTTCAATTTGGACTCGCCGACAGGTTTTGCAGAATCATATGCCCGAAATCATAGGCAAATCGGTGCTTGTTCACGCAGTGTGAAATATCAAAGACGCGATCTGAGAGAATCGCAGACGAGTCGCAGAAACCTGTGAGATATTTGGCATGCTAAATATCTGGACCTGTCGGCGATTCAAAATCCTGCAGTGTGAAATGTGTTCTGACTGAAAAATACATTGCCGATGACCGACAGCCAATGAGAGAGCAAGATACAGGGCAGCGGGTAGTTCAGGGAGGAGTTATCGACCAGAATATCAGTATTTTAATAGATATATTTACAATTCTATCAAACAGAAACAAAGCACAAACATCTGCTTGACCAGCCGCGACAGCAGCACATTGCAAAATTATTTATTTACCTTTGACTCTCTTTGCAGAATACAACCCTTGCTCCCCGCTTCTCCCCAACCATTTCCTCCGCCATAATCTTTTTTCTTTTTCTCCTTTTCGCTGCAAATCAGCGCACAGACAATTTGGATCGCAAACTTTCTGCAGTTTATCATTTTTAATAACAATTCCAGTCTCGCGCGAGAACTCCGGTCTGACGCACACGTGATCTCGCATTGTTTACTTGTCACATCTCACGTGTGTTTGGTTGTGAAATGTAATTTGCTCACCGCAGAGTTGTCAACGAATCTTCCTATTGTGAAGTCATGCAGTGTGAAACCTCCTGTCGCCGATCCATCGTGTAGTGTGAACACAGCAGCGACTGAATGCTACCCCAGATAGTCATGCAGTGTGAAAAGAGCAGTGATCCGACAAGTCTGAACTCGGCATAATGAATAATAAAAATGAAACCTTATTGGAAAGTGTTACCAAAATCTTAATTAAGCTTAATTAATTAATAAATCTGTTAATCTCAACACTTACTAATGCATTGTTAGGATCAAAAGCTATATATAAGTAACACAAATATAACTAACATTAACAAAGATTAATACATGCTGTAAATTATATTGCTCGTTGTTCAAAGTCAGTTTATGTATTATCTGATGTTAACAAATGAGACCACACTGTAAATTGTTACCGGACTATAGAAATGGGAAGCCATCCAACTGCATCATTCATTCCTAACATTAATTATATTTTGTATAATTTTATTTTGGTAATATTGACTTTGACTGATTGCACATCACTTGCACATTTTGGGTTCAATACAAGTTCTGTGGACATCATTTGTAGCTCTCAATTACCACAAAAAATGTTTACAGTATTACAGTGTAATGCAATTTACAGCAATGCACTTAAAATGGATGTCTATGGGGACATGTAATGCAGTAATGTATACGATGTTCTAATAAGTTTACATATAACGTAAGTTTCTTGTACTATTTTTTTTTAAACCAACCCATTCCACACTTCCAAGTTTTATATATATTTTTTCTTTAGTTACTTCTCATTATAAATATCACCAAACCATAGTAACCATTATATACAGTCTTTGGCAATATAGAAGTTTATATTCTACAAAAAACCCAGACATTTAGTCAGAGTGTATGACAGTGTTTCGGAAAGGTTATTCTGCGACACTATGCTTCTGTTGTGTCAGCATAAGCATCGGCTTGTGACAGAGGGGATATGCCAACCTCCCAATGGTGCGAGTGACTCATCACTTTAGTTTCTTCTTGATTACTCTAACAACGTATTTGCATCAGTTTAGCTGCAATAGCATCGCTTCTGTTTTCATGTCAAACAATGGCATATACTATATTATTCTTTGCAACAAGAAGCCAACCCCACAATGTCGCCAATTCTGAGCAGAGTGGATTAGTGATGGTCACATGATTGAATCTGTGAGGGGGAAAAAAACACTCATGCCACTGCTGTGCATAAAGACGTTCTTTGGCATGCTGTGTGAGCTATTGACACTCATACTCCAGAGGAAGCACAGCCTCAATCCAGTGGCATTCATCATTATTCCCTGTGCCCCTTCAAAAGATCGACCGTGTAAACGTCACATCCACAAATCTACAACTGTGAAAAGGCCACTTCTTTTTTGAACCCTATATGCAATACACAGAGGCATCACAATTCTGATTCATTTCACAGAAATTCATATTTAGACTTTGAACCAGCATTTAAATCAAAAAAGTGCCCTTACATTATGCAATCATACATAGACTCTATTTCCCCCCCCCAATTTCCATTAGATTTATTCATTTGAATTGCATATAAAATCTCAATCAATTTGAATTACACATTTAACATACACATACAACTTAATGGTATGCATATTTGTCAGTCAAACATAAATTAATCAGGTAAGATACAGATAAGGATTCTGTAATATTACTAATAAACTGAATGAGCCTCATTAATGAAACTTCGGAGTAATTTGCACGTAAAATGGACCTTTACGAAAACTCTCCTCCTGATTCACAAACGCTTCATATACCACGGATTCTGTAGTTAAACGTGTGTATATTAATGACTTACAAACATTCATAATTCGCTCATTCATAATTAGCATAATCCCCGCCCATGAGTTACAACTACGCAAATAACGTGTCCAGGAACGCTGTGGAATCTTCTGGACTCCCGTCTCAGGTTTAGCTCCAGTATATTGCATAAATGCTAAAGAGACCAATTGGCCATATGCCTAATAAATATTCAATTATCGTGCATCCACCAAAGCATTTTTAGCCAGCTACGAACGTGAATCCGAAAATTTACATCAGAACGGCTGTACGGACGATTTACACAAAAATGTGTGGCCCAATGTGTGTTAAATACACGATAACCAAGTTTATATATTTATCATCAGTAAATCCAGTGTTTCCATCTCATCCATCTCAATTGAATATTGCTTGTTCCACAGTTAGCCATATGTTTTAACGATGTTCATACTTTTTAACAGAATAAATTTATTTGAATTTAAATTTGACAGACATTATATGGACAAGCGCAAATGGGACATTTATAATTCTCCTTTTGTGGTCCAAAAAAGAAAGAAGGATGTTAGAACAACACCAGGGTGAGTAATGAATTGTGACCCTAGACCACAAAACCAGTCATAAGTCACACGGGTATATTTGTGGCATGGGTCAAAATTATAAATTTTTCTTTTATGCCAAAAATCATTAGGATATTAAGTAAAGATCATGTTCCATGAAGATATTTTGTAAATTTCCTACTGTAAATATATAAAAAATGTATTATTAGTAGTAATATGCATTGCTAAGGACTCAATTTGGACAACTTTAAAGGCAATTTTCTCAATATTTAGATTTTTTTGCACCCTTCCAGCTTTTCAAATAGTTGTACCTCGGCCAAATATTATCATATCCTAACAAACCATACATCAATTGAAAGCTTATTTATTCAATATATATTTTTTTTTTATTCAAAAAAAATTACCCTTATGACTGGTTTTGTGGTCCAATGTCACAATTTTAATTTTAGGGTACACTATCCCTTTAACTCACCAAATATTTGCCCTTAAACTGCCACTGAAAAGTGTAGAAGTATTGAGAATTATTTTGGAATCGGATTGCAACTCCCAGAATCAAAGTCTAAAGAATCCCACCTTTAGTGTCCACTTCATCAACAAGCTATCGAAGCTTTCTGCTGAGCACAAATAAAAAATGATGGCTTCAAATGCCAGCAAAGGCCAATAATACAACTATACTGGATGCATGAGCCCAAGCTCTGTAAGGGTGGAGAAAAGAGAAAAAAAAAAGTGCTCATTTATTTAAAAGAGTTGCCATGGGGAATGACATCCATGATTAATGTGGGGGTTGATTATGCAACCAATTGACTATAATTCACACCCAAAGAAACAGAGGCCAGTCGGCTGCTAGAAGGGCTGAGAGTATTAATAATACAACAATTTTGCACAAAAAAAGAGAGTACTGTAAAACTCAGAGACACAGAGGTGAGTAAGGATCGGGATCAGTGCAGCAATCAGTGTGGTCGCTCATGGTCATTTGGATCCTATGAAGTTGGAACTCATGACAACATATCTTGGATATATATTTCAACCTATATGTTGCATATAAAAATTACAAATATTTTAGTACTGTTAAGTTTTTTGACAATTAAGCACATTTCACCAACAAATTATGATTTATTATAAATAAAAATCTGTCATGTTTGGCATGGTAATGGAAATGATATGTTTGGTCTTGGCGGAATAGATACACTACTACACTGTTGTTGCTGCTGTTGGTTATTGTTGCTGATGCTGCAGAGCAAGAACGGGACTTTTTACTTATACACACATGACACGCTGCTGTGAGCAAGTAAGACATGCTACTGCTGTACAATATAGCATTACCTGAAGCCAATCTATACAGGTGGAGCTGGGGAATGTGGAGGGTTTCTGAAAGCACACTGCAACTGCTACAGAAAATACTAGTCAAGTATTTGAAGGTTGAGCAGTGAGCTCACTGGCTACTGATACGGCAGGAACCAATCAGCTTTGGCCTTTAGAGAATGATTTGATTGCAAGCAGATTAAGGACCTATCAGCCTGCGCCATCTAGAGTTTCATTACAGAACTTTGTATTAACAATATTAAGCAACATCACATGAGCAAGAGTGATATTGCTTTTATACAATTATTTATATAAAATATGATTATTTAGCAAAATCTAATTATTTATTATAAAATGTCTTCCCTTCCAACTGGAATGAAATGACATGTTCCTGAAATGTTTCATGATATTCACCATTAGCTGGCGTCTGTCTAGTAACACACACACACACAAACTCATATACAAATATGGCTTTGCTTTTTGTTATTTTCTGTGATGGGCCGATAAGATACGGCCTGCAGTCCCGAGGCTCTCACATTTATCAGATGTGAGTTTCAGGGTATCCACAGAGGAAATGCACTAGCGGGTCTGGCTGTAAGTCAAATGTACTAAGAATGTCATGGATGGGCATGATTATTTCTCTCTCTTGGCTCTGAAAAATATGATCTGATTTATTGACACCCATCACTGAAATACACAATGTAGGGGTTCTCCAAGGACTGAAGTACGTTGAAAAAAAAAGAAGAGAGGAAAAGAAATTTCAGTTTATATATATCTTATCTATAAGTCTTATGTTTACCATAGCTGCATTTTTTATTAAGAAATACATTAAAATAGTAAGTGTTATATACTATTACAATATAAAGAACTGTTTTCTTTTTTTATATATTTTAAAATAATTAATTTATTCCTGTGATCAAGCTGAATTTTCAGCATCATTACTCCAGCCTTCAGTGTCACATGATCCTTCAGAAATCATTATAATTTGCTGATTTGCTTTAGTGTGGTCATACAATGGGTTATTCATCTGAGAAGAGGTCATCTTGAAATAAAAATCTGAATCACTCTTAAAAAGAATCAGTTATTACAAGTGCTTATTCAGTTTGATGAAACACTGATTAAAACAAGTTCAGTGAATTACATTTGAATGACAAATGAATGAGTGACAAATTACATTGTACAAAATGTTCTACTGAAACTTCACATAACCTCAAATAGTCTACTAACCCGCAGGCAGTCAAAACAGTTGCAACAGCAGGTGCCGTCACTAAATGATCTAAAACAATGGCATCAAAATGTGTTTATAATGCTGTGTTATTATAGAAAAGCTAAACATAATTCTTCTACGTTTCCGTATCTTAAAAAAACAACTATTTTCGCATTGAGAATTACACAGTTAATTAAGATGATCAATATGACGAAGAGCTTATTAGGATTAATGTGACTTTAAAATTAATTCATCAATCGACATCGGCATGAGATGTTCTCCTAAATATCAGGAGACAACTTCTTGCTGTTCTTGCTTTCTTTAACGCCCCATTCACAGGAAGTTAGTGCTAACTGTCTACATAGAGCTTTCTTCATGAGATGTATATTTGTGAATAATAGATGGTGTTTTGAAATACAACCTCACCGAGTGATATAAAGAAACATCTTCTGTTCTTAAACAGCAGCCGAAAGGTTTACGATGGATGGAACATGAAAATGTTTAGCTTCTGTCTTGATTGTATCAGTGGATTAGTTCCACCTGTGCAATTAAATGTTTGAATGGAATACTGCATTAAATTATTAAATAAAAAAAAGGAAACTCTGGTTACTAGAATAAAGCTGAAAGGCATTATATGGTATTCATGACCACAGAAAAATATTCAACATGATTGCAAAATATGATTTAAGGTGCAATTAATAATGAGAATCATGACAATAACAACCATTGTCGTCGCAAAATCATAACCATAGCCTGCTTACCTGCAGTTCTGGGCTGTGTCTGAAATCGCCCCCATACCCTCATTCACTCTTCCCTACAATACTCCACTAATATAGTCCACTTGGAAGAGGGAATGAAAACGAATGAGCGTATTCCGACACTGAGACACTTTTGCGTAGTTTGTGCTTGCTGTTTAATAACCATTTGAAACTGAGCAAACTGGCAGCTCCAGTAGTGATGAAAAGATTCATTTTGAACGTTGTCATGGAAACTAGCATGTATAAACCTTAATTAAACAATTTAATCAAGTAAAAAGGAATTTATACCAGTATGATATTGCACGGTACCCACACTGGACCAGTGGTTTGGAAAATGAATGGACGGATGTTTCAGCTGTGGGCGCCATCTTCTGGCAAGACGTGGGAATTCATTCGGCGCAATAATTCAGTGCATTATGGGTAACTAGCCGTTGAGGTTGTACACTTATATTGCGACGCATTATGGGATTAAATGAGTGCACTCGATAACGTCCACTATGATTTCAGAATCCTACTACAAATGGCTGTTTCCTCAAATAGTGCCCTATTTAAGGGTATAGGGCCGATCTCAGACACAGCCTTGCTGTAATCCAACCCTAATCGAACACACCTGGACTAATCAAGGTCTTCAGGATTAGAAAGTTACAAGCAGGCGAGTTTGATCAAGGTTGGAGCCAAACTCTGCTAATATCAGTGAGATGAAACAAACTAATATTATCATGTGCTTGACAAATGTACAAATTGATTGTGACCAGCGATGGCAAAAGGAGTCGGGTTGCGCTCGGGATAAATTCGAGCTTCAGGCAAAACAAGTGAAAAATGTTGATTTTGCCCTCGTCTAGAGATCCCAGTGCTCCAAACATCAATTAAATATCTAAAAGTATCTTTATCTGTATGTTTTCTGAGAGGAGTACCTTTCCTTTGTCCATGAAAACGATCTCACTCGTGCTGACTGACAGATCCGACGCGTGCGCACAAAGACGCCTCTCACATACACAGAATTACAGTATTTAAAAATAGACCGCGGCTATTTACACTAAGTGAAAATAGCAATATATTCTATTTACACCATGTAAAAGTAGCAGTTCTTTGCAAAAATATTTAAATATTTTTTATTTTTATTTTTATTTTGGCAGATACATACTATTTGCACCTCAGTATGTTGTACATTAACTGGATGCAATAATAGCATAGAGTGTAAATGATTATATTTATTAAAATTATTAAATGGATCCCGCCTAATGAGACAATAAAAGCCCTCCCTACACCTACCCCTAACTCTACCCAATAAATACTTTTATTATTATTATTAAGCACACATTAGACACTTTATTTCCACTTTTAGAATACTTTCTTTATTTTTATTGAAAGTAAATGCCTTTCTAATGTGATGTGTGATAGGAAAGGGGAGAAGAGCTCGGCAAAAGGCGGATTCGAACCCGGGTCGATCACGTAAAAACCCAACAATGCGCACTATTTGCACTTAGTGTAATTAGACACTCTGTTAAAGGCATCTGTCTTACCGAGTATTCGCGCAAACATCATCTGTTATGTGAACGTTTGGTTAACTGTTGGGGAAAAACATCTGATGTGTTACATTATATTAGATCTGTGCGGTTCAGTAGGTCTTAATATCTAGGCTGTCTGTTTCATTAATGTTAATCAAACAATTGTGGTATCAAGGGGAAAAAAAAGTTTTCTATAGATATTTAGTGTTGACTTGGTGCTCTTACCGGGGATTTTAAGGTGTGGTTGCTGGTGAGTTTGTTTTGGAACCTTCAAAAAACTTTGCTGACTATATCGACTTCAAACAGGTGTAGCTCAGTCATTTTTTTTGTCTGATTCAAACAAATCATACATCATTTTGAAGGTTTTTTAAACTCATTACTCATAGCTCTTTTTTTTTTTTTTATTTGCTAAAAAGCAAACCCAGTGGCATCTGCATGCAAATTACGACATCAATGTCAAACAGGTGTCCTAGCAGACTCAGGTGTAGTTAATGTACTGTTTTAACCATTTAAACCTAACAATATTGTGATATATTTTGCTAATTACTTAATGCAATTACACTGATGCATTTTAAGTGTAGCTTAAGAGTCTTAGGGGTCACTGTATCCATATTTCAGTTCTGAAAAGTAGCCTAATAAAAAAAACACTTAAATATTAAAATACCAGCTTGGGCTTGTTGGATAACATGTCTCTAGGGGAGAGCGGGGCACAACCTAACGCGGGGCTAGTTGTGACACACATGGTTTAAAACTTTTCATACATGCCAGCATGATGAAACTTAGTGTATGTACTAGTTGCCTTATCAACATTATATCGAGAAGTAAAAGTAAAAAGTAAGTAAAAGTAAATTTCTTTTTTCATCTCTGTTTTTTATGTTTATTTAAAACTAGACAAATCTAATATTATTTTAATCTTATATCTGTTATTTAACAGTTGAGAGAGTTCTTTAATCTAACCAGCAGAAGACACTAGGCAATCTGAACCGTGCCCGGGCGCGTTTGACCCCCAAAGCCTGGTTCGTTTGACAAGTGTGAGCGCTCCGTTCCGTGCCCTGGCACCTGGAAGAGGTGGGCCAGAGCGCAGTTCGGTTGGGCTCGGGTGCGGTACGCATGTGGTGTGAGCGCTAACCGCGCTGGAGCACGGAACAGCTGTGCGCTACTGTCATCCTTACGAAAGCAAACGCCAAACTATTACTATTTATATACACTTTTCAATTAATTCAAGTATATTTAGGTTTATAACAGTCCTGGGGTCCGTTCTTCGTACCTCGCTTAATACATCTGAGATGATTTGACAGATCCCATATCTTATAATCGGGATAACTGATCTCTGGCTAATTTGGTTCTTCAAACGAATTTGCGGATTGGATTAAAATATCTGGATTAAGTTATCTGAGATTACTGCGCGTTCTTGTGTTCCCTGAAGAGGGCAGATGTATCGATACTCGAAACCACGATCAGTAATGCAGCGATTGGCTAAGACAAGCAACGTAATGACATCATACAATTAAAAAAGACACCTGACAAAAAAATACACACAAAACCCCATGAATTTCTGGACCTTTATAAAGAAACACCCAAACGACCAAACCAACATAAAAGTTATAATAGATAAATGATAAATGTTTTTTTTTTTTATTATTCCTAATAATTTATATTCACGATTTTATAGTATTTGTACACCCTTTTAAATTTTTATTTCAATGTTGTAATTAGCAATTAATTTAATTTTTAAATCAATTTGAAGCAGATTTGTTACGTGACAGTTTCTTAAGGGTCAAGATCAAATTATCTGCATCTCTTGCGCTGCATCAAGACTCCCATAATGTCCGTCATCAATCAAAATGCACGGCTCAGATTAACGTTACAGCATGTGTGTAAGACTCCAATAAAATTATAAAGTAATTATTCCATCACAAATAAATCTCTCAATCAAGTGGCTGTGTCTATAGTATTATACACCTTTCACAACATTATAATATTATTTTCAAATACAATTTTATATTATTATTATATAAATTATTATTGCCCCTGGTTCAGTAAGGAACTCTTGTAATAAAGTAGCAGTGGCTGGGACAGATTTTAAGTATCACCTCAAGATGCAATCTAATCCTGTTTACATGAAATAAGCTGCTCCCGAGCAGGTTTAAGCTTACGGACCTGTTGCTATGACAGCAAGTCCAGGATGAGCTTCGAAAAGAGCCAAACAATCCAAGATCATGCCAAATCGTCAACAATCAAATACGAAGAACGGACCCCTGGTTCTTATTGATGAACATGAATTGTATTTTGTATTTTCCATCAAAATCAGCTGCCTCCGTAATAATTTTCTGATACATGCAGTGCAATCAAGTGAAAATCGCTGCGCGGCATAAATGATAAATCTATTAGGCAGTCTATTAGCGAAAGCGCTTTTCTTCCTGTCTTCTTCAAAACAAAAAGTTGCATCGTGAATGACGTAAGCGTGCTCCAGTCCGGTATGTTAAGTGCAATGTGAGTGCAGGCCAGCGGGGGAGTGGGGAAGGGGGACAATCGTGCTCGGGCACGGTACAAGGCCACCGTGCCTAGTGTGAGTACACCCTAAATTCCACTTTAAATCCCTGTTGTGCAGGCGGGGCATGTTGTCACACTGCGTTACAATGAGCGTTAGAACTATGCTATTATATTCTATACTTTTATTAATTCTATTGAGAAACCATGAGAAAAGGGTGAATAAAGACTGAAAGTCAATGTTCAGAAGTTATTCATTATTATTATGTTTTGAATTATGTTGTATAACTGTGTTTAGCGATGTGTTTGTTGTCAGACTCAAAAATTATTTTGTTGTTAATTATAAAAAAATGACATTATTTTATATGAAAAAGTTAATAATTGTATTTTATTCGCAAAATATTTTAATTTGTCATATATTTGTTACATATAATGTTACATCATGCCCCTCACATTACTATGTTCCCCACCTATGGGGCATGTTGTCACATTTCACTTCCATTCTTTCGGGGTAAATCAAAAAAAAGGTATACGCTGTATTAATGAAACAAAACCACATAATTGTACTAGACGTGCGAAATTAATGTGGGGAAAAATAAATACTCTGAACCCAGTCAAAAAGCGTTAGGTTGTGCCCTACCTACATTTTTGCAAAACAAAATAAAAATTAAAAAATTAAAAAAACTTAAAAAATACATACAATTCACTGCAGTTTTGAGCTGAAAAGGACATTAATACCAACAACTTTTAATAATTTTCACACTAATTATGATTGCAGAGGCAGATTATCAATTAAACATTTCATGCAGTTCCTTGCACAATACTTATGACCTCAAGACACTTTTACCGTAGTGATTTGTAAACAAACAAAAACACACACACACACACACACACATATATATGACTGAATGTCATGATGAAAGAGCTCAAAGACTCAAGGTAATAAGAATCAAGCTAATATGGTATGGTTGTTTCAGGAAATGTTTTATTTTATTAATTTTTTTATTTTAATCTCATGTTTGCTTTTGTTAACACTATCAGTTAGGTTTATGGTAAGGTTTTGAGCAGGTAGAGCATTAACCTTTTAGCATCACTCACCAGACATTTCATTTTCAAACTGCCACGATATGTACAACAACCAACGTGATAAAACATTGGCCGATTCACATTTATATTTTGGATAAAACTGAAGCTGGACATTTCACTCTGAAAGTGTTGCGAAACGTGCAAGAATCAACATAATTTTGCAGAAATGTCAGCACAGGCTGATTGTTCCAATGAGCCTGGGTTGCAAAATAACACACTACATGTAATACAACCTCACACTTTATCTTTAGGTTAGACTTTAGATTTGAGTGAGAATAGCAGCCAGCCACTGCTGTTAAACTTCTCACATTGCCCAGATGAAAGTGTCTCCTTTGCATGTAAATTGTTAATGTGAGGCTGATTATACAACCTTGTATACAACGGACAAACAGAAACCAGCAGAAATTTTGGCTTTGTTACATCGATGTATAACAGAACGACATGCTCTGGGAGTCTGGGACACCTGAGCTTCCAGTGTGTCTCTATTTCATTGTCTAATTCATTTACATCTGACTGAATTGTGAGGATGAATTTGTATTCCATGAGTAGGTGATTTTCCTTCCATTGGGAAATCACTGGAAGAGTAGACAAAAACAAATAGCACAATTACATTCTTTACACATGTAGGCAGAAAACTAATTGGAATCTGACTGCGAAAGAGAAAAGGCAAGAGTGATAGGTAAACTCATTTACAGACTAAATAATAGGCTGTCAAGGTTTGAACAGACTGTCAAATGGTTTAGATGCTTGAAATAGGCTAATAAAACATGTTTAGGTGAACACTTCAGGTGGGAGTGCTTATGAAACATTTCATTCATAAAATAATAATCCCCCACATTTTTTTTCCCCTTTTTACACATAACTTCATATTTATGTAAGGAGTTATTTATTGCAAAGAAGATGCTTTGGTGTGAGAAGTAGTTTACATTTTATGAGATCTTTAAAGACATCAAGAAACAGCATTCACAATGCATTTAGGAAGTGTTTACGTGAAACAAAATATTCAGTGGGCTCAAGTGATGATAAAAAAGCTATAATCAGCCTTATTAACTAATATTATTTTAATAGCAGAAAATAAAAATATTTCACAGGCGGAGGGAGTTATGTTCTAATGAAAGTTTAGGATTTCATTTAATGTTCTTGCATAATATGAACTGATTTACTTTTTCCCCGCCAAACACAGAATTTTCCAGCTTTCCGTGTTTTCACTGTTATACGGTAGGGGGCGCTATTACACATCTTCTGAACGAGTATTGATCAAAAGCCAGGCGAAGAAGAAGCAGAAACAAACAAAATCATATGTTAATCATATGCATATGTAAAATAACGCAATCATCAACATTAAACATCATGTAAATCAAAACTGCCTAATGTTACTGGATGGAATGTGGACCCAGGACGAGCTACAGGACTGTGAAGCTTTGGGGGTGTTGATGGATGCGATCTGATCCATCTGTGTTTGATCATCGCTCTGAATCCGATCTGGATGTAGTCTTTGATAAAAATGCAATTTTCTCAGCTGAAAATTTTGCTTTTTTATGAAACTTTATGAACCCATATTCAAGTGATGAAAAAGAATGCATGAAGCTAGAATAAAACATTTTTATTTTCAATGTTTTGTTTTTTTCTTTAAAGCTGTTCTTTATTTTGATATATTGCAGATTTCAGATATTCATATAACAAAATATTCTGGGGGGCATAAAACTTTTGCGAAATGATCAAACATGCTGCACTGTAAATCCTTACCCTCAAAATACTTCATTGGTTTGAGTGGGACAAACTTAAATTAAACAAATTAGTTCAGTTAAATGAACTGTTATCAGTATTTAGAACTTTCTTTTTCTTTTTAGTTCACAGCACTGACATATTTCATTGTTTTGAGTTGTATGAACTTATTTCCTTTCATTTAGACTAACTTACGTTTAAAGGAAACTAGGCTGGGATTTTTTTATTTCCCAGCATTCTTTGCCTATGGCACTCGAAAGGGAGAGTAAATGCTAAAATTAAGTGTTATATAATGTGTTTTTTTTTTTTTTTTTTTTTTGTGCAAGATTAATGGTAAGGGAGATTTAGTAGTGATTAATATTTAATTTAAAGAGTTTCTGTTAATGTGGGTTTATGGAGAGTTGCTGCTTTGTTTGAGAGCAGTTAAGTTACATGTTTTAAGTTGCTGTACTCATTCAGTAAGTGCTATACCATGCTATTGTTAACATGGTAGCAAATGAACAAGTTAGCATTTTCTAAATTAGTTATTAGTTAAAAATATATATATTTAACTGATTACCTCACTAGTTAACCCAACTTATTCAGGTTTACAGTGTGGCGCTGCCTGGCAACTTTGTTCAAAAACACTGGCAGGGAAAGAGTTAACTGTACACAATAAGGAGTGACATTTTTTTTATTTCATTTTGTCTTTAGATAAATATCTGGAATATTATTGCAGATTGGATTGCAGTGTTTATTGCTCTGTTTTCTCCCTGATCTATGATTTCCTAACAGTACGGTCCGTCACACACACACACACGCGCCTCTACTCTGAGACACCCTCTCCTACTCACGTGAAACATCGCTGTTATGCTACTGTCATGTTGCATGTCACATTTTAAAGAGAGATGTAAAGCATTTTTGTATCATCCCTGATGTTCCTGTCACCAAAACTCTTTGTGTAAACCTGTCACCAGCAGTGATTTGTTTACTGCCTTCAGATCAAATTGAAAAGGAAGCCAAGCCAAAACTACAAAACGAGCGGCTGCCCTCGACATCTCCAAAAATGGCTGGTGCTGCTTCAGATTCAGACCACAAAAACACCTGCATTTTCCGCTTTAACTACAAATTCCAAGGGTTCGGTACGTCCAAATTGCAGAAGAAATGGCACATCAGGTCCGTTGAGCTTATCATTTGTGACTGTAATGAAAAAGTACTACATCTGAACATTCAATCTCGCCTTTGGCATTGTGCATGTTACTGCAGCTAAACACTTCTGCGTCAGAGCAGAAACAGGTGATTAGGAAACGAGAGGGACAATGCTGTTTATAGGAACTGTGTAATACCGGAGCGCATGTGTTCAGCCATGGACCAATGACTTTTTTCTCCCTGGCTCATTTAATCTAGCTATATCATTAAAAAAAACGATGTCAAAAGCGTTGTTGTCAAGGAAACATGATCTGGCATGAGTCATGAATTCAAAAGTGTGCAGGCCCTCAGTACAAAAAATAATTAGAGCACTAGGAAGTCTCATTTACATGGAAACATCACACACACACAAAAAAAAAAAAAGTTTAGCAGCTGCCTTATGCTTGGCCTTTCTAAACGGAGCTTTACTGTAAACAATCCATCTTACAGTTTTACACTGTACATTATAAATGCCAAAGACTAACACAGAGGTGTAATACGCTCCTTAAAGGCACAGTACACTCAATTCATGAACAAGTGTATGTGTGTGTGTGTTATTCAATAAGATAATATTAATACAGGCATCAAAACTTTAAATGGAAGATGGAAAAAAATGTTGGTCCCACTTTATATTAGGTGAACTTAACTACTATGTACTTAAATAAAAAAATAAGTACAATGTACTTATTGTGTTGATATTGTATTGCAAAACACTTTTGCTGATATTGAGGTGGGATATGGGTAAAGTTAGGGACAGGTGTGGTGGTATGGGTAAGTTTAAGGGTAGGGTTAGGTGTAAGGGAAGGTCAACAGTGTAATTATAACTACAGAAATTAATTACAGATGTAATTACATGCAGGTCATTTTTAAAATGTAAGTAAAATATAAAAACATGTATGTACACAATACGTGCATTGTATCAAATTATTAATTTAAATGTTAGTACATAGCAGTTAAAGCCACCTAATATAAAGTGGATCCAATTTTTTTCAAATGTCAAAATTTTTCACGTGAAGCAAAACGAAAACATAACATGTTACCATTTCATTAAATATTCCCTATACAAAAAGATGAAAGTGGGATTGTTACTAAACACTGTGTGTCAAAAAATAAAAGCTTTTTCAAGTAAAACAGATCTTAAATGTTAAATTCTTAACATGCCCATGCAGACAGGATTGGGAAATATATATAACAGGAGTATACTCATTATTGTGATATAAATCCTTACCAGCAAGAATCCCGTTGCCATATATTTGGAAGGGATTCTGTAGGCATATTAAGCCAAAATGTTTTTAGACATGCATAACATCACACATGTTTCAGTTTCAGTCCTCCATGTTTTTGCTCAAGTACATATGAAAAGGACCGTCAAGAGCCTCTCCAAAGCATGATTCTGCTATCATCAAATTGAAACAAGCTGTTTTTTCCTACTTAGATTTATCGTTCACACACACACACACACCATCAACAGACGGCAATTCAACTAACAGTTATGGTTCTCTTATCTGTTGCCAGCCCGAGTCAAGTGACCCTCGGCATCTTAGATTAATCCCCTTTTTAAACCAGCTAAGGTAAGACCTTTGGAAACCTGAACCATATACCAGTGAGCAAGAGAGAGTGTTTAACCGCTTTAGTAGATTAAAAATCTACAAGACACTTAATTTACCAAATTGTCTGTAAGAGCATTCAGGGCCTTTTATTTGAGAAGCAAGTTTAACGATCAACAAAACATGATAACACTTCTGTAAACAGAAAAAAAAGAAAGGCAGGAAGAAAGAAAAGACAGAGCAAATTAGATCGGATTTTAATACCTTGACCTCAACAGGATTGCACAATGAAATTAATAACCAATATACAGATTTCTCATGACTGATATAAAATTGTATTTATTTTATCTCTCATGGTACATTCTATTTTAAACAATCATTAACTTAATATTTTAAATAAAGACTGAATGAAATTAAGCCTTTTCTTTTAAAAAATTAAGCTCTCTCTCTGTAATATTCATTTGAACCGACAAACAAAATAAAGATTTCAAGCTAATATGATTGAGCATAATAATATTGCACATGAAAAGTGATATGATTCTGACCAATTCTGTAGCCTTTTCATAAGGCGAGTTAGGTCTCACAGTTGTGTTGATAAAACACAATCCTCTCAACAAATCCAATAAATTACAGTGAATTAGTACCTAATTTGCACAATGCCGTTTGTACTATCCAGAATCATATCACGTTAATGCACACTTATTTGGTTGCATATTGTTAATAAGAAACCTTTTACAAGTTGCTCTGGGATATAAGAATAAGCAAACTGTTAGACGTGATATGCTAGGAGGCCTCACCTCGTGCAACGTGACAGTGAAAACGACATCACCGCCATCGGTACGCCTCTGTCGGTCAGCCACCAGCAGAATTCAGAATGAAACTCAGGTCAGAACAGAATTTCAGATTCAGAGCTCCAACTAAGAGCCTGTATCATTTATAGCATTCAAAATGTCCCTTGAAATTGTTAAATAGTACCAATAGTCTTTAAATAATTCTGCATAGAAAAATAAATTAAATATGAAGTTAAACTACGAATTGACAGGTGACAGTGGTCATCGATTTTTTTTTTTTTTTTGATTTGATTTTCCTTTTTTTTTTTTGAATGTTTTTCTTGATGAGTTTGTTGAATTTACTTGTCGACTGTTGTAATTTACACAACTGCCCCACAAATACAAATAATGTTGACTTACAAAATAAATCCAGATACGCTTACATGGCAAGCAGCTGTTTAGTTTCTCTTGAGTTCATGAATGTCCTGTCATGTGCCATAGCCAAACACTTCAAAAAGAATCACATTTCAGTAGAACAATATCAAATGGCTCTTTACAGGTTATTGGAATAATCCAAAATGTACGGATGTTGGCTGCCAGTATCTTCAGATATAATCAAATCCAAGAGTTTCAAGTCCCCCAAAAGTGTCAAAATATAATCCAAGAGAGGGGAGTCTGGGGTATTCCACCACTTTCAAGCATGTGCCAACTTCCAATTCTTCCACTCCATTTGATTTTGTCATCCCAAGATGCCTAGAAATACTTCCAACCAAACACAATGAAGAGGGGTCAATATGAAGTACACTCAACACTGTTTCATGACCCAATCATTTGGTAAAAACAAAGTTCAGTGGAATTTGATGGAACGCATATCAATAGCAGCAAACTACGACTGTTTGTAAAGATACTGACTGATGTGATTCTTAATTCATAATGGCATCACAACATAAAAAATGGTATGTAAATTTAACAGCCAACGATTCTAAGGGAGTTACGTTTTGTGTAATGAAACGTGTCCAGTATTCCATTGGTCATTAAGATTGGTCTTAAGGCACTTTTGTCATTACGGGGCAGATGAAGATGATGTTCTAGAATTTACTGAGGGCTGTCTGTTCCTCTAGTACTTGAAGGTAGTCTGGGGTCCCCATTTTTGCCTTTAGTTCATAATAATCACTTTTACGCTGCTCAATCACTATCTTACTGTGGTTGCCCCCTATTAATGATTTTTTCATTTTTTTGTCATGTGGTTTCTCGGGGTAACGGATCTCAAAGCCACTCACCCCTATACTGTTGAAATCCTTTTTGCTCTCCAAGTAGTTGTGGAGGAACATGCTGTCTCGTCCCGGTAGGAACTCGTCCAGCTCGTCAATGGTGCTTAATCTCTTCCTGGGGTCCAGGGGTAGAGAGTCCTTGTCTTTGTCTGCGCTGTTGTGTAACATCATTTTCTGTCTCTCTGAGTCTACAAATTTGAAGCCCGAATCAGAGTCTCTAATTCCACACGTGTGAGCTTTGCTCATGTGCTCGATGGTCTGCGGGATGAATGTCTCTCCGCCCAGGTCGTCCTTCTTGTTCGATTTGTGATTGTGCCTCCTGATATGGAGAGGCATGGAGCCGCACTCCTGGTTGCTGAGTCCCTCCTGTCTCCCCGCTGGCTTTTTGTTCCGTCTCAACACAACGACCAGCAGGCAGAAGGCCACAAAGACAGTGAGGATCAGAACTACCAGTATGCTCAAGATCATGATAGACAAAGGTACAGGGCCACTGGGGGGTGCCTTGCCAACTCCGGCAGGTGACAGCGATGTGAAAACAGGGGTAGCGCTCGTCAGGATGAAAGGAGGCCTGGCTATGAGCTTCGGGCACATGATCTCATGTTTCAGCTCTCTCAGCTCGATGTTGGAGAACTGCACTGGAGACGCACACTTGACCCCTTTGGCAGCGACCCCCTCGTTCAGTTTTTCGAGCCACAGTTTCAAAGCTACTAAATCGCAGGAGCATTCCCAAGGGTTGCCATCCAGGTCTATCTGAGTGAGAGATTTGAGCTGGTCTAGGACGCCACTCACAGGCAGAGTCATGAAGTGGTTGTTCTTTAGATTCAGTCTGGCAAGAGAAACGCCTGCAAAGATGTATGCAGGCAGGCTTCTGAGCACATTGTTATTCAGGTACAAGAGCTGCAAATTTGGCATGGAGTCAAATGTCCCTGCTAACACCTCCTTTATGGCGTTGTACTCCAAATAGAGATATTGGAGGTTACTAAGCCCAAGAAACATTTCAGGGTGCAGCTGCTCCAGCTGATTGCCATTAAGGTATAGCCTACGAAGGTTGGTCTGATTTGCAAACACACCTTTTTGAACGGTGGATATTTGATTGCTGCCCAAATGTAATAAATCTAAACCCTCAAACCCTTGGAAGTCAGTGGGGCTGATATCTCGTATGTAATTACCACTTAGGTGCAATTTCTTAGCATTTGGCGGTTTAGGTATAAGATCTGCTAGGCTCTGGATGTTTCTTTCTTGACAGCTGACACTAATGCCAAAGTCAGAAGGGTGAACTTTGCATGTGCAGGGCTGGGGGCAGGAGGAGGGAGGGATTCGAGTTTGATAGGACACAATTTGGCCATTTTTACCAGCTGGATTACCAGCAACAATCCCATTTCCGTATATTTTGGAGGGATTGGTGGTTTTGGGTGCTTTGGTCACTAAAGGTGCTATGGTTGAAGGTGCCACATTAGACATGGTTAGCCCACCCTCGGGCTGGGAGGGGGGCATCCGTACATCAAAGTCACTGCCTGTCCCCATGGGGCACAGCTCCTGCTTATTAGTCTCCTTCAAGAGGCGGCCATACAGGTCAATAGGGGTCTCGCAGATAGCCTCCCCAATGAAAATGTTATAGGGCATATTCTCCAACCAGGCTTTCAAAGGTAACAAATCACAAGTGCAATTCCATGGGTTGTCATCTAACTGCAATTCCACTATCCGTCCAATGTGCTCCAGAACTCCAAGATAAGGAAGCTTCTGTATCCTATTCCCTCTTATGTCCAAGTGAGTAAGCGAGGCGAATCGGAAAATGTTCTCAGGTAGGCTTTGAATCAGATTGTCATTTAAAATGAGGACCTTCAGTTTATGTAATTTGTTGAAGGCTCCTTTCTCAATGAACCTGATTAAATTGTAGTCAGCCTGGAGGTATTCCAAGTTCTCGATCCCTCGGAAAGTGTCGGCGCGAAGCTCTTTTAACTCATTGTTATTTAAGTGCAACTGTTTCAATGCACTAAGCCCCACAAAGGCACCTCCCTCAATGTTCTGGAGTTTGTTGTTCCCCAGCTGGAGTGAGACTGCGTGTGTGAAATTCACAAAAGAGTTGGGGTAAAGGATGTACAAAAGGTTGTTCTGGAAATTCAAATGGTAGAGGCTGGATGCTGGTGGCTGCAGCTGTGTAGGTCTGTACACAGTTATTTTCTCACAGTTCACATAGAGGACGTTCTCGATGGACATGCAGGAGCAAGCGCTGCAGGTCTCAGCTCTGAGGTCCGAATCCAAGTCACAAAATGAACCCGATATGGAAAAGGCCAACAGAACAAGCAGCAGCATTTTGCCTTTTACAAATCCCCCAGTAAACCATTTACCTTAGAGGGGGAAAAACAAACAAACAATCAAAACACATGCCTTTTTTCCCCATTGAGTGACACAGCTAATGCCAAGATCTTTACAGCAGGGGTGTTTAAAATGCCCTCTGCGCACACAAAGAACTTGGAAAAACCTGTTATGTGCCTTTTGAATCCAAATATAATATCTGAGCCTAGACTAAAATAAATCGACCTGTATTTAGAAGCACCACAATTATAAATATACATAATTTTAATACACTGACGTAGTGTGACTTATACCGCAATAAATGTATGCATCAGCGTATTTCGTGTGTTTCAGTGAATCGAGGAGGAAAAAAGTCTCAGTCCATCGCATACAGAAGACAGTATTATCACCTTCACAAAACCGTAATTTAAATACAGTACAAAGAGATCATAACCTTTGAATTCCCACGCTTTGCCAACAAATAACTGAATATATAGATATATAAAAAATAAAATTGAACACTCACCGGCAATGTTAATATCTCCGCCTTTTCAGATAACACCGGACATTGGGAGCGCCAAGAGAGGGACTATTCCCATTCATCCAGGTTCAGATTTCAGTCTCAGCCTCTCTAGTCAGGCTCCACTTGTACAAAACATATATTGTGTCATAAAATCCCAAGGTTACTGAGCTCTTTTGAGGCATCTCAAACACGGCGCTGCGTATTTGCGCTGAAGAAAGAATTCAAAACCGAAGTGAAAATGGTGAAATAGCAAGTGGTGAATTTGGATGCAAAACAAGTCCAACATTCTTCCGTTGAAAGAATTGAACATCAGTTTAGACGCAATTTGAACGGACAGTTTGCTCAACAGTTCAGGAAAAATAACTGATAGAGATCTTAATAAATTAATTGCAACAATCCATCGCGCGTCGCGGCTCAACCCGATTACTGAAAATCGGAAATCGACTCCAGTTGATTCCTGCCGTTTCTTGGGATTATGCAAGTTGCGAGATAAGAGGAAAAAAGAAACTACGTGCTCTGATGTCAGACCGAGGAGGAAATTAATAATTCAGCTGAGTAAAATGCGCTCGAAAAGAGATGCCATCCTACACCACATTATCAAAATAAGTATTGTTGGTGCAGTCCTCGTCCGAATAATGAGAAGAGTCTTATAAACCAACTATTCCACCTCGTCTTCTTCTAAGTATGTTGGTTTTGTTGCTGCATTGAGCTTCCCACACGGTGAAGCGGGAGGAGAGAAAATGCAGAGATGCAGAGAGAGAGAGAGAGAGAGGGGGAGTGAGGGAGGGAGAGAGAGAGATAGACAAGCGCGCGAGGCGAGGGGAGGGGGGTTAACAGGGCGAAAATATTAAGGAACAAAATTTAACTTCAGACATCCTTAAACACACACTAGTGAACATTATAAAGCGCTCTGCTAGTGTCTTTCGTTGAGGGATCTCTGGAAATGGTGACGCGTAATCTTTAGTTGGTTCCTGGCCAGTTCGTGCGCGCGAGACCAATTTCGTGACGGCAGCGCGTGAGGATTTAGCGCGTGTGATTCTTTATTTTCTTTCTTTATTCCTTATTTTACAATATTTCTATTACGAGCGTGCGCGTATGTGTGTGAGAGAAGAAGACAGAGACAGAAGGGAGGGGTTGACAGGGCTAAAATATTAAGAAACAAAATTCAACTTCTCTTAAACACTCAGTAGTGAACATTATAAAGCTCTCTTTCTCGTTTCTTTCGTTAAAGGATCTCTGGAAATGGTGACGCGTAATCTTTAGTTGGATCAATGCCAGTTTACGCGCCTGGTTGCCAGGCAGCAGCGCGAGAGGATTTAACGCGTGGGATTCTTTATTTTCTTTATTTTACAATTGTAAGAATACGTGGATGCACGGCACCGCATTTAGAAACTGCGGCAAAGTCACCCAGAGCTGTTGCACGCGCAGCAACAAATCTTTATAGTTTGACAGTTCCCCAGGCATGATGAATCATTCTTGATAGACAACAGGTGCGCCGTTTTATTGATTTCTTATGTCTTTCCAATAACCTGAACATTGATTTGTCCTCATGCATGCGTTTAATTGACTTTATGACATGCATGCCCCGGAATTGGACGCAGTTATGATTAAACTTTTAGATTGTGAAGATGTAATAAGAGTTAGTGGACATCGATAGAGCATCCGTGTCTGTCATGTCCTCTATGGCTCTGCAGTGGGTTTATGTTGAACCAAGAAAAAAATAAGATCAAACACGGCGCCCTCATCTGGCAGAAATAAGTGAGATTTAGCTCATAAAATGGATTCCATTCTAAGCTTTTTATACGTTTAGATTTTCTTTGTATTTAGTCCATAGTGTATAATATGATATAGGGGAGACCGGGGCGAGCTGGTAAATGGTGAGTTTGTCACATTGTCCATTTCAGAAAGTGATAAGTCAAAAATCCAATCAATGCATGTTTTTCTCTCTCTACTTGTTCTGTCTGTGGGTTTCAAACACTTAGATTGGAGTAATGAATTGGAAAACGTTCAAATACAAACTAAAATTCCCAAACCATATTTTTGTATGCACTAATAATGAACTTTTCAGATTTTAACTAAAAGGTTGAGCTTTGTTCTCAGAACAATTTCTCATAAACATCAGGTCAGGGAAAGCTGTTTTATATTCAGCAATTTTACAAAATTGCCAATAGTTTCTAAAAGTTTGCTATTTTGTTATTTTTGCATTGTTTTAATGTTTACATATGCTGAAAGCCATTACATAGACCCATTGTTAGTTTGTTTTTTAGACAAGGCTGTAAGGCATACGTCTATAAAAAAACTGACTCAGAAAATTAAATTGGAATATTAATCAGAGAATACATTGTGATAACTAGCCCCACTAACGTTTATTATTCTGTATGTGTGTGTCACTTTACAACCCAATGCTTCAGTATTCGCATGTTTGAACACTGAACTCATTTCAGCCTTATATAACCCTCAGGAGCAAAGACAACTGTTGGGTCAATGTGAGAGAGAGAGAGAAAAGAGATTTTTATTAAGACCTCATCTACCACCTTCTACTAGTTTTGGAAATTATTGAAGCTTATTGCAAAGAGCCGAAAATCACAAGAAATTCCCGTCGTAACAAGAAGTAAAGCAGCAAAAGCCCCTAGGGGCTTCACTCAGTTATAAGCTGGGCAGCAATGTAGCACTTGTTCATATTTTGTCAATTTCTGTGTATAGGCATGGGGTAAACACTTTCAGTCTGGATGTTTAGTGTGAAGTGACAGCCTTTGCTCTGTGAATACAGGGGTTGTTCTGGTTTTTTGTGTCTGCGTCTCTCAAGTTTCAGTCTTTGATATGTTAAACAGCGGCCTATTTTTAACCAGCAACAAAAAAAAAACAGTTGTGGTGACAATTTTTATATAAAAAACATAAGTGTTGTTTGTTTTGTCACTTTGGTTGAATATAATTTAATCCACATTTTATGTTGGTGCTCTGTGTTCAGTGTTGTTTTTTTTTTCGTCATAAACTTACTGCCTAACTAGGGTGAGAAGAGAAACAGCAATTATCATTCAGTTATTTAAATGTTAAAACTTTGCTTGCTTTATTTAATTGTGTAAACATGATTCACCTATTTAGTCTGTAGGCCCTCTGCTTTTATCCATATTTTTTCTTCATTCACTAAGAATATAGTGTGTGTGTGTGTGTGTGTTTCTGTGAACCACTGATAAAAGAATAAATAAAACTTAAAATAAATAAAAATGGTAGAAAAGAACATTTTATATCATTAGTGTATGTGATACTGTGGTTGTCAACGACATAAAAAATCTTACAATGTTTGACAGAGAGTAATGGCTCAGTTTGAACTTTTCAGAAAGTGCGAATGAGTAATGAGATGCAATTTATGTAAAGGATACCGATAGTGCATCTTCATTCCTCTGGTTGTTTTTACAATCTGTATGCAAAAACTCAGTGGGTGAATACGAAGAAGAAGAAGAAGGAAAAAAAAAAAAAAGCAATGGCAAGATTCCAAAGCACCCCATTCCTTAGTTTTTGGTTATTTTCTGTTTGTAGCCTCATCTCCCAATAGGCAAAACAGAGAATGTCGCCTTCATTCCACATGTTTTACAGCATTCTTTTAACCCTTGCTCTTCGCTCCCGTCAATCATACAGCAATCTAATAAAGTACATCCCTCCAGCTGGCAAACATGTTGATTGACAGGCAGTCTGTTGAAATAGGGTAATGAGATAGAAGAGATGACACTGTGGAACGTCGCCTGCAGTGGATGAGTGTGACTGGAAGAATGTCTACCGGGGATTACTGCCGAGAACTTTGGAGTCTAGTGGCAAAAATGCCTTTGAACTATCTACATATGTACACATGCGATGATTAAAGTTGTTTATCTTTCTTGTAGTCTGAAAGGGTACTAAGCCTTTAGGCATCGGAGACGTTCACGTTCATTAGGAGAGCGGATTGTGTTTGAGTGGCAGGGATTTTTAGACAAAAACTAAAATAAGAAATTTGTGGGTGTTTTACAGGGCTTTATCGTATTTAACGGAAGTTGTACGAGTTTTACAATCTTTAACGGAAGTTGTACAGAGTTTCACCATCTTTAACGGAAGTTGTACAGTGTTTTACCATCTTTATTGGAAGTTGTACAGTGTTTTACCATCTTTAACGGAAGTTGTACAGGGTTTTGCCATCTTTAACGGAAGTTGTACAGTGTTTTTACCATCTTTAACGGAAGTTATACAGGGTTTTACCATCTTTAACGGAAGTTGTACAGAGTTTTACCATCTTTAACGGAAGTTGTACTGAGTTTTACCATCTTTAACGGAAGTTGTACAGAGTTTTACCATCTTTAACGGAAGTTGTACTGAGTTTTACCATCTTTAACGGAAGTTGTACAGGGTTTTAGCATCTTTAACGAAAGTTGTACAGAGTTTTACCATCTTTAACGGAAGTTGTACAGTGTTTTACCATCTTTAACGGAAGTTGTACAGAGTTTTACCATCTTTAACGGAAGTTATACTGAGTTTTACCATCTTTAACGGAAGTTGTACAGGGTTTTACCATCTTTAACGGAAGTTGTACAGGGTTTTACCATCTTTAACGGGAAGTTGTACAGGGTTTTACCATCTTTAACGGAAGTTGTACAGGGTTTTACCATCTTTAACGGAAGTTGTACAGGGTTTTAGCATCTTTAACGAAAGTTGTACAGAGTTTTACCATCTTTAACGGAAGTTGTACAGTGTTTTACCATCTTTAACGGAAGTTGTACAGAGTTTTACCATCTTTAACGGAAGTTATACTGAGTTTTACCATCTTTAACGGAAGTTGTACAGGGTTTTACCATCTTTAACGGAAGTTGTACAGGGTTTTACCATCTTTAACGGAAGTTGTACAGGGTTTTACCATCTTAAACAGAAGTTGTACAGGGTTTTACTATCTATAACAGAAGTTGTACAGGGTTTTACCATCTTTAACGGAAGTTGTACAGGGTTTTACCATCTTTAAAGGAAGTTGTACAGTGTTTTACCATCTTTAACGGAAGTTGTACAGTGTTTTACCATCTTTAACGGAAGTTGTACAGTGTTTTATCATCTTTAACGGAAGTTGTACAGAGTTTTACCATCTTAAACGAAAGTTGTACAGAGTTTTACCATCTTAAATGGAAGTTGTACAGTGTTTTATTATCTTTAATGGAAGTTGTACAGTGTTTTACCATTTTTCACGGAAGTTGTACAGGGTTTTACCATCTTTAACGAAAATTGAGTTGGCCATTTTAATCAGAGAATCCTTCCAGTGCAGGGAAACGTTCGCTCCCTAAAAAGTCCCACAATGCATTGCAAAACCCAGGGTGAATCGACGCTCACTATAGCTCACTATATTCCCTTAACGGAAGTTCACGTGAGCCAACTCACTACACATAACCACCGATAAAGACACGCGATATATGTTTTTAAAAATAGAAACCATTAATTTATTATATTTCAGCATAAACATACATCGTTAGACAGGTAATGAACACAATCTAGCAAACATTTATAATTGATTTACGTCTGAAATGTTGCACCTATTTGTAACAAGCAAAGCATGGGACAAGACCCACCCACTTTACGACCAATGATATTGGACCCACTCACTTTTATTGTCTCTAATTCAGCACATGTCTGTTTACCTTCCCCTAACCGATAAACACGAAATACTGATTCACGAGCTCGGAAGCTAGGAAACTGATTGAGACACACACTTTGATGTTATTCAGTTGTAGTGATTCCTGGAATGTCAAGTTTAATTCTTCTATGAGTCTCATTTGTGGACTTATTGCACGAGGGCACCCTCTGGCTTCCAGTATGAATGAAACCGACATTACAGGGGAGTGTTTAGGGTAAAAAAATTGAAAGATAAAACTAAAGTACTTTGTAACGCAGTAACCTGAGTAGTTTTTCAGCAAACTACTTATTTACTCTTACTTGAGTAATATTATTTTTCAGTACCTCTACTTGAACTCAAGTAAATTATTTTTAAGTAGCAATACATTTACTTAGGTACAATTTTTTAGTACTCTTTCCACCACTGCTCGCAATTGCTGTCCTGAGAGCACTTGCATTTTAAACCAAACGTAATGGTGACCTGGACGTATCAGTGAATAGTGAGATATTCTGCTAAATGATAGAGCATCCGTGTCTGTCATGTATATAGTCATATGTCATCATATAAAATGATCCTGCCAGAAGAATAGCGTAAGATATTTTTGTCTGTTCTGTCTGTATCATCTCAGGGAGCTTTTAGGAGGTTTTACGCACTGTAAGGTGAATTTGGTGTTTTCTGACATGTCAGTGTGGATGAGAAAATGCTAGTGTGGACAGATAGCATTTTGAAATGTTTTCATATGTATCTGGATTAATGTAGACGTTGCCTTGGTTATAGAAGCAAACAGGTATCATTGTATAGTCAGAGATGACTAGGAGGCAGCAAGGAGTACTAATGTCCACTCTACAGTTGGCAGCAACAGATCCGCTGTGTCTCATCTGTTCCAATTGAGTCTTCTGCCTCCTCAAATATCGCAAGGCTTCTATTAACCGCAAAGATTGCAGTAGCAGTCACATTGTGGCCTACTGGGCATGGATCCAAAAAAAAAAAAAAAAATTACAATTGAGATTTTTTAAACACTGTCCTTTGATTTTGTGAAGCCTGGTGAATAACAGAAAATAAGACATTATGAGGTCATGTGATCTGTCATGCTACTCTGTGCTGGAAGCAAATGCTCTAGATATATGAATTTATAAAAGACAAGTGGATTTTCAAAAGTTCTCATTTTCTTGTCAGAGCCTTGGTTAAGCGGCACACACACACACACACACACACACACACACACACACACTACACACACAGTGTGTAGCAGAAAAGTAGGCAAGCTTTGGGACATACTACTTCGTCATAACTGCGTCTTTAATGGACAGCTCTGGCGCTTAGTTACGTGCATCCTGTCACCATAAACTGCCCTGTCAATCATCTCATCACAGTTAAAATCCTCCACATTCAATCTAATTTAATTTCCTACCGTTTCAGAGACAAATGTAGCAGCACGTTGATCTGCCAGTCGTAAGTCTTTTAATGGGGAGACTCTCCTCATGTCTTTGCATAATGATGCATTTAAAAGTTGATGACCAAACGTGTCTTTATAAAAGTTCACAATGCTGTTGCAGATGAAATATAATGTTGATAACATTGAATAAATATCTTTTCGTCAGGTTACTAATAATGAATCACTCAAACCCCTTTATCTAAACCTCTATACGTAACCGTCGGACATTCGTCATGTTTGTAGTTTTTTAACAATTGTATATGTGTTTGTAGTTTTAATTAAATCCTCGTCCAATGCGCAATGGGTTGTGGACAATATTAGCCATTAGAGTGTGCACGGATCTGCACTCTAGCTGGACGAAGTCTCAAAGTGAATAAAAGGTTCAAAAGAACAGCATATATTTTTTTTTAAAAAGCGCAAGTTCTGCATGTGATCTACTGATGACGTGCAAATTAATGAACACAGGCACAGCCGGATCATTTCCATAATGACCAACGCAATCTACCCGTTAGCGTCTGGTTTAAGACATGCTTTTTGTAGGGTGGTAAATAATGGCACAAACACCAGTAAATTGACAAGGGCAAACTTTTGTAAATCACCTTGCGTGATTCTTTTAAATACTCTCCTCCCATAACTTTTGCATCTGAAAGAGAAACTACAAATGCATATGCAATAAGGTCAGATGCAAAAATAACCCTGTCCACACCTTTTCAGCGCTAATTTTTCACTGCGTGTCCAGTAAATCCTGACAGTAGTTTTTTTAATGTCAAAAGAGGGTTTGTGCCGACGCAAGCTGTTAGTAAATCTGTCCCTTAATGTTTTTACTGTCACTTTTATATCGATTAAATGTGCTGTGTAGTGTACCTCAATTAATCATGTACAATCCTTTCACATTAAGAAAGAAAAAGGATCCATTTTGATTTCAAGTTTACTCTACAAGGCAATTTGCAAGGTGTGATGTTGCATTCAAACCACCATAGGTGACCTTTGACACTAACCCACAATTCTGTGATGTATAATGAAGTCACCTTTATTTATATAGTGCTTTTTACAATACAGATCGTTTCAAATTAGCTTTACAGTGATAACAGGAAATTAATGCAACAAAGATTGAAAAAAATAGCGTCATAGTCCAGCTTTAGTAAGTTCAGTGTTGATTTATTTTGCTTGTGAAAATCATGAACGAACAGTGTATGATTATGATTCAGGCAGCATTATAGGTCAGAAGTCAGATTGGGATCAGAACATTCAGAATATTTAATCCAGTTTCATCCAGTTGACGATCGGATTCATCGTGCCGGTGTGGGTAGTAGATGTTTATCCTTATTATCTATTGCAGAGAGAGATATTTAACTCTTAAACTTTTAAAAATACAACCTTTTGGAGAACAAAAAAAGAATGAAAAATTACATTAAAATGTAATTATATTAAGACGAATGAAGAATAATTCATTCATCAGACAGTTGTTGGTTTCTTTTGAGTGAATTTAGTGGAAAGCTGTATCATGTATTAAGATTGTATGCATTTTTTGAAAGCTTCGGCCCAGATTGAAATAGGTTAGCACATTCGTCTATGGGGACGACAACCAGAGAGAGAAAAAGGAAAAACTTAAGCCGGCCCGCAGACAGACAGCGATCCTGTAATATGCTGCTCAGTGGGAGCTCGGTACATGTTTATCATGGCCAGAGCCTCCAGAAGTTTAAGAAGTGATGCTCCTATGTGGTGCTTTGCTGCATGAGTTCTCCCACAGCTCTGAGTCAGATTTACTCAGCTGTCAATTTCATTTGTGAGCCGCTGCGGCTTAATATGCTTCCGAAGGAATCCCACAGGAAGGGAGAAGACAGCCACATGAGCAGTTTTGTTTGTGCCGTTATGATAGTTGGCCATGCACCTGACAGAAGGGCTGACTCTAATTCCAGTTTTACTTCATCAGCAAAAATAAACAAGTATAACAAAAACTAATAATAATAAAGAGTGATGATATCCATCAATACGCTATTGAAGCCTGTGCGCCAGCGGGGGCAGCGGGATGAAGCAGTCGTGATCAGGTAATCTCCTCTATCTCTGTGGAGAAGGGGCAGCTTGGCATTTTGAAACTCTGGCAATTTTTTCCTTACACAATAAATGTATCGTAAACGAAAGGTCAGCCTTTCACCGGTTATCACTTTGACTTTTTGACGTTCCTCTCCACCCCCTAAGTAAATATCAAACAGTTTCTACATGCAGGGCTTGTGTTTATTTTACATAGAGGCAGGTATTGGCTCAAAATTCATGCTGTGATTGTAATATTTTTACCTAGAATTAATTTGATATATATAGAGCAGATGCGGAAAAAAGAAAAATTCCACCAATTATACCACGACCCTGTTAAAGGGTTAGTTCACCCAAAAATGTAAATTCTGTCATTAATTACTCACCCTCATGTCATTCCAAACCCGTAAGACCTTCGTTCATCTTCAGAATATTTTTGATGAAATCTGAGAGCTCTCTGACCCCTCAATAGACAGTTATTTAATGAACACTTTCAAGGTCCAGAAAGGCAGTAAAAACACAGCTAAAATAGTCCATGTGACAGTCTTCTACGCAGTTTACGTTGGTCAGTTCCTGCGTCAGCATCACACGCATGCGTCGTGGTGCTCACGTAAACAGCATCAGCCAATGTCGAGCTGGCGTTCTGGCATAGCTCTGACGTAACTTGTAAGCACTGCGTATTTACTACGTCAACGGCATAAGAGTCTGACATTATTTTTGTTTGTTTATTTGCGCACAAAAAGTATTCTCGACGCTTCATAAAATTTTAATTACTGCCTACCCTACCTTTAAAGCTGCACTCCGTAAGTTTTGCTTCTGTGTCGCCATCTCTGTTTGAAACCTGCAATTGCAGTTATTCGTGGAGTTATCATCTGTACGTGAGTTGTGCGCCGGTGCGGCTCCTCAGTGCGGATGAGTCGAATGTTTTGAGGAGTATGTGCGGCTTTGCTGTCAGTCACCGCACTGGTGTGGATACTGTACTTCAGAATCACAGATTCTACGTCTTGGAGTATAACCTAAATAAGAATTTTCACTGGAAAATGTCATCTGAACAAGTAAGTAACATGTCTGCCATTTTTGGGAACAAAACTTTACTATAAATCGCGCTAGCAACAGTAATTAAATCTAACGGTCGCTTGTATAACATCAAACCATGCAAATTATTATTATTGTCATACTTTGTTCTCAAATTGTTAATGTTAACAGCATTAGCATTGCGTGACTACATGTATTTAGTGTTTATTAGCGTTACCTGTAGATTTCAATTTAATCAGTCTAATCTTCTGCTTTTGATTACGGTGAATCTCCATTTGTCACTGATGATGTCATTTGGGCCTTTCTGGATTACAATGATGTAATGACGCAAAGACATGCTTGAATTTCCCACGGAAATCCACCAGTGCCACTGTATTTATAACACATTATTACAAGCTTACCGTTGTGAATGGGGCTAAGGTAAGGAGATAGTTTTGAATACTGGCTTGTTGTGTACTTGCTCAAAAAATTATTTCGGATAATTATTAACCAAAAAAAGTTACGGACTGCAGCTTTAATTTGTTCCCTCATTTTAATTGAACTAAAGCAAGGGAACAAATCACTACAACAGGGCCATGATTTTGTAAAATAAGGGAACAAATTAATATATTGTGCGCATGATGTACTTAAAACAAAGGAACAAATTAGTAAAACATGCTGAGTTGTGGGAAGGAATTGCTAATTCCTGGCCATGAAACACTTTTTTTTGGCATGTCATGTGCGGGGCTCCATATGATCTAAGCCTGACAAAAAAAAAGAACAAGAAAAAAACATCACTAACATTTTGTAATACTTTTTGTATTGGTGAAATATACGACACCAGTAAATGATACAGATTTGCAAACTACAAAATTCTAGTTAAATAAATGTTTTAGAGAAAACGTTATAAATAATTGAATAAGTTTTGCATTCAGACCTTGAGTCAAATGTCCTGACACAAATCAGGTTAGATAGTTATTTTGACCAACACAGAAGTGCTAATATAAATTCCAGACGAAAAACACTGCATTATACATACAGTGTCTGGGACTACAGTGATTTCTCATTTCATACTGAGTTACTTTTTTCCCCCCTCCATCTTCTTCATATATATATATATATATATATTATTTTCTTGCAGCATAAGTTGAATTCAAGCTTGAGGACACCAGTATTTCAGACAGATGTATTGGATAATGTCTTAAAATACACTGGTGAACAACACAATAGTCATATAGAAATGAACACAAACTGTAATTAAAAAAATGAAATGGCAAACTCAACAAGACTGGCATTTTCACTGTGATGGTTTGCATACTGCCTAGATTTCTGCTCTGCAAGGAAACTGCAAATTTAGTACCGACTTTGGCAAACGTCTGCTGCGTCTCAGCTGAAGCTCAGGGTCTAGGAAGTCTGGGTTTGAAAGAATGCAATGTACCAGATCTGCTCTGTCTGTCTAAGCAAATGTAGACGAGCACGACAGAGGGATTTTGGCATGTGTCAACACAATGAGAGCAGGCCAACAGCAAGGCCCATCTGCAATGTCATCTGAAACTGTTACAATAAAGCTTTACAGGGACACAGATTTTAGCCACACAATCTGTGGATTTGACACAATGTCTGGTGGTCGGGTTGAAGCCAAAAAATTTAATCGGGAAGATACAGTGCAAACTTTTCAATAGATGTTGAATATTTTTGTACCTGCAAAAGAAAAGTGATCTATTTAATTATTTTTCTAATTCTAACAAAGCCAAGGCTATCTCACGACTAATTTGTATGTATTTTACCATATATAGCACCATGTGCTTCACTGTAAGAACATCTGATCATCTAAGTAGTTCATGTGATAAATATCACAAATTTACTTATTTTATCTGAGACGGGGAAATAGTGCAGAATCCTGATTATTTATTAAAATTGCATTTACTCTAAAACAAACCGTTTATTTACAGGTTTAAATGGGGTTAAAGTCACATATAATAAATGGGGTCTCAAACCTTTGTCCTTCACTCTATATTACTAAAAAAATATGGTTTGAAACTTTTTTATAGCTTGTTTTAGCCTTTAACAGGCATCACCCCACTATAGTAGCAGATACAAACACATTTTGCATCTGGCAGGAACATCAATGTGCAAATGAAAAACCAAAAATAAACTTAGAAATGATCAAAGCATACGGTGGGGAACCACAAAGCTCTCAAATATGATAATGAATAAGAAATATGTTGCGTATAAATTCAATTATTTTGTGGGCAGATTTTTGGAGAAAATAGATGGTATATTTCTATATGTCTTACTGCAGATTGCCTGCATAGTTAACATGCAAAGCTAAAACAGACAATGAGTTCAGAGAAAATATCATGAAGGCAGCAATTTAATCACAGAGAATGCAATCATGCCCAAAGCCATTAAGCTCAATTGTTTCTTGAGCAAAAAAGGTTCATTTCGGTGAACATTAACAGCTGCAGAGAAGACTAAAGAGAGAGAGAGAGCTTCAGTAAGAACATATAGGTACATGCAGGATTTTTTTTTTAATCACAATACATCTCACTGCTTATTTTAGATTTATTTCATGGATAAGTCCAACTACCCAGCTCTTGAACTTGATTGCATGTGCTTTTTAACTGCAAGCTGATTAATTGCAATATATTTTTTTAGGATAATTACATAAATAAAAAATAAAAAAAGTACCTAGGATTAAGCAATTTAGCCATTTACAGTGAAGTGTATTTTGCATGCAAAAGGACAAACATAGTGAACTCAAATAAACTTATCTTGCACCAGAACTAGCATGATGTAACAAAAAATAAGTATATTTAGTATTAGTATTAGTATATTTAGTATAGTATATTTAAGTAAAGTTCAAGTATATTTTTAAATATATTTTATGTAAGTATACTAATATCAATGTACTAGATAATTGTAATACTAATTGGGACTAAATTGGGCCACTTTTTAGTATATAAAAGTATACTATAAGTGTAAAGTAGTAAACTTTAAGTACACAACTATGTTTTTTGTTGCACATTTTTTAGGTTATGAAAGTACACTTTGAAGTATATTCTCAGTAAACTACTAGTTTTCTTTATGAATATTTTTAAACTAAAACAGTATGTGAAAAAAGTATTGAATAGGCTACTCAATCAAAAGATTAAACACACAAGCCAAGTATACTTAGAATACTTAATTATACTTTTAATTATATCTCGATCAAAAGACTGAGTACATGTATAGTCCAAATAGACTTAGACTTTTCTGTCAATCTAAGTCAAGTATACGTAAGTGCAATTTTAAGTATATCACACTTGCATAAACTTATTTAAGGGGTGGTAAGACACATGCATGTTTTAGGAGAGCACTGGTCCTCCCTCACCGCTGCACTCCCTCACTCTCTCACTCACCCTCTCACACTCCCCAAATGACTGATTGAACTCGCCTGCAGTCAATTCCCGCTGCTTACCAGACTTCCTATATAAACTCCTTGTACCCAGTGCTTCATTGTCTTGTGACCAAAGTGATTATAGTTCTGTTGTTCCTCTGAGCTACCAACCTGTTTGCCTACCTGTGTTTTGGATCTTTGCAATCTTCTGAACTGCCTACCTGTTGCTAGAAAATTACCTGTTTTCCCTTGAAAGTTAAGTACATTTGTGTTTGTTTTTCTGAGCTTTACTGAAGCAGTATTTCTGTTTACCTGTTTTACTGACCTTGCTACATGTTTATCGGACTCAAGTGTTTTTGCACTTTGGGTTTTTTTGGGGTTTTTTTTTTTACCTGTGATGTTTCTGATTAGGGTACAACGGAGCTAAAGGCACACCTTAAGAAAAATGTGCTTTTCACTACTCCTATAATGTATGATATACAGAAAAATATATGTTTGTATTGAACACTTATTTTCACACAAACTTTGTTGCTCCATAAATCATAAAAGTGGTTTATTTTATTTAAAAATCTTAATGTATGGGGTGTAGATGGGGGGGCACTTTACCCCACACATGGGGTAAAAGGCACACAGTATTGATACAAATACTTTCCCTAAAATAATGTTTTTAATAATGTCTAAGTTAATACTTGTTCAAAACAATCACTTTAGCAAAGTTTGAACTATTTTCTGTTTATTTTGATGAATACAAGAATTAATATTTGATCAATAAATATGCTGTCATTAAAATATGTAATACATAGAAATATATCTGAAAAATATAGAAACAAAATCATTTAAAAAAGTAAAGATTCTGAAAGCATTGAAGGATATCCCATAATAATTTAATAAAGATTTACAGTAGTAACAATACATTATATTTTATTATATGATATGATTAATATCACATTGTTTCATTATAAATATGGTGATTATCTCTAAGGTGCCTTTTGCTCCAACAGCAGGGGTGCCTTTTACCCCAAACACCATACTTTTACATTATTATTGAAAAACTGTTGCTTTTATTACCTTGAACAAAATTGACAAACATTAACAAGACCTTTGTTTCAAAATATATTCAATAATTTTAGCAATTCTTATTTGCTACTTAAATCTACAACATGTTTAAAAAAACATAAAATATTAGGTCAAATGAGCGCAGAATTTAACTTTGTGCTGCTCCCTGTAATCGCGTCAAAGATCAGACAAATTTCCATGTGCATTTGGAAAAGCGGTTGTTTTGTAAAGTGCTGAGGCAAGTTTTTGTGCCATCTAGTGGTTTAGAGGAAAATAAAATCAAAGGAGCCTTTTACCCCGTGGAGCCTTTAGCCCTGTTGTACCCTACTTGTCATATGATGAAACACTTGAAACATACTACCTGAATAACTGTACCTGTTTACTTTGAAGAATAATCTCCCGCACTTGAGTCCATCTCCTGTTCCCTGTGTTATCTGTACAGCATGCTTCTGAAATACCTGTAAACTGCTCCTGTCTAGGAGCTCTGTCTATCAGCATGAAGAAGAAAAATGCTCAACTACTTTGTCAAATGGCTCGCTGTGTTCCTGACAATCGGATAACAAGTGGAGACCTTGTGATTGACGCCACAGATTATGGACCTGGCGTTGCTAGCTCAAAAGATCAAGACTAATGTTACTAATTCTAAAATTCTATAACATCTCTAAAAGGTTGTTCAAGTGATAACGAGGAAGCGCAACTGTGTGATATTGCTTTTTGAGAAATAACAAATTCATAACAGGAAGTTAATACTAACTTTTATAAAAATAAAAAAATGTTGCTCTTTCAACGGAAACAGTTCCAAATAAATCTACAGTAGAAGTGTTTTGTTCCTCAAAGATGAACAAATCGGTTGAGTAAATGATTCAATGATTTATGCATAAAGACAAATCGGTGTTTCTCAATCAGAAGGCTACATGTTTTACATGTTTTAATACAAAGTATTCTTTAAAGTTCACCCACAAATGAAAATTTCCCCATGATTTACTCATGTAAGAATGTGTATATGACATTCTTTTTTCAGACGAATGCAATCTGAGTTTTATTAATAAGTGTCTAGGCTAATCCAAGCATAATGGCAGTGAATGGCAGGCCAAAATTTGAAGCACAAAAGTGCATCCATCCATTTTAAAAGTAATCCACACGGCTCCGGGGGTTAATAAAGACCTTCTGAAGCGAATCGATGGGTTTGTAAGAAAAATATCCATATTTAAAACTTTATAAAGTAAAATATCTAGCTTCCGCCGAACACCTTATGAAAAAAGCGTTACTGGCATGACTTATGATGTCAGACGTAGCATAAGCATTTTAAACTGCGAGAGGCGTTACACTTTCTGCATAAGTTGAATACGGAAGGCGGTCTGGCGGAAGCTAGATATTTTACTTTATAACATGTTAAATATGGATATTTTTCTAAAACAAACTCGATTCGCTTCAGAAGGCCTTTATTAACCCCCTGGAGCTGTATGGATTACTTTTATAATTAATGGATGCACTTTTTTTGAGCTTCAAATTTTGGGCTGCCATTTATAAAGCTTGGATTAACCAGGACACTTATTAAAACTCTGATTGTATTCGTCTGAAAGAAGAATGTCATATACACCCAGGATGGCTTGAGGGTGAGTAAATCATGGGCTAATTTTCATTTTTGGGTGACCTATCCCTAACCCAATATTTGATTTTTTTGATTATTTTTTTGGTTTTTAAATGTAATAGCATTATTTATAGTAAATTATCCATAATATTTAATCAAAATAACTTCCCCAGCCCTCTTACAGCGATATTTCTTCTGTTCTCTGACGTGTTTACATGCCGCAAGGGCGGGACATCCTGTCACTCAAATAAGATCGTCCAATAGAAAATCACAACCATCCAACCAATTCGCCATGGACATAATCAAGTCCCGCCCTACTTTTTTTTTTTTTTCTTGTTCGAGAAGCCGTTTCACTCGGATATGTCACAATAGGGAAAAAAATACTTATTTTCAATCTTCTTTTTCATGCCAACTTTAACAGAAAATTTGAGTGAATGATTCAAATGACTAATTCACAGTCACTTCATGTAACTTGCAGAAAGAATCAGTGTAAAATCCCCACCACTACTGTAAAAACTGACAGTTAGTCTGGGGGAAATGACTAACACAGACAAGCACAGTGATACAAATACAAATGTGATCTGTGCCATAGGAAATGACAGGGCGATGGATGGCACAATTGACCAATAACAATTAAGAATTTCAGAGATTCAATAATAAAAATTGAACTGTACGAAAGTCTAAGGTATGTGAAAAATTCATTGTAGTGAAAAAAAAATATCTACCGCCAGTCTCTTATTTACAATTTAGTATTGTAAAAGTATGAGGTTCAAAAATAAATTTTGCATACAAAATCTGGAATCTGTGCAAATATACAAGCTCTTTCAATCATATGCTTTATCACATAAACTGCTAACGATGTCCATGTCCCCGTGCGCACATTCCACTTCTTGCTAATTGGTGCTTTTGCAGCTAGCCCTTCACTGTGCTCTCTAAAGAGGGAACGACTCTAACCATAACCATGGCACTCTGTGATCACCCCACTAAGGAAAATACCACAATCCTCTATCTCAGCCTATCTATGTTCTCACCTCTCAGGATTTTATTTAATTAGGCAGCGGTCAAAAATAGCTTTGGCAGATCAGGAATAATGACATTAAGGTGAGGTGGGAGGGAGTGGGAGTGTGGAATTTTCCTGCTCTCGAAATTTCAGTCAGTTTTTCTTCCACTGGGATACATTTTCACCACCGGCATGGCATTTAATTCTTATTATGCTCATGTCAACCTTTAATCAAATTTCAGCAGGGTATTGAAATGTTACTCACACCAAATGATGGGAAATGATACATCCGGACAACCATCTTTGGGGAACCGGAATTGTACGCCTATCAAGTATCAAACAGCTTAAGAGGAAAGATTATACTCCTTCCTATACACATACTCCTACATGATTGATCGCTCACATTGCGTATGCGGCTGTATGCTGGCCTCATACATACACATACACATACACATTTAAACAGAACACCTCCATCATGTTCTTGCAGTGCATCACAGAGAAAGGCCACCTTCCAGAGAAATATGTTTCTTTGCTGATACAGACAACCAAACAACCGCTCTACTTTTGATGTAGGCCACATGCAAGAGATAAAGGACCTGGACAAATCCGATATATAAATATACTGGTCACTGCAACATTTCCAAAATCTTAAAAATGCAGTTTGGAGTTGTTCTGGAAAATGTGTGGTCCAACTAATAACCTGTACTAAAAACCATTGTTATTAGGTCTTATTAAAATGTCTTTATACAAATTAAAATAAAAAAAACCATTAGTTTACGTTTAATAGATGTTAAATGAGGAAAGAGTCTCATGAGGAAATATGGTATAATTGTGCAATTTTTGTATGAGTTCATACTGTCTGAACATTTGATTTATAGGTAAAACTTCACCATGAAGGTCCATCTCTAAACCTAACCATAATCCGTACGAATTGTCCTGAGTCTGTGTTGTAATCTCTGTGCCACTAGCCTCATCTCTGACCACGAGTCTGTTTTCAAATAGGTTTTCTGAACACTCCCCCAATCTGTCATTGGCTGGACAAACAGATAATCCCATGATATCCCATGAACCGATATGCCAGTGTTTCTGTGTTGGGTTGGGCAAGATTCTCCAACAAGAGATCAATGGTTTTATAGAGAGACAGTGTTGCTCTCATTTAGAGAATCATCAATATTCTAGGTTAAAAAGGTAAATGAATGTATAAAGGAAAGTGTAGTTAATTTTCACTGGTCCTGTTGTATGACTAATTCATTTTTAAAAGTATGAGATGTTCCATGTAGTCTGAATATGACTGGGTCATAAAAAAAGCAGACACTACTTGCACAAATTTAAATCAACACAAGAACAAAAATAGCAGCATGCTTAAAGGGATAGTTCACCCAAAAATAAAAACGACTACTTTAAGACTTTAGTCTGTCTTCGGAAAACAAATGAAGATATTTTTGATTAAATCTAAAAGCTTTCTGTCCCTACATTGATGGCTACGCAACTACCACTTTGACGCTTCAAAAAGTTTTGCTGTGTAACACACGAGAATTAACCTAATTGTTTCTTGCTGAAGCTCAAACGTGATGCGTAACACGAGAATGAACCTCATTGGTTATTGCACATCACGTGAACATGCTTGAGCTTGCATTTACCACAACTGATGTGTGAGTTGATGTATGTTTATATGTGAATAAAAGCCTAAATTCAGTCTGTTCAGCTTATAAAGTCACCGTGCACTTTATTCAGACAGCATTCAGACAATTTCGACTAAACGGCTCAATTCATATGGATAAGTTTTACAATCTCTTTAAGAACTTTTTAAAGCATCAAATTGGTAGTTGTGTAGCTGTCAATAGAGGGATAGAAAGCTCTCAGATTTCATTAAAAATATCTTCATATGTGTTCCAAAGATAAACGAAAGTCTTACAGGTTTGGAACGAAATGAGGGTGGGTAATTAATGACAGAATTTTGAAAAAAAAATTTTTTTTGATGGTTACATCATATGACATATCAAATTTAAAAAAGTGAGCACAAAGACTGAGTGTCCAATAAAAATCTGGGACATGAAATTGAAACCTGAAGAGAAATTTTGTACATCAAGATGAAAATTAATCAAGCAATTAGAAAAAAGATTAAACTCTATTTCTAGGTCACAAATCAAGTCTAATCAATCTTGTGGAATTCATAAGCTCAAGTGCTGCTGTCATTAATGTGAAAGAGAACAAATCAAACACTAAGAAATACTAAGAAATCTTAAATTTATGTTTTTTTTTCAATAGTTTCATGCTGATTATATCATTTGAAATGAGGGAAGAAAAACCCCCACATGTACTAAATCACGAAAATTGAAGCTTTTTACTAGCGCTCTAAGCACTGCATGTATTCAGTGTGGCATGTCATTTTTTCGTTACATATTAGATCATGTCTAAATTTGATTAAAATGCATCCCATTCTCTCTGCTTAAAATACACTGGTGGAAAATAGCGTAGCCACTAACATACAACCAGATCCCCAGGAGCTATCAATAATTGAATATCCATTAAATGTCTAGAAGAAGTAACCTGCTGCCTTTCTCCCCCTTTGCCTTTCTTCAACCTGTTGAGTAAAGCCACCGGTCAGTTCCGCCCCTGTACAATACGGCACCTCTCTGCCAGTCTTTATCAGCGGGAGTGCGGACAGCGTGTATCAATCGAAGAGGAGTGTTCGGTTTCAGATCCCTTTGTCCCTTGTGCGCTTCATGCACCCAGGTTTAATTAGAATCCGTTTTAAATATTCATGCTAGTTGTCTCTACTGTAATCCTGTGAGGAAACCAGATAACTAGGTGGAGGGAAACCTTGTGACACCAAAACATACTGGCTGACAGCTTCAAGCTGCTTGGCAATTAATTAATTACCCTGGGTGAAGGGAGATTATAATAAATAAATATTGGCCGATCATGAGCGCCGGTGAACCTGAAAGATGGTGGTGAAGCGAAGGTTGCGGGTGAACGACCTCAAAGTTAATGTGTCCACATGGCGTGGAGCAGGTTGCACATAAATATGCATCACATCAAAGTCAAGGATGCAGGCAGATCTGGGGAGAGGGCATCGGCGGCTGCTGGGTGGGCATTTAACACGCATCACACAGCCCATTGCATCGCCGTGAATGGAGGCGCTCGCATGTGTGCATCGCAGGCCGTAACGGCACTCTCGCGCTCGGATTCTGAGAGAGTGCCAGAGGCCTGAGCGGTTCAGAAAAGCAGGTATGAAGCGCGTGGGTTGACGAAGAATCTGCGGCACAGAGCTCATTCCCGATAGCTGATTAGTGCCTTTGGTGGGATGGCTGTAAAGATGACCTTTCTTTTTTTCCGAGTGGGCAATGGCAGATGTGAAGCTTTAGCGGATAAACAGTGAGACCAGCTCAAAAGCTTTTTGAGATGATAATGATAACAGGCTCAGACAAGTTTTTTTTCTCAGAAGAGTGCTGCCAAAATGAAATATGAAATACGGCTTAATGGCGAAGTGTGTTTATTGCCAGTTCAGTGCATTTGTGCGGTTTTATTGCATGTTCTGTTCCCCATTTGTATGCTACTTCTTCATTTTCGCAAACCAGAAATAGCAGACTTCCCAAGGTTACACTGCTATTATTGCACCAATGCAGCTCTCCTGAATACAGCAAAATATGTCTATATACTCTTATTCTGGGAAGGAAAAAAAATGAAGAGATTACTTGTCTGGGGGAAAAAAAAGTAATGAGGCCTAGAGGTCACAGTTTAATCACAGCGATATGCGTCATATCCTCCAATAATCCTTCAGACTTTGCTGGTTGCATTTCTATAATGTTTCTTGCACGTTCAGGTGACCATCTAGTGCTACATGTAAAAGCGGTTAAACGCATCGAAGAAATATAGGATCCGCTTGTTAAGTCGTGTTTCCAGGTCAAAGCATCTCAACAAGCCATTTATGAGTATAGAGAAAAAGGTTAGGATCATGATCTTTTGATAGTATTTCAGCACACAGTGAGTGTATATTAGCACCATATGAAGAGTTCATTTGCAAAAACAGATAACCCTGTTTTTCTTAATTTTCATAAATCATGTTTTTTTTTTTTTATTGTGCATTCCAAGTAATGCAGTTGAGTTGTTTTGATTAAGTAATAATAACTAAAAATTAAACAAAATACTACTTACAAAATTAAAGTTAATTGAAAGTATGTTTTTTTTAATATATATTAAAAGTAATTTTTTAGCAAAAGCAGATAACACCACATTTCATTTAAACAAAACCAAGTAATTGCTTTGCAATTGCATTTAAAACGTGCACACACATACACAAACACAGACACAAGCAGGCTCACACACACACAGTCGAAAGTATAAATCCTCAACCATTTTTTGTCAGCTTTGACGAAACTCCCCTCAGCTAGCGCGCCTTTTCTGAGTGACTAGCAGCCTTGTCACCTGACTGGAATACTGCGAGCTGATTTGCTAAAACTGACTTATCGGCTTGTGTTCACAAACAACAAGGGTGCTTGTCGGTTTCTGCTGTAAAACTTGAACCTTGACACCGGCCTTTGTGACAAAACGTGTTTAGGGTTCAGAACATGCTATATGTGGAGAATATATATATGTTTAAACATGGAGTTTATCGGTTTTTGCAAATGAACTCTCCATATGCTGTTTGCTTTTGGCATCTTGCCGTGTTTGGACCCAGAAACGGTGACATGTCACCATTACTCAGACTGAGCAAGCGGATTATTAAAAAAAATAAATTAAATTGTTATGCCTTCACAGGACAACTTAACAAGGTGTGTCTGACATGCAAGACACAGTAAATGGCCCTTGACACTTCAGATAAAGGAGGGAAATATCCGTGTTGGAAAGTCTTTGCTGCTTGCATCATCATTAGTCTTCTTTCGGTGAGACACAGCTCAGGTTATCCACTTCCCAGAACACTACCTTGTCACCCTCTTTATTACTCCTTCCATTGGGGTGCTTTGCACAGGAAGTGATTCATCTTCGAATATGATGTGGGAAGTTAATCAGAGCTCACGCCAATCCACGGAAATCTCTCTGAGTGTCCCGACCAGGGTGACACGAGAAATGAACCACTGCAGCTCGGAGTCGAGCGCCTGAACCCGGTCGGGAGCCCTGTGGTTTATAACTAGGTCGGCATGCTCGTTGACGCAACTAATCAGGCACAATGACAGGGACCACTGGGAGTGAATTTAGGTGAAAGCACACCAGTTCACATCGTTTCCATTTACTTTAGATGGTGTAAGAGCAAAAAGCGCTCGTTGTATAACGAGGGTGCGGAATGTCAGCGTATTGCGTCTCGGAGCTGCCGCCCCTGGTTGCCACTTTTAGCCCCCAGCTACTGTTTGCATATTAACCACATTATGAATAGGTGAATACACTTAAATATGGACATGTGAATTATGCATGGTGGAAACAGGGGATGGATTCCAGTCGGCTCCCGAGTTCAGCGCCGTCGTAGCTGTAAGGGGGTGCTGCTCACGGTCTGGAACAATAGCTTTCTAAGGGGTACAGGTTTATGTTTAAGTGTGTCACGACAGCTATCTTTAGATTAAGCGTCAAGTGGAGAGAAGGCCATGTATATTTATGTCACCGCCCAATGTACCGTGCCCGGTGAACAAACAATATGTAAGCTAAGATCACTCATCCTTCCTTTTACCTCGGCAAGCCCAGGGCACGTGCGGTCTAAATAATTCAGCAAAACCTTGGCGTAAAAATTTAATTGGGTGTTGGGAAGTTCATTTGTTTTTACAGACTAGAAGCATGCTTTTTAAAATTACCCAGTGTGTTAAAGTTTATAATTTTGTTGGAAACAAACTACTATTATAGTGTTCTTCTTTTAAAAATAAAGGTTTTTTTATTGGCATTTTTGGTTCCAAGAAGAATCTTTAACATCTGTGTAATCTTTCCATTGACAAAAGCTTCTTTTTGGTGGAAAATGTTTTTTAGATTATTAAAATACAATAAAAAAAAGATCTTTTAAGAACTGTTCACTGAAAGGTTTTTCGGGGAGCCCAAAATGGTTCTTCTGTAACACTTTCTATAAAGCCCATGCTTATAATAAATTATAGCCCCATTTATGCTTATTTATAGTAAGAAAGTAAGTGTTACTATTTTATAAACATATTTATAAAGACTCATTAAGACCTATACTGCATTATAAGAACAGTTATAGTTTCATTTATATATATATATATATATATATATATATATATATATATATATATATATATATATAATATAATATTTTTTTGTTTTTGTTTTTGTTTTTTTTTGTTTTTTTGTATTACTTATAAGTCATGCATTTGCTTTTTCAATGTGCATGCTCATAATCCATTATACACTGATTTATAAATGATCAGATATAAAATATTTGGAATGGTAATTTTGATTTGTTAAAAAATCAGCCATACATGCCACACCTGATATTGCTTATAGCAGTTTGGAATTATACTTTACACAACACTGCTTTGTTGCAGTGTTTTGCTAGTATGTAACATTAAAAAATATATACATTTAATTTCATTTTTTTTTTTTTTTTCCATTATTTTATTACAGGAATTATTGTTCATTTGTTACTTTTACAAATAAACAACAAAATGTATAATAAGCTCATCTTTTTTATTTCTTAACATTTTATTTAGGAAAGTTGCTTCCTATATTTTCATGTAAAGCCATCAATGATGCATTTATAGAGATTAGTAACTGTTGTGTTCTTATAAATATTTATTGTGAGTAATAATACACAGCTATTAATAACAATATATTCACTTATTTGACAGAAATAAATCTGAATCATTGTAACTATAATATAATAACATTATAGCAATGCAGGCCGCATCTTTATAAATACATTCATGTAACCATACGACTGATTAATTAATACTCATAAATCAGTGTATAATGGATTATGAGCATGCACATTGAAAAAGCACATGCATGTTACCGGTTCTTCTAATGACCCCCTTTTTGGGACCTTTATTTTTAAGAGTATTAGTAACAATCAAGTAAAATAGAAATGTATAGAAATAGAAATTGGATATATTGCACTTGTGAAGTAAAAAGTGAGTAGCAGAATAGCAGTAAAATGGAAGTAATGATCAATATTATGTTGATGAAATGCATTTAATTGATAGTAAAAAAAAATATATATATATAATTTTACTTTATGTTGATAAATAGTATAATAATGATATTTTGCTTTACAAAAAAATTATAATAAAATAAAATAAAATAAAAAATCCCAATCAGTATTTATATCTTATTTTCTAGTTAAAACAAAAAACGAAGAATCGTTAAAACAAGATCGGTTTGCTTGAGCTGCAAAATTGAATGTGAATATATCTTGAATTGTTTGTTTTTTTAATAAAAAAAAAAAAAAAATTATATCCCATTTTTTTAAGCATAAAGCTAATTTACTTTTGTTATATTTATGCTTTAAAAATGAAAACATGAAAATAAAACCCAATTCAAGATAATCATAGTACCTTGAACAGTTTTTCTTCTCATGTCTCTGATATTAAGGCTGTTAAGATATGTTTACTGGAAAAATATATATATATATTTTTTTTCCCATTGTAAAATCTTTTAATGTCATACATAAATGTGGCTTATTATCGTCACTGAGTACAGTTTCCTGACAGCTGGCACATTTGTTCCAGAGTTACACATACTATACCAGAGGAAATGCTATTAATAATTAAGCTTTGAGGAGTATGTGCCAGATTTCATATGACCTATGCTGCATACACACTATATGGTTGTCAGTCCTCTTCTGAGTGCTTAATCCTGTTCTGTACACACAGAGTTCATAAACACAGAGACGTTTCCATAAATCTGCTTAATCCTGAACAGCTAGTTGTTAATGCAGTGATGCCACTCTCTTTTGTACACTGACAGCTCGTCTGAAATGTGTCAATCTTCTCCATGTGTGGTGTAACAAATCACAGAGACAGAGCTACATGTTTGGACTCATTTGCAAGCCATATACGTCTGACACTCCTTGCTCTCACTAGCCCTGAGGTCTAGCAGTAACTCATGTTGCGGAACAGAAAGAGAGAAGGCTGTTAAGCAGAACTTAATAAGCATAAGAGGAGTTGACATGAAGTAGTTTTGGTAAGTTGGTAAGGTGTAACATGCTAAATGACACTTAAAAGTCATTTAAAAGCCACACTTTAGATAGATAATTACATTATCATGAACCGCAGTAAACTCATCAAAAAGACTTAAAAAAGTTAAGGAAATCTAAAGGAAAAACTGCCAAACCAAGTCTTTAAAAATACAACAAATTCAAAAATATACAGGGCAGAGATATGTAACATTTCAAACTATACAAAAAGTCAATCTTGAATTATATTTTCCATTAAAAAGGCCTATCAGTCAGAGTTGTGACCTCACTTTGCGTCAACTCCATCAGGATTTTCTATTTTTTATAATCCTGAATAAATCAGGCAATGTCATGGTCATCTTTAACTCTGAGGACCCCTTTCCTATTTCCTTCTCATTGGACAGGGTCCCTACGGTGTGCACTGCTCCCTACTCCCTGAGCATGGTATGTCAGTTAAAGTGGACTTCGCTGACAATAATCGCTCATTTGGAACGCCCTGTAACGTCATCAAAGAAAGGCAACGATGGGGTCGTGCAGATTGATATTACTTTCAAATTTAAAACCATAATATAATAGGCATATTAATTTACAAAACACACAGTATGTATCTAAAAATATAATCAAAACATTGTATTAGTCTATTCGTTTTATTAGTTACATATACTTGTATATTTAATTGACTATAAACAGATTTGATGCTGAATATGAAAATCAATATGATTTTGAATATGAACAGCTCAATATGAAAACACATTTTGATTTGGGTAACTCTGTATTAATGTGTTCTTAATCAATGGTCTTAATAATTGTAGCGGTCTCATCTCATCTCATGTGCTTTCTTTCCCACGCGCAGCTGCATAGTAAACGAGGTAAAGTATAAAATGACAGTCCTCAGCTGCTTCTCAACACTTTTAATTTGTTTACATATTCATACAGTAGAATATGTGAATACAACAGTTATTGCCATAACCATTCATACTCTAGTTTTGTATAATAATAACTATGAATATTGAAACGCATGCGTAAACTCCTCCATCTCAGAGGCGTTTAAAAACTCTTCCAACGGCTCTGCTCCATCGTTAGTTCAGACCAGTGATGCAACGCACAATGACAGTTGGGTTTTCACTCTCCACTTCCTGTGAAGTGATGTATCGATGTTCCCTTCTTCCCTATGGCATTCGCAGTACCCTTTGAACTGAACATGTTCGCTCCCTTTGGATTGGAATCTCACTTAAGATGGCGGAATACCCTGTGAAGTCCACTTCGCAGTACACTTACGGTCGAATGGAACGCACCTATAGTCATTGAAATTGTATATATTTTTTAAATATATTTTAAACACAGCTTTAAAATGTCAACTCCGTCGTCCCAGTATAATAGATTCTGTAAATAGTTGTGGGATAAATCTCAGCATTTTTGTTATGTTTATCAAGGCAGCTTCAACTGAGGAAAAAAAACAAAACTGCTTCACTGTACAACACATGGGAAAATATTACATTTGGTCAACTCCGTCAGTTTTGTGAGTGCTCACAAAACTCTTTAAAAACTCTTTAAAACTAAACTTCTAAAACTGTTAGGCAGCACGTTTGAGCTTCAGCAAGAACCAGTGAGGTTCATTCTCGTGTTATGCAGCACATTTGAGCTTCAGCAAGAACCAATGAGGTTCATTCTCATGTTACGCATCACGTTTGAGCTTCAGCAAGAACCAATGAGGTTCATTCTCGTGTTACGCAGCACGTTTGAGCTTCAGCAAGAACCAATGAGGTTCATTCTCGTGTTACGCATCACGTTTGAGCTTCAACAAGAACCAATGAGGTTCATTCTCGTGTTACGCAGCACGTTTGAGCTTCAGCAAGAACCAATGAGGTTCATTCTCCTGTTACGCAGCACGTTTGAGCTTCAACAAGAACCAATGAGGTTCATTCTCGTGTTACGCAGCACGTTTGAGCTTCAACAAGAACCAATGAGGTTCATTCTCGTGTTACGCAGCACGTTTGAGCTTCAGCAAGAACCAATGAGATTCATTCTCCTGTTACGCAGCACGTTTGAGCTTCAACAAGAACCAATGAGGTTCATTCTCATGTTACGCAGCATGTTTGAGCTTCAACAAGAACCAATGAGGTTTATTCTCCTGTTACGCAGCACGTTTGAGCTTCAGCAAGAACCAATGAGGTTCATTCTCCTGTTATGCAGCACGTTTGAGCTTCAGCAAGAACCAATAAGGTGCATTCTCAGGTTACGCATCATGTTTGAGCTTCAACAAGAACCAATGAGGTTCATTCTCGTGTTACGCAGCATGTTTGAGCTTCAGCAAGAACCAATGAGGTTCATTCTCGGGTTGCGCATCATGTTTGAGCTTCAACAAGAACCAATGAGGCTCATTCTCGTGTTACGCAGCACGTTTGAGCTTCAGCAAGAACCAATGAGGTTCATTCTCCTGTTACGCAGCACGTTTGAGCTTCAGCAAGAACCAATGAGGTTCATTCTTGTGTTACGCAGCACGTTTGAGCTTCAGCAAGAACCAATGAGGTTCATTCTCGTGTTACGCAGCACATTTGAGCTTCAGCAAGAACCAATGAGGTTCATTCTTGTGTTACGCATCATGTTTGAGCTTCAACAATAACCAATGAGGTTTATTCTCCTGTTACACAGCAAGTTTGCACTTCAGCAAGAACCAATGAGGTTCATTCTCCTGTTACGCAGCACGTTTGAGCTTCAGCAAGAACCAATGAGGTTCATTCTTGTGTTACGCATCATGTTTGAGCTTCAACAATAACCAATGAGGTTTATTCTCCTGTTACGCAGCACGTTTGAGCTTCAACAATAACCAATGAGGTTTATTCTCCTGTTACGCAGCACGTTTGAGCTTCAGCAAGAACCAATGAGGTGCATTCTCAGGTTACGCATCATGTTTGAGCTTCAACAAGAACCAATGAGGTTCATTCTCGTGTTACGCAGCATGTTTGAGCTTCAACAATAACCAATGAGGTTTATTCTCCTGTTACGCAGCACGTTTGAGCTTCAGCAAGAACCAATGAGGTGCATTCTCAGGTTACGCATCATGTTTGAGCTTCAACAAGAACCAATGAGGTGCATTCTCAGGTTACGCATCATGTTTGAGCTTCAACAAGAACCAATGAGGTTCATTCTCGTGTTACGCAGCATGTTTGAGCTTCAACAATAACCAATTAGGTTTATTCTCCTGTTACGCAGCACGTATGAGCTTCAGCAAGAACCAATGAGGTTCATTCTTGTTACATAGCACATTTGAGCTTCATCAAGAACCAATGAGGTGCATTCTCGTGTTACGCAGAACGTTTGAGCTTCAGCAAGAACCAATGAGGTGCATTCTTGTGTTACGCATCATGTTTGAGCTTCAACAATAACCAATGAGGTTTATTCTCCTGTTACACAGCAAGTTTGCACTTCAGCAAGAACCAATGAGGTTCATTCTCCTGTTACGCAGCACGTTTGAGCTTCAGCAAGAACCAATGAGGTTCATTCTTGTGTTACGCATCATGTTTGAGCTTCAACAATAACCAATGAGGTTTATTCTCCTGTTACGCAGCACGTTTGAGCTTCAACAATAACCAATGACGTTTATTCTCCTGTTACGCAGCACGTTTGAGCTTCAGCAAGAACCAATGAGGTGCATTCTCAGGTTACGCATCATGTTTGAGCTTCAACAAGAACCAATGAGGTGCATTCTCAGGTTACGCATCATGTTTGAGCTTCAACAAGAACCAATGAGGTTCATTCTCGTGTTACGCAGCATGTTTGAGCTTCAACAATAACCAATGAGGTTTATTCTCCTGTTACGCAGCACGTTTGAGCTTCAGCAAGAACCAATGAGGTGCATTCTCAGGTTACGCATCATGTTTGAGCTTCAACAAGAACCAATGAGGTGCATTCTCAGGTTACGCATCATGTTTGAGCTTCAACAAGAACCAATGAGGTTCATTCTCGTGTTACGCAGCATGTTTGAGCTTCAACAATAACCAATGAGGTTTATTCTTCTGTTACGCAGCACGTTTGAGCTTCAGCAAGAACCAATGAGGTTCATTCTCCTGTTATGCAGCACGTTTGAGCTTCAGCAAGAACCAATAAGGTGCATTCTCAGGTTACGCATCATGTTTGAGCTTCAACAAGAACCAATGAGGTTCATTCTCGTGTTACGCAGCATGTTTGAGCTTCAGCAAGAACCAATGAGGTTCATTCTCGGGTTACGCATCATGTTTGAGCTTCAACAAGAAACAATGAGATTTATTCTCGTGTAAAGGTCCTTTCACACTGGACGCGATTTTGACGCGCGAATAATTTGCGCGATGGTTTTCATTTTTTTATCAGCTGTTTGTGTAATGAGTGCTTCCACACCAAACGTGAATATGCTGAGGCGGAAAAACAACGTTTATAATTTTCCGCTTTGATATTGTTTTTTTTTTTTTTTTACTCTCGCAGTGACAGAAAAGGCCTCAACCAATCACATACAAGGAAACAAAGGCGATCAATAGATGTCACTAGCTATTCAATCAACATTAACCTTTGCCAGGTATCGCATTTCTCACAAGATTACAGCTGTAGTTGTAGTTACAGCTGTGTTTGCCCACTGTATGCTACAGACAATGATAACATAACCTTTTGAGTTAAAACTTGTTGATTTTTTTCCAAAACCTAATTGTGTTCGCGACTATGGAAAGTGAATGTGTTTCCATCAGTACAACTGTGGCACTCAACTGGAAAACATAGATGGAAACATAGCTGCTCCGGATTAGTTCCTGAAATGTGTGGTTTGTCTCGTCAGATGCGGTGCTACTGTCTCTGGAGGAACCGGCCATGATAAAGTTTTAGTTCCTGTTCAAGATTAGCATACTCCCCTTTAGACTCTGTTCTTTAATACTAGGTGCACCCAAAACCTTCTTTTCGGTTTTTTAAAGAAAATGAAAAGCAAGAAAGTGGCAAGAACCAATGAGGTTCATTCTTGTTACATAGCACATTTGAGCTTCATCAAGAACCAATGAGGTGCATTCTCGTGTTACGCAGAACGTTTGAGCTTTAGCAAGAACCAATGAGGTTCATTCTTGTTACGTAGCACGTTTGAGCTTCATCAAGAACCAATAAGGTGCATTCTCGTGTTACGCAGAATGTTTGAGCTTTAGCAAGAACCAATGAGGTTCATTCTTGTTACGCAGCACGTTTGAGCTTCATCAAGAACCAATGAGGTTGATTCTCATATTACGCAGAATGTTTGAGCTTTAGCAAGAACCAATGAGGTTCATTCTTGTTACGCAGCATGTTTGAGCTTCATCAAGAACCAATGAGGTTAATTCTCGTGTTACGCAGAACGTTTGAGCTTCAGCAAGAACCAATGAGGTTCATTCTTGTTACGCAGCATGTTTGAGCTTCATCAAGAACCAATGAGGTTGATTCTCATATTACGCAGAATGTTTGAGCTTTAGCAAGAACCAATGAGGTTCATTCTTGTTACGCAGCACGTTTGAGCTTCCACAAGAACCAATGTTTATATGTCAATAAAAGCCTAAATTCAATATTTTTATCATATAAAATAATGATTGTGTCTCTTCAGAAAATTGACTAAACTGCTGAAATATTTTTACAGTCTCTTTGCGTAGCTGCCCATGGAGGGACAGAGAGCTCTCAGATTTTATCAAAAAGAGCTTCAATTGTGTTCCGATGATGAACGAAAGTCTTACGGGCTTGGAAACACATGAGGGTGCGTAATTAATGACAGAATTTTTAATTTTTGGGTGAACTAATCCTTTAACTATAACAACTAAGTGCCTAATCCTTACTGTACCTAATAGAGCCCCTTAAAGTCACCATCCAATCAAAATTGATGATTGTTATTTTTTATGGCATATTGCAGTTTTTATTATAAACAATTTCATAATTTCACCATACATCTTTTTTTTTTTTCTTTTTTTTTTTCACAACCTGTCACTCACATGATACAACAATAGCAAACTCTGATATAATGAACTTCTTTATAGAGAGCAAACATGTCCGAAGCCAATTGCCCTCTGTTTAAATTATGCAGTCAGGCACAACTAAATTGTATGTAATTAATGCGGTTTAAAGACAGGCTACAGATCCTTTGGATTCACATTGGGAACATTTTTGGTGCTGGTACAGAGTGGCACATAATAATGCTCACCATTACACTCAACCTAACTTAACAAGCTTCTTGTATTTTTCCAGTGAGCTACTGAGTATATTGAAGACCCAGAATGAGACTGCAAAAAGGAGAGAAGCTAACCTCTGGAAGGATCTTTTGTTGTTTGACAATCAGTTTGCTAGTACTTAAATCTATTGTAACCTCAGTTGGACCTTTGTCAACACCTTCAGTATTTGTCAATATTTTATTATTTTTTACAATTTAGGAACTGGATTATTCCTAAGTGAAAACAGAAGAAAAAATGTAGATAATGTATTTTATCACTTACCTCCTCTACTGAACACCATTATTACATAATTAAAGACTTTACACTGTTGTTGGATGGATCAAATTAAAATAACATGCTTTTTACTGCATTGGATGGAGTTGACAAATTAAGTTAAATTAAGTGAATATATTTAAATGTTTAGAAAACATATTTAGAAAACTGTTCCCTTACATGGTCCATTATCTGACACATTAGTGTACAAAAATGTCAATTTCTAATAATGTAGTATAAAAAAATAAAAACTAACAAATAAAACATGTTTTGTCCCTTAGCTCAAGAATTAGTACATGATATTCATATAACCATGTATCTATATAGGGCAGGTTGGGGTAAGATGAGCCTATGTGTCCTGTGTGTCAGATTCATGGTTTCCTCTTGTCAGTCAGTGGAGGATACATAAGCATTATGGATCACTGTGGTATATCTCTCCATTCTGGAGAACCAGAACAGTATGAACAAGGGAAGAAATACATACATTATATATCACTCACTCACTCACCCACCCATAAATATATTGTTCGGTTTTGTCTCTGATGCAATGGTAGCTTAACCAATAAGTGCAGAATATTAAGTCTCTAGTAAACTATTTTTCAAATCTTTGACTCTAGAGAAAATATATACAGTATATGAGTGGGAGTAAATTGATGGTAATCTTGGATGTGTCAGGTGAACCTGGTGCTTCAGCTGTAGTGTTGGAAAACATGCCTACATGTCAGCACTATAGCTATGTTGAAAAAAAAAAAAGGTAAGTAGGACTTTTGATTGTCATGGATTTGTGATCTCTGTTTGTAATATGCTGGGAATGGAAGGGATTTATCCTCATTCTTGGATGGAAAGGCCACATGCACTATTACACAAGTGGTTTATGGGGATTTACGCTACATATGCTGCATGACAGATAACCTCTGCCTCAGCATCACAATGTATCATTTCAAAATACACACTGTTATCCAAATTGAACAACTGCGAATGGCGTTCCATGAGCAGATCCATTTGAATAGGAATTACCCTTCCAGAGTGTATTGCTAGGGAAGTATTATGCTAAAGCAATACACATTACATGCTAACATGAAATTCAACTCAAACAGTTCTCTACATATTAGAGGGAGGTGAATATTGGTTGTAGTAGCCAATACTTTAGAGTGTGGTTATACTGTATGTCTCTGAGGGGAGAGGGCTGTTCTTTCTTAAGCTATGGGGCAAAATTAGCCAAGGAAACAAAACAGAGCAGTTGAGATGTTTGCTAGTTTGTTAGCTTGTAACCTTAGTGTTGAGGTTTTAGATTTAGTTTTAAAATAGTTGAATGGATAGATAATTCAATAGTAATTAGTTTTGGCCTGTGAATGTAGTAGCGGACAATGAAGAAGCTTGATTATTGTACAAATGTTCAAAGCGCTTTCACATGCTTTAATAAGGTGCAGGGAAATGCAGTGATCTCTCTTTCTCTCGTTCTCTCTCTCTCACACACACACACACGCACACACATTGTAGGGACATTCTATAGGCGTAATGGTTTTTATACCGTACAACCGTATTTTCTATCCCCCCACACTACCCCTACCCCTAAGCCTACCCATCACAGGAAACTGCACATTTTTACTTTCTCAAAAAAAAAAACTAATTCTGTATTAATTATAAGCCTTTTGAAAAATGGGGACATGGGTTATGTCCTCATAAGTCACCCTCTCCTTGTAATACCTGTCATACACATGTCATTATACAAATTTGTGTCCTGATATGTCACACAAACACACACACACACACACACACACATTATTTATTAAACTTTACCATTGTAGTTGGAAAGGTATTTATTCTTAAAATGAAAGGAACAATTTTATTATTATTATTATTATTTTCAACCTCTTAAACTCCAAGGACCCTGACATCATCAAGTATATGCTTTAAATTTTAAATGTCTGTGGAGGAGCTCTAACCTGTGGTACCATTTCAAAGCTTAGAATGACTGCCTGAGCTGTAATAAACCTAAAAAGAGGCGCTTTTTGATTTTTTGGTTATAAATTCATTTTTTATTTTTTGGGTTATAAATTCATTACTGAAAGTGTATATATGGTTAATACAGCTCAGACAACATATACTTAAATGTGTATCGCTTTTAGCAGTGTTTTATGTAACTTCAAATGGTTTCCTGTAAAATGACACCACAATTGTATATTTAGACCACTGTATGTGGGTATGGGAAGCTTTTCAATTTGGGTAGGCCAAATCCAGATGGAAATCCCCCAAAAATGGTCCCAGAGCTAAGGAAGTAAAAAAATGTAGTGAAAAAATAAACTTTTAGAGAGATAGTTTTCAAATGGTGAACATGCTCTTTCAAGATTTATGTTATGAAACAGCTACATTATTGGATGCTAAGTTTTCCCTGGGAACAATGAAAAGAAAATATATTTTTTTCTGACTGTAATTCTAACTTTGTATTCAAAAAACAACAGTTGAAGTAAAACTAGTGTGCTAGGGAATGGTAGACGGCAGATGACTGCCATTGTTTGCTCTAGAAAGCTTGGAAATTACATAAAAGAGACCTAAACACCTTCCAGCACCAAGAAAATAATAGATGATTAAATTTTTTTAGACATTATTGGAAATATTTGCATAACAAAGAGAGCTGAACTGAATGCAGCATCCTGAGATTGACTACGTTCCGTAAATGCTACTAATTCCATGGTAAAATTAAGAGACATTATGTGCAAAAATACCATTAAAAATGTATTAGAAAAAGTTTGTAGTATTATCGCTGAATAAACCCCTTTAAGGTGATCAGGGTAATTTTATTAGCTTCCGTGAAGAAAGCAGTTGCGGCAAGTTCAACCTAGATGGACATTTAAGGGATACAGTCATACCATTTATTGCACAGCATTTTGCCAATTAAATAAGTGTGGGGATAAGAGATATTCCCCCGGTTTCACAGATAAAGCTTAAGCCTAATCCCAGACTAAAATGCATGTTTGAGCTGTTTTGAACTGGAAGAAACTTGCACTCAGTGCTATTGTTTTGTCTCAAGATGCACACCAGTAATGTTTTTGCTGGTGAAAAAAAGAACGTGGGAGCAACTAAAAATTTAGTATAAAAAACATAATTCAGTCAGGTAAAGCTACGAGCATAAAATGTCCATTTCAATGTGCAGCAGCTTTTTCCACATAGTCTAATGCTCTTTTCACATAATAACATTTTCTCTAATCCAACCTGTTACATTTCTTAATTAGGGTAATGAAATGAGTATTTGACTTCTACTCAGCCAACAGCAAGAAGGCAAAGGCTCGCAAAATGTGGGGATGAAGAGGAGATGGCCACAATACCAAGTATTGGAAGAAATGTGAGTCATCAGTGAATCCAAGTAACTTCCAGAGGTCGCAGCAAGATGTTATCAAGTGAACATCATTTATCAGATTAGCCTCATTTAAACAAATTTTTACGCCACTGACCTGCAATCCTGTGAAACTCTTCTTTGATGGCTCTCACAGGTTTGTGCCCAGGAAACAAAAGCGTGAGAGCGAAGCACACTTTCCTTACTGCTCTGCATACAGCGGACTTACTAGTGTGCTCTCCATCCCAGATGTTACATAGAAAAATGCACAATGAATGTACGTACCTGCACTGCTTCTTACTTAGCATTTTTGTCTTGTTGTTTCCAGTCAAAATATCTAAAGATTCTTAAATCAAGATTCATTTTCTGCATAAGAAAAATGACACAAGTTATTTAGTCTTTCCTGGGGATAAAAACTAATTTAAGTGCATTTTTTTCTTATTTTGAAAATTATCTGCCAATGGGGTAAGAAAAATAATCTTGTTTCTGTTTGCATTGTGATTATTTTTGCAGGGTGTATGAATTAATGTTTAAGTTTTAAAAAGGGGGAGGAGACTGAAAAAAACTCTGGGTTTACCGAAGAAAACCTGCTCCCGACCAGGGGTGCATTTCCCAAAAGCATTGTTAGCCAACTATGGTTGCAAGTTCCGTCGTTATCAACATAGTTCAACCAGTCGGTGTTTCCCGAAACCATCGTTCCAACGAACATTCGCAAACAGCGGCGCAAACTTGTGTGGTTGGAACGACAGCTCTCGACCTGTGGTTAGAAGCATAGTTTCTTGTTTGCATGACATGTGGACTTAATAAATCCTTATCTTGAGCAAAATAAGGAAGCTGACATTCAGTGCAATCTATATCTTTTATTTCGAATACATACAAGTGTTTTTTGCTAGTTTCAGCCCGACGCAGTTATTATTTCACGTCCAGCTCCATGTTGTTTAAATAGCAAATGCACTCGCGCCCATCTGTTCGCCCATGGGCGTGCTGGTCTGAAAACGAGGTGTGTACAGGCGCATTGTTGGCGCGTTGCTATGTTGAGGAACTGAAAACGACTACGCCATTGATAGTGACTACGCCAGTCAATAGTGCAGTATTTTTTGTGTTATTTAAAGGGCACGTTAGCAATATGCGCCTATAGGCGGGTACACAACACGTGTACACTCTGATTATTACACACACAGGGACGCACAGCATCACACACACATGTTTAAATATTACAAATAAAAGGATTCCTCTCTGAAGAAGCGCTCAGTCTTTCTGCTCACAAATTCTGGCTTTTAAAGGGAATGGGAGATGATTGGTTTCTGATTGGCTTATTGCATGTTATGCCCAAAACGCACCCATGACTCATTAAGAGACTCGGTACAACCCTTTTGGACCATGAGCCTAGCACACTGACTGTTTTTTCCGTTGTTAAACTAGCAAAAGTGCTTCAGACCATGCGCTCAGATCATTCAAATAGGGCCCTTTATGTCATAATACGAACAGAAGCTTAGTAATGCAAGGCATTTGAGCTGAATCACCTCTTTAGCATTGGAAATATGCTTTGCATTCAAGAACATGGTTAATGTTTTTACAGTATGTGTTCATATTACAATAAATTTGTGATCCTAACTGGAAGACTAATTTACCTTGGGATCCCTTTTGAGTTACATCTATATTCATACATTTGTATTGCAGCGTGAGGGAGGGTCATCAAGCCTTTTTTTCTTTGGTTAATATGATGAACTGTGCGAAGTCCAATTAGACAGGAGGCAGGAGATTAACATTTGACCACCACAGGGGAAAAAAAAGACAATTAACAAAGTGATGCTAAAGGGACTTGGCATCTCATAGTGCCAGGAACACATCCATTACGTCAGTTTAAGGCTTCAATTGACTATGTGATCTAATTAAATATAAAAACAAGTCTCTCTAGCTTTAAAGTGCCATCAGAATTTCTTCATTTTAATTGAATATCTCTTCCCTGAGGAGTTCTTGGGTTTTGAACTCGATTCAGTCCAATACATTGACAAGCCGAGTCTCCAGTTTCTCTAGGCACTTTGGCAGAGATTCAGACCTTTGTCTCCTGTTTAATAAGCAAAAACAAAAAAGTTTGATGTCAGAGTTTGATGTGTTTGGTTGGCGTGAAAACAGGACCAAAGGTCGTCATGCGACTCACAATTGGTATGAAAGCATCTTAGGGCACCTACACATCTTATATGCTTTTGAGGGTGTGAAAAGGGCCTTGTCAGTATGAAATCAAGTGGGAATATAGTAAATTGAGCTGTCTTTAGAGAGCACCTCACATTCTTGCAATGCATCTGTGACAGACAAATGCATGTGCCATTTGTTACATAGCAGTCAACAGCTGCATTTAATAGGGAAGACTGAGCATCCCTCGTATGCAAAATGTATCCGATTTTTCAAAGTGAGATGAATGTTTCATCAATCATTATTACATATTCGGGTCTTAAGCGACCTGGATCTATATCTAACATAGATGGATCTCTATAATATAAAACTCTCCTGATATTACAGTAACAATTACAGAAGAATAAAATAAAGCATATTTTATGACCTTTTAGAGCTTGGAAACGTTCAGTTTAGGTAGATGTTTTATACCATCATCACTGTCCTCGTCAGAGCTCATTTCCCAGTACATTCAAGATCTGACTTGTGATCTCAAACCTATTATTTTCAACATCTTCAAAATCAATATTTTGATCGCTGACAGCTTCTTCACCAGATCCACCATCAAGTGGCAGTTACAGTAATATTAGATTACGTTCAGTTCTTGCTCTGCAGTAAATCGCTGAGCCATTTCAAGTTTTGCTGATGATTCTTCCTATTCATTTGTTTTCTGCCTGCGGTAACTATGAGTGAAACTTCATCATTGTGTGTCAGTGGAATAAAGGTGAATTGCACTTCTTCAGTCATCAAAGATTCAAGGGTAGTGGCAAAGATTCAAGGGAAGCAGGAAAATGAATGGGAAAACAGGCAATCTTTTATAATTTTTTATTGTTATATTGTTTACAATGAATTGATTGAGCATTACTAAGAAGATTGATGTCTAACTTTTAAAAAATGAATGAGGAGGAGGGTAGTGAATGACGTTCCGGGGTATACGCATATAAAGGTTAAGCCTTTAAATGCCAGAATATATGACAAAATGCACTACTGTTCAAATGTAAGGGCATACGTTTTTTTTTTTTAAGTATTAAAAAAAAATATATATATATTTGATCAAAAATACATTAAAATGCAATTACAATTTAAAAGAATTGTTTAAGAACTATTTTAATAATTTGTGTGGAAACCGTGATCATGTTTTTTCCCCGTTTCTTTTTCTTTCTTTCTTATTTTTTAGAACTCTTTAATGAATATAAATTTCAAAGGAACAGGATTTAGAAATCTATTATAACATTATACATGAATTTAATGTCAGTTATACTTGTATTTTACTCAATTTAATGCATCCTTGCTGAGATAAAAAGTATACACCAGAATTTTTTTTTTTGAATTTTAGTTTATGTAAATACATTTTCATACGTATATTAGCAATATGTGTTTGTCCATTGTTGTATGTTGAAATAAATCCTCTAGAAAAGCGGATGCAGTCTGATAGGTCCTTTACATGCAATCTGCAAGCAATCACATAATTACCGCATGGCTCAAGCTGATTGGCCTCTGCTGATGCTCAACATTTAAATAGACTAAAAATCATAGGTGGATCCTGTTCTAGAGCAAGAAAGGCACTCATATAGTTACAACCATTTTTGATATTTGTTCCCCTTCTGGAGCTTCAGGAGTACCAGATGCGCCCCCGGTTGGGATATTTTCTCTTATTATGATTTAAATAGTTCAGGGTTCGCTGTAGGCACTGATAAAAATGATTTTGTGGTGAAGTAAATACTACAGAAAAAACGAATGTAATTTCTACATGAAAAAGTTAGTTTAGGCAAGAATTTTAAAAAAGTAAGAAAATTCTATATTAGTACTCATATCAAGCTTGTAGAAATTAAAGCGTAAATATCAGCATTATAAAATTAAGTAAAACTACTCAACTTTTCTGATACTAGTGCTGTTTTCCAGCTGTATTTACACTGTTTTATCATTGCTTTTTTTGTTAGGTTTAGTAACTTGCCATTTTGTGACATCTGGAGTTCATTTTCTACTCAAAATGACACATTCATAGTCAAAAACGATCCATCAAATGTTACCATCACTGTTTATTGTGTACCAAGTATTGAGGTCTCTGTGTTTAGGTGCCACGTTACTTCTATGACGTAGATATGGTATATACACAATATTTATTGTGTTATTTACTTAGACATTTCTAAGTAAAGCATACACTTTAAAAGTGTGGTTTAATTCAATGTTATATTTTTTGAGTAAAATGTATTGCAAAGGAAACTTCAACTAAGTAGAAATTATTCAACCTTTTACTGGCCATGTTAAAATAACTAAGTTAAGTAAAATTAACAAAGGAAATAAGTAGAGTTTACTTAATTACATATGTGAAATTTACTTAAAAATTATGCATGCAAAAACTTGCCAAAGAACAATTAAGTAAATCTTACTTGTTTTTTCAGTGTAGTTACAGTTCCTCAGAAACCCTCCACCTCCCCCAGCTCCACTTGTCTAACTCTGCTGATTTATGTATGCATGTTTATTCTGCAGCAGCATTTCTTAAATGCTCACAGCAGCTTATCAGTGTATCTATTGTATTATATTATGTTGTATCTATTGGCAGTAGCATGTCCATACTGAACATACTAAAACTAGTATGAGAGTTATCATGATTTAAATATATTAGAAGTTATGTACAGCGACGGAATCACTATCATACATGACCCACATACTGTGGTTCAGACCTAAAAGTTAAATGTGAAAAGAGACCCGCAGGGTCCAGGATAAAAAAAACATTTGCATGGTGTTCCCAAATCAAGTGTAATAATATTTCTCAGCATAATTCAAATTGTAATGTAAGTGAGGATTGGGGAAAAAGAACCCAGTGAAAGAAAATGCGACCCCTCCCCAAGCTAACTTCATCAAGGCTATTGAAATAGACTTGCTGTGAAACTTATACATTAACTCAGCATGAGTTGAGAGAGGCCGTTAAATAACTCAGCGGTGAGGCATGCTTGCGGCCCATGCAAGCGACTCAACATTTAGACCAAAGACTTTTTGTGAGGTTAAAGTCAAAGACATGAAGCACTTTCCAAGGATGGCTGCCAAATATGTTTTCTTTCATTACATCTTAAATGCCTCCTTAGTTTTTATTCTGAGCTCAGCTGACAGAGACAATGCTGTCTGTAACTTCATTAGGTAAGTGAATTCATGTGGTAACAACTGTGAATTCATTAGGTAACAATCGTCTCCACTTGTGTACGCTGCCCTCCTGCAGCATGCAATGACATGTGAATATAGTGGGGGAGAAGGTTAGCTTTTCTAAAGTGCTCTTGGAGGGAGATTATATTTACATGAAACTCCAAAGACCCACTTAAAATTTGTGTCATTTGAACATCGCCTTTGTTGTCCCTTCTGAGGGATGTCAGCCAGTCCAAAACAGGGTGGGATCTAAATATAAAATATTGACTATATTTAAGAAGGTCCTGGTCATGTATTATTCAAATGTTTTTCACTCTTATGTGTCTGATCGTAAGTCAAATAACTGTGACAGAATCCTTCAGCCTGTGGTAACATGCTTCTTTCCAGATTAAAGAAGAGGATTTTAGAGATTAAACGTTCTTTCAGGCATTAAAATAAAATGTGTTTGCATAATTTCTTAAGGTGCCTCCATTGGGAGCATTATTTTTGTAAAACAGGTAACACTTTAGAATAATGGTCTGTCATTAATAGGTAACTATGCAGGAAGTAATGCAGGACTAATGAGTAGTATACATTAACATTTCAGCTACTACTATTAACTAATATAGAAACAAGTTCAACTAATCAGTAAGTAATATCAAATTTAGGACAAAGATAGTTCCTTATTAGGTAATCAATAATGACTGAAGGAGATTGGCATCACTAAGAACTAATAGGTAACTATGACAAATTATAAAGAGTTAATAATTCATTACTAATCACAACATTAACGTGTCTGAGATGTGAGCAATTGTCTTTTTTTACTCTCAACATGCTCATAAAATGCGTCACTAATTACTCAAGTGTTACCAAGTCACTATGCAGGAACTACTAGTGATCTGGACCATTATTTTAAAGTGAAAATTATGTTTTTCACTTTAAAATAATGGTCCAGGTCACTAGTAGTTCTTGAAGATTGTCCTTATTTACTCTGAATATAGTCATAAAATGCATCACTAATTACTCAAGTACCTAGTCATTCTTCAAGGACTACTAGTGATCTGGACCATTATTTTAAAGTGGAAAAACATATTTTTTACTTTAAAATAATGGTCCAGGTCACTAGTAGTTCCTGCATAGTGACTTGGTAACACTTGAGTAATTAGTGATGCATTTTATGACTTTATTCAGAGTAAAAAAGATGACTGATTACGTTTCAGACACACAGACACTTTATGATTTTTCAGTTAGTTAATAGTTATTAATGAGGCTAATCTCATTCAGTGATTATTGATTACTCAACAAGGGACTATCCCCTAAATTCGATATTGCTTACTGATAGTTAAGCATTTATCTATATTAGTTAATAGTAGTAGCTGAAGTGTTAATGTAGCACTACTCATTAGTGCTGCATTAATTCCTGCATAGTTACTTATTAATGACGGACCATTATTCTAAAGTGTTACCAAAAAACAACCTCACACCTTCAGTTTTGAGTAGGAAAATCATGTGGATAAAATCATTCTTGAGATAAAAAATGTACACAGATCACTTCTGCTGTGGAGGATAAACTTTAAATTCAGTTTTCTAAAGTTTGGCACACAAAAATAACAATTGTTAATTTGTTCATTAATGACGTCATCAGCGACTAGTCGACGTCGACTTGACTTCCACCAGACAAACCTCTTAAGATCTGGGAACATTTTTGAGGTTTCCGCCTGGATTTGGCCTGCCCAAATTGAAAAGCTTTCTATACCCACATACAGTGTCTAAATACACAATTTTGGTGTCATTTTACAGGAAACCCTTTGAAGTTATGGACCCACTTTATATTAGGTGGCCTTAACTACTATGTACTTACATTTAAATTAATAATTTGATACAATGGACTTATTGTGTACATACATGTTTTTACATTGTACTTACATTTTAAAAATTACCTGCATGTAATTGCATCTGTAATTAATTTCTGTAGTTACATTTATAATTACACTGTTGACCCTTCCCTACACCTAACCCTACCCTTAAACTTACCCATACTACCATGCCTGTCCCTAACTTTACCCGTATCCCACCTCAATATCAGCAAAAGTGTTTTGCAATACAATATGCAGGGCCATAGCTAGGGAATTCTGGGCCCCCTGAAAAAAAACCTGGATGTGGGCCCCCACTCCCCTCCACATATCATATAGGCCTACGGTATAAGATATGGGCATATAAATAGCATATACATTTTACTTTTGCTTATTTTATATTATTTATATACAAAGTTGATATAAATTACATCAAAATGGCAACAAGGGATTAATAAATTCTTGTGAAACATTGCAAGTCATCAACAATTATTCAAGACAAACTAATAAAACAACAACAAAAGACAGGAAATTAATAAACTAATAAAATAAAAAAATTTAATATAAAAAGTATATTTTGTGTATAAAGTCATGTATAACAGCTGAGGTAAACATTCAGAAATGAAAGAATGCAATCAAATGTAAAATAAAACAGCTTAAAATTCTCATTGTCTTCACTTTTGCTGCATAATATTTTATGAAATAAAGCTAAGAAATCTATCCTTCAAGAGCAGTGCATTGTATTCACGTTTTCTCGACAGTATATTGTCATCTTGAACGTTTCACATCAACAGCTGGCAAGTCTGTAATGGAAAATAAAAAAAAAATTCTACGTGTTACAAACCAACAAACTATATAATAGCGCAAAAGACAGGGACTTTGAGCGCGTGATCGTTCAGACGGTGTGTGCTGGTATACTGTAATAAGATGTACCGGCGTCCCATCACATTGACATCCCATCACTGACTGCACTAACCTGCCTTGGTAAAGAACGTCTCGGTTACGTATGTAACCCTCGTTCCCTGAAGGAGGGAACGGAGACGCCACGTCGGAGTACCGACGAATAGGAATCTCGCTAGCGAGAGCCAATCTACTTCGAGTGTAACTAAACGAGCCAATGCACATTGGCATGCAATGATTGCACCAGCTGCTCATGCCACTCCGTGTGGGTATAAATGAGGCACAGGTGCTTGCATCAAATTAGTTTTTTGCTGAGGAGCCGAGTAGGTGAACTGGCACCCCAGCAGGGTACAGAGGACATGGCGACGGGACGTGGCGTCTCCGTTCCCTCCTTCAGGGAACGAGGGTTACATACGTAACCGAGACGTTCCCATTCAGTCGGTCACTCTCGACGCCACGTCGGAGTACCGACGAATAGGAATCCCTACCAAAGCGCCATGGCCTCTGCCCCCATCCAGTGCCCTGTGTGAGCCTCCTAAGCTCTCTTACCTGATGAGATGGGGCTCACACAGAGAAGTCCATCACTGCTGTTCTGCATGACCCGCTCAGTGACTTATTGGATAACACTGGGAAGCGTGCCCTAGTGGAAGGGAACGCTGCGGAACCCACATCATACACCGAAGGAGTTATGTGGAGTACAAAGCTGAGCCATAGCCCGCAACTGAGAGGGGGCTCCAGCCCCACCAAGGGGAGGGCTCTCCCAAGGGAAAGACACGGGCTTCCCGTAGGAGCGACCGTGGAAAAATATATGGGATCCCCGCAGGGTCACTCATATATCCCCAGCCCAGTACCGGTTCTCAAGGATTCAGCGGCAAGGGGCCTGATGCCAGACGTTCCGCCACGTCCAGCACCGAGGGAGATGGAGGACTCGACAGAGTTTGCTTCTGGAGAATAAAGCGCCGGGGCGCAGCAAGCCGACAAGAGCCAGGGCCTCTCAGTGCTTCTACCCGTTTGAGGTGAGAACACAGGAGGACACTGGCTCTACACGTAGACTATAGAATCTAGTGAACGTGTTGGGTGTCGCCCAGCCCGCAGCTCTACAGATGTCTGACAGCGAGGCGCCACGTGCCAGCGCCCAGGAGGATGCAACACTTCTAGTAGAGTGTGCTCGCATCCTGAGCGGACAGGGCACACCTTGTGCTTGGTAAGCCAAGGTGATGGCATCCACTATCCAGTGGGCCATCCTCTGCTTGGAGACAGCCTTTCCCTTCTGCTGGCCTCTCCGTGACAGACAAAGAGCTGATCTGAGGTCCTGAAGCTTTGAGTTCTATCCACGTAGATCCGCAGAGCACGGACGGGACAGAGCAAAGCTAGGGCTGGGTCTGCCTCCTCCAGGGGCAGCGCTTGCAGGTTCACCACCTGGTCCCTGAAGGGAGTGGTAGGAACCTTGGGCACATTGCCAGGCCGGGGTCTCAATACCACGTGGGTGTCACCCGGCCCGAACTCTAGGCACGATTCGTCGACCGAAAATGCCTGCAGGTCCCCTACCCTCTTGATGGAGGCCAGTGCGGCCAACAGCAAAGTCTTCATAGACAGAATCTTAAGCTCTGCTGACCGCAAGGGCTCAAATGGGCAAGATCCCAAGAGGGTATGGAGGGGGGTCGAGGAGGATTTAACCGTCTCGCCCCCCTGAGGAACCTGACGACCAGGTCGTGCTTCCCAACTGTCTTACCTTCTACATGGTCGTGATGGGCAGATATTGCAGCAACATAGACCTTGAGGGTGGAGGGCGACAGCCTACGCTCCAACCCTCGTTGCAGGAAGGAAAGCACAGACACGATCGAACATCTTCGGGGGTCTTCTCGGCGAGAAGAACACCACTCGACGAACAGGTTCCACTTCAAAGCATAAGCCTGTCTTGTAGACGGTGCTCGTGCCGAAGTGATGGTGTTAACTACCTCTTGGGGTAAGTCACCTAGAACCTCCGCGTCCCGTCCAGGGGCCAGACATGAAGCTTCCACAGATCTGGACGCGGGTGCCACAGGGTGCCCCGTCTCTGAGTCAGAAGGTCCTTCCTCAGATCAGTGAGACATTTCTGGGGAGGCAAACAGGTCGACCTGTGCAGCCCCGAACTGTCTCGAAATCAGCTGAACCACCTGGGGGTGGAGTCGCCATTCCCCTGGGAGCGCAGCTCGTGAAGCTCGTCGGCCACACGGTTGCTCACACCAGGGACATGAATGGCCCGAAGCGACCTCAGACACTTCTGACTCCAGAGGAGGAGATGGCGGGCGAGTTGCAACATGCGACGGGAGCGTAGACCACCTTGTCGGTTGATATACGCAACGGTCGCGGTGTTGTCCGTGCGGACCAGTACATCTTTCCCCCGTAGCAGCCTTTTGAGGCGGCTCAGAGCGAGATGCACTGCTAGCAACTCGAGGCAGTTGATGTGCCAATGCAGGTGCGGGTCCGTCCAACCCCTGACACTGCATGCCCGTTGTACGTGGCTCCCCAGCCCATGGCAGAGGCATCTGAGAAGACCACAGCATGCCTGGACACCTGTTCCAGAGGCACTCCGGCCCGAAGGAACGAGGGGTCTGACCATGGGCTGAAGGATTGGCGGCAGGCCGGTGTGATGCTCACCCGGTGAGTGCCGCGTTGCCACGCCCATCTCGGGACTCGGCCGTGTAGCCAATGCTGAAGCGGTCTCATATGAAGCAAGCCGAACGGTGTTACTGCCGCTGCGGCTGCCATATGCCCCAGGAGCCTCTGAAACTGTTTCAGTGGAACCGCCATCCTGCCTTGAAACGTGTTCAGGCAGTTCAGCATCGACTGGACGCGCTCCTCTGTGAGGCACGCTGTCCGTTCGACCGAATCTAACTCCATACCGAGAAAAGCGAGCCAGCGAGACGGACTGGGGAGCGCTAACCAGACTCGCCGAGACCGTGCAAGCGGGACCAAAGGGACCACCGGCGTACCCACCGTGGGGCAGCGAGGTGGAATGCAGGTACCGGGCTGGGGCGGCTGTCTCGTGGAGGCGGCCCGCAGCGGGGTGTGAGTGTGCTGTGCAACACTTACCTGATTCCACGAGTGGGCAGAGGGTACGTGAGAAGGCTTGGTTGCGTCCTCGAACCGTCCACTGCTGCCCGCTGGCGAAGGAGGAGGATGAGTGTGGTCCGGCGTTGGACCGTCCACAGCTCTCCGAACCCCCTTGGGACCCAGAGATAGAGGAACTGCTCTTTTTTTTTTTTTTTTTTTTTTTTTGAGAATTGGGGTACCACTGGTTGTGACACCAGCGGCAGAACAGATTTTTGACTCAAAAGATTCTCTGCCCGGCCCTCCTCCGGGGAAGAGCAGCCCCGCCCATCTCCAGGTCAACCGTCTCAGAGGTGATGTTTCACCGACTGCTTAAACAGCAGCAGAGACGGGTGGCGTCGCCTTCCTGCGTCGGACACAGTAGAGCAGGCTGTGCCGAAGTTTTTTTTTTTTTTTTTTGCAGGGGACGACGCCTTTGGCGACGAGCAGACTGAGGGGCAACCCACGAGGCACTCTTGTGGTGCGTCGGGGGAAGCTCTTGATTGCCTCAGCCTGCTACCGACTGCAAAGAACTGCTGGGCCCAGTTCTCAACAGTGTCACCGAAAAGGCTACCTTGTGAGATGGGAGCATCGAGAAAGCGCACTTTGACGACCACTCACACCTCAGCAAGGCAAACCAGGGGGCGTTTCTGGACCACCGAGGTGGACATCGTCTGGCCGTGACAACCCGCGCTGCAGCCTGGCACTCGACGGCACACGACACGTAGAGAAGCGTGAGGTCCCACCGGGTTTCCCCGGCGGGCAGCTCTCGCTGATCTCCGCGGTCTCCCAGAGTGTCGAGCAGACCCGCGGCTGTGCTTTTACACACGAGCGGCGGCTGGCCAACAACAAAGGGGACTCAAGCTTCCCGGAGAAAGAAGAGTCGCGACCGGCGTGCCGACGTGGTCATGTTCTCATTAGAAAACGTGAACCACCCACGAACAGTCTCAGCATGCATACGCCCAGACATGTGAAACAGTGCTCGTGGCCGTCAGTGAGGACAGGAAACAACCGCAACCAGAAACACACAGGTAGAATGTCATCTTTAAAAAGACGCAAGCTCTATCTGTGTAGCTCTTCTAGGGAAACTGCACTCCGCGGTGCTGAAGCACACAGGGGAATAGTCGCGGCGACACAGACAGGGAAAAAGTGCAGCCTGTCATGCGCGCTCTCTCTCTCATAGAAGGCGATCTCTTACCAGCCATGAAAACGGCTTTTCAGCGCTCTTTACAGCGCACCGAACCAGCTGTGAGAACAGCCTTTTGTTTTTGCTCAATAAAACAAAATAGAAAAAGAGAGAAAATCGACCCCGCTGCAGTGCCGTCACTCCAACACCAAACGAGGAGAGATCCATCCGAAGAGCTTGACTCGTTAAAATGTTAACACATTCTTTGTAGAGAGTGATTTCAGGACAAACCATCCACCACTCGGCTCCGAAGCAAAAAGCTAATTTGATGCAAGCACCTGTGCCTCATTTATACCCACACGGAGTGGCATGAGCAGCTGGTGCAATCATTGCATGCCAATGTGCATTGGCTCGTTTAGTTACACTCGAAGTAGATTGGCTCTCGCTAGCGAGATTCCTATTCGTCGGTACTCCGACGTGGCGTCGAGAGTGACCGACTGAATGGGAACATTTTGATAGACTGATTAAGTAGTTATCCTGGCCTCCCTCCCCTTATTTTCATGACATTACTGGTACTGTCGTGGCAAAAATTAACACTCAGTTGCATCACTGAATAAGCCAATTGTCTTTATAAAGATTTATTTTCTTGCAAGAAAAGAGTCACAGTCATACAGCCATCCTGAATGTCTGCAGAGTGCTAACTGAAGACATAACAGAAGCCACAATCTCTTATACCCCCAAAGTGTAAACAATCCTTCTCAGTAGTTTTCCACACATGGTAAAAGTAAGAAACACAGCACACAGATTTAGAATTAGTTCTGCCCGACACCTTTGGTACAGGAGAGCCCTCAAATAAGGTGTACCGCATGGCAGAAACACGTTAGCTCCTGTATGATCTCAAACATATGTCTAAATAATTAATCTTCCTCTGTGATTAAATTTTTCCACCACAGTACCCAGATTATTTCCCGACATTTCCAGTCAGTTTCACTTCCACTGTAACTTTACTTTTAACTTAAACTGTTCTCGGAGCAGCCTCAACCCAGATTGGTTCTGTTCACTAGCTGGGGTGGGACTTTCCTCTACTGTTTGTCACTGCCATCGGATTAAACCATTTTTATGGTGGGGAGAGACAGGAGATATTTGGAAAACATCTTTTAACTAAATTGCATGTTTTTGTAGTTTTAATTTAACTCTCAGGCATAAAAGCTGATGCTGTAGTATACATACTATAGTGATTAATAAGAGTAGGGGAATACATAGCATAACTAGTGGAATTAGTGGGCACCCTGGGCAGTGGGGGCCTCTGTAATTGTCACCACCTTTCACCCCACTAGCGACCACCCTGACAATATGAACACAATAAGTACATTGTATTTATTTTTTGATGTAAGTACATAGTAGTTAAGGCCACCTAATATAAAGTGGAACCAAAGTTACATAAAACACTGCTTAAAGTGATACATATTTAAGTATATGTTATCTGAGCTGTAATAAACCCCCCCAAAAAGAGGCACTTTTTGATTTTTTGGTTATAAATTGATTTTTGAAAGTGTATAACTCAGGCCCTATGTGCTCTAGCACCCAGGATATTGCATTTATACCACTGTATATGGGTATTAGGAGACTTTAGATTTGGGTAGGCGGAAATTACATATAAAAGGTAATATTCCACCCTTCAGATCCATTTTTTCCAGTATTTGCTGCCATCCTGTGGAAACAGCCAAAACTGTCTGCAGGGTGCTAGAGCCACAGGGCCTAAGTTATACACTTTCAAAAATTAATTTATAACCAAAAAATAAAAAAAAACGCATCTTTTTTGTTTATCACCACTGTACTGTATGTGGGCATGGGAAGCTTTTCAATTTAGGTAGGCCAAATCCAGGCAGAAATGGTCCCAGAGTAATTTAGTGTAAATAAGTTCCACGTTTCTCCCTTGGGACGCTTTGCCGACTCTGCTCTGGCTGTGTGAAAGAAGGTGTGGCTTTGGAGAAAGCTCTCCAACAATCCTGGATTCAACAATCCAGTTGAATCACTGTTCTGTATTAATGCGCTGTTTTCATTGAAGCACACACAAATAGTTCACTCACATTCACAGAGTGGAGATCGTGCTGTGCATACACACAAACATTCAGGAGCACAGAAACGTAGCACAGCTCCATCCTTTGAATACAACTTGGATGCGAGTATTGGCCCAGGCTTTTAAAAAAGTTTGGCGTAAAGTGTTTGGCACACAGAAGCAAGTTTTTGCCACTCTTTTTGGGACATTTCCTTCAAATATAAAATCAAGCTATTTTGCTTTTGTTTCCTCTGAGGATGGGTGTAAGGATGCCTGTGAGTCTTTACGGTCAAACACAGAGCAAGTTGCAAGCCAGGATCGCTTCATTGTCCAATGTTCACTAAAACGAAATGTAGCCTACCTTCGTTAGCTAGCTTCGCTACCTGTGTACAAAACGGTTGAGAAGGGGGTGGTCTACAGCCTTATAAGGAGACTCTGTATATAGATTGGAGGTGGTCTTATTCAAATAGCTAGCTATCTTCGTAGAAACCGTCTGCAAATCAAAACAGCTCACTGGATGACAGTTTCAGACTCAGACAGCCCATAATAAACTGGCTATAGGTTTTCTATTCAGCTTTTCTGCCAGAACACACCAGAAACCTAAATGCAAAAAAAGCTAAAAAAGTAAAAATTTCATTCGATGTCCCCTTTAATCATTGAAAAGATGCTACGACAAAGATATCGTTATTTCATCAGCAGAAACGGATATGGATTTATTTTCACAAAAGTATGACTTGAACTAGAGAATGAAAGCTCTAACAGCTCACCCTCTCTCTTTAGCTCCCATAATACTCTCAATAATAAACTAATACCGTCACTCAAGCAGCCCAAGTCGTTGTTGCTGGTTAAAGTGACATTTTAGAATTAGTAACGGAGGCTTGTGCGCATCTGTTTAACTAGCCATGACAGCTTTGAATCCGTGGCAGAAGGTTCCACACACAAGGCGATTTTACAACATAAACGGTGCTCAGATTGCATAATTTCCTGTAGAATGATGATTGAGGGCAGGTCGTTCACCCGGAATCTGACGTAAACAATGGATAATATATCTATATTTCAGAGATTTAACACTTTTGGGGACAAAAAGTGATATTGGATGATTTTCAATAGACGCTTCACTTTAACAATTTACCCAATTAAGATACCAAGATTGGATTCATCTCGCGATAATGAAGGTATGAAATTTTTCATGTTTTCGTTTGAATTCCGACACAAATTACCCTATTAGCTATCACGCGCGTTCTGCGCCTGCGTGTAAATGAGACAACGGTCTGTTTCTGCAGATATATTCGTCATTCAAAAAGGGAAACCAACACTGCAGGCAGCAGATACACAAACAGTAAACAAAGCAGCCCGTGCTTACCGTTTTAAATATAAATTCTGCTGATCATTTTCTTTATTCCACTCAGCTCATTTTAATATTAAAATATTCACCCACGAACACTCTGTAAGATGACGTAAAATTAGAGCAGCCTTCTATCTGAACCGTTTTGACTTCTTTGCTCGCTGTTTTGCGGTTATTCTCATGCACTAACTAATTCCTAAGCTAAACAGCCAATCAGAGTTCTCGCTCTCACTGACGGCCCAAAGCTGATTCTACATGTTGAATCGGCCCAGAAAAAAACCAACACCGTCCGACTAGAGGCAACAGTGCGGAACACACCAGAAAAACTAAGTTGGTCGACGCTTAAAAACGGTCCGATAACTTGGTGTGTCCCGGGCTTAACAGGCAATTAATGTAAACAGCAATTGGTGATTCTCAGACTCTGACACTGCAGAAGCATCCTAATGTACATTTCTGCTCATAAATTTCATAACCCTTGCTGAATATGCAATTTTTTATTTTATTAAACACAGAGCAAGTTGCAAGCCAGGATCGCTTCATTGTCCAATGTTCGCTAAAACGAAATGTAGCCTACCTTCGTTAGCTAGCTTCGCTACCTGTGTACAAAACGGTTGGGAAGGGGGTGGTGTACAGCCTTATAAGGAGACTCCGTATATAGATTGGAGGTGGTCTTATTCAAATAGCTAGCTATCTACGTAGAAACCGTCTGCAAATCAAAACAGCTCACTGGATGACAGTTTCAGACTCAGACAGCCCATAATAAACTGGCTATAGGTTTTCTTTTCAGCTTTTCTGCCAGAACACGCCAGAAACCTAAACTACCGTCCGACTAGAGGCAACGGTGCGGAACACACCGGAAAAACTAAGTTGGCCGACGCTCAAAAACGGTCCGACGACTTGGTGTGTCCCGGGCTTAACAGGCAATTAATGTAAACAGCAATTGGTGATTCTCAGACTCTGGCACTGCAAAAGCGTCCTTATGTACATTTCTGCTCATAAATTTCATAACCCTTGCTGAATATGCAATTTTTTATTTTATTTTAACAAAATAAGAGGGGGATCTGGGATAAAAAAAAAATTGCATGTTATTTTTATTTAGTACTGTCCTGAATAAGCTATTTCACAAAATAGATGTTTACATACTCCACAAGACAAAATGACTGAATTTATACAAATTGCCCATTCAAAAATGTACATACCCTTGAATCTGAACTGTCTGTCATTACCTTGATGATCCACGACTTTTTTCATGTGTTGTGATAGTTTGTGAGTCCCTTGTTTAAGTAATTAGTTGAGGTAATTGTGACTTTTTATCTAACAATTCTAAGACTCATTCTCTCAAATTTGTGAGATATAAACTCGCAATTGCTAGTTATAATGTCTAATTATAAGGGGGGAGAGAATGACATTTTTTCCTCAGAATTGCGAGTTTATATCTGATAATTCTGACTTTATAACTTGCAATTGTGAGTTTATATCACGCAATTTGCGAGAAAAAAAAAAAAAGAAGTGTGAGATAAAATGTCCCCTTTTTTATTTTTATATTTAGTGGCGGAAACAAGCTTCCATGAAATGCAATGCATTAAGAGCAGGGGGTGAAAACTTTTGAACAGGATGATGTGTACATTTTTCTTATTTTGTTTTAAGATCATATTTTTTCATTTAGTACTGCCCTTCAGAAGCTAATAACTTAATGTTTCCCAAAATACAAATTTGAAGTACATGAAGTAAAGTAAATTGTATGAAGTACAATTTACCCTGTTCATTCAATGCAAAAAGTTTACACACTCCAGATATTAATGCATCATGTTGCCATCTTGAGCATCAATATATATTTTTTTCTTATTATTTTTTTTCCTTCAAGACATATTTTGGGAAAACGGATGTTGTTTAAAATAAGATGCAAAGGAAATCCAAGTGTTGGTCCCTTTTGTGTTACACACCTTATTAGTATTCCAAAGTATTCTAAAGTTATAAAACTTGCGTAATCTAACGAAATACATACTTTTTAAAGCATGTATTTTGTAATCTGTAGTGAAATACATTTTAAAAGCATACCTTCCCAACCCTGTGCATGTGCCACTACATATCATTTTGGTTTTAATAAGATTTTCCCAATAAATATGCAACAATAAACATGGTGTTCTCCATGATTCCTGTTCATTCCAACTTGACTGCAACAAGCTCGCAATCACGACTTCTGAAGTGGGAATTATGCATGTGAAGGCAGCATTAGTCTGTGTATTTATTCAATCAACTCTACCATAAAATACATTATTGAAATACAGCATTTTGTTAGTACATTAATTTATCTTTTTCTTTAGAATAATCAAACTTAGTATTTATTTATTTATTGTTTATTTGTTACTGGGGTTACTGAAAGGGAGGTTGGGCTCTGTTGTGCCAGAGCAGCTAAAATTTCAAGGTCAGACGTTTTGATTCTGCTGTGAGGCCCTGTCATACTCAGCTGTCAAAACTCCACTTAGCACTCCTGTCTCACATACTTTGTTTGCCCAAATGTGTCATGCTTCACTGCTTCGCGATCCACCTGTATTTATTTATTTATTTATTTGTTCATTCATTCATTCATTCAAAACACGCTCCCTTCCAAGGAAAAATCAATATGGGCAAATCAGAGGCAGGGTTTTTTCTATAATTACATCCATTCCATTTGAAATGCACAAGCAGGAGATTTCCTGCGATCCTTTTCAATGCACATGTTGATGTTGCGCATCAGCGTTAGCAGTGATAAGCAAAAAACTGTCAATCAGACCGCATACACCTGCCATCTCCGTCAATACGGATGTTCTCCGTGGAACCAGCATATGTTTGTAAAGGATGAGAAAACACCCTTGTAGAAACTCTGTTGAATTGTTGCACAGCATCATTTGTTTTGAGTTAACAGTGTTAAGTCTAACAAAGACCCCAGGTCCCCTAGTCTTTCCGAAGACTGCAATTGCAAGATAAATTGCGATTACAGTATATTAAGAATTACATCGATCAGGCATAACAGTGAAGAGAATAACACTTATTATCTCTTCATCACGGCACCTGTTAGTGGGTGGGGTATATTAGGCAGCAAGTGAACATTTTGTCCTCAAAGTTGATGTGTTAGAAGCAGGAAAAATGGGCAAGCGTAAGGATTTGAGCGAGTTTGACAAGGGCCAAATTGTGATAGCTAGACGACTGGGTCAGAGCATCTCCAAAACTGCAGCTCTTGTGGGGTGTTCCCTGTCTGCAGTGGTCAGTATCTGTCAAAAGTGGTCCAAGGAAGGAACAGCAGTGAACCGGTGACAGGGTCATGGGCGGCCAAGGCTCATTTATGCACGTCGGGAGCGAAGCCTGGCCCGTGTGGTCCGATCAAACAGACGAGCTATACTGTAGCTCAAATTGCTCAAGAAGTTAATGCTGGTTCTGATAGAAAGGTGTCAGAATACACAGTGCATCGCAGTTTTCTGCGTATCCAATTGCGCATCTGTGGGATGTGCTGAACAAACAAGTCTGATTCATGGAGGCTTACAAACTTACAGGATTTAAAGGATCTGCTGCTAACATCTTGGTGCCAGATACCACAGCACACCTTCAGGGGTCTAGTGCAGTCCATGTCTCGACGGGTCAGGGCAACACAATATTAAAAAAGGTTGTCATAATGTTATGCCTGATCGTTGTATATACAACTATTACATTTATATTCTGTGCATACATATTTAAGTGGTTCTTCTATCTCAGTTTTAGATGCCTCTCACCTGGAGCCCATCCTATTCTGATCCTTGTATGTTAAATAAGCATAAGCAAATTCTCTACTTCTTCTATCCTGTTTCACAGATGCTGTTTCTATGGTGTTTATTTGGAATCATTACACATGTCATTTGGTGTAGCATGCGTGTGTTTAGCTTCTTTGTAAAAGGAGGCAGGGATATAGAACAGTTTGCTATCTATTACCATCTGTTCTTTGAGGCAAACTCATGAATGCATGAATTTGTCCCACTGGCACCATTCTCTTCATAAGGGAGTGATTTTATCTGTTGTGTCTTAACTTGAATTATACCAGATGCTTCAGTAGTTTTGTGTGCTCTCTAAATTAATATCTGCCATTGTCCGAAGACAGTCCCCCCATTTCCGAAGACATACTACTGTATAATGTTAAGTTTTCTTCAAAATGGCCAGAAGCATGCTTGAGGGAATATAACCAGATCTGATTATTACTTTATATTATCTATGATATCTTAAAACATTATCTGGGGGCAGCTATCTTAGTGTAAAATAAAGAAGTTCATATGATTTAGAGGGTAATTGCGAATGCATTATATGTCAAATACATAGTAACTCATAAGCTCAGCAGTTTAACTGTTGTTAATGGAGGCTATCAAGAAAGCAAAATGCCTAATTTTGTAGATTTTATCACTGGAACTGGAAAGGATACTGTGTCTGAAGTTGCTGTTAGCATGATCCAAATCCTTTGCCATTTTAAACATTACCAAAGATCGATGGCTTTTGCCGCCTTTCATGAATATTACATTCTAGAATTGTTTTATGAGGCTCAGCATGTGTCATCTAACATTCTTCAATTTACAATGAAACAGCACACTATTATTCTGTAAGTAATGGCCCTATGTATTGAAGGGGGCATTCTGTGTTAGTAATATAAACAATTTATTAAACATTTTCATGTAAATACTGCCACAGAGAAGGCACTTGTAAACAAAATTCTTGACCTAAGCATTGAGAGCTTTATAGCAAATGCAAAACAACCCACCCAATTTGCATAAATAAGAGTAGAAAAATCTAATTCATACAGGATATGATGTTTACATTATATGTAGCCTTTTGACATTACGATGAAAGCGTGAAATTATGGAATGAGTGGTGGGATAACAGCAGGCAGGGAAAGTTTCTAATGCATCACGGTCGCGTAATAGAGATATACTGTTAAATGGTCACTTATATGAACAGATGGTGCCGTCAACAACTCGGCTGACACTTGCAATAGAGGCCTGACCTCGGAGTTAGTGTGCATTAAGCAAAACACTTAATCTTGCATTCCATTTCCTTATTGAATCAAATTGATTGCAATCTGCGGTATGGCTTTCCCAGAGACTTGGTGAGCTGGGTTATGGCTGTTTGTGCATTTATGAGTGTGATAGAAGGGGCAGAAGGTGCAATAAAAAGTGCATAAAAAGTTTAAGATGTTTTTGGATTGCTCATGGTGTGTTGCTAAGGGCAGATTTTTGATTGTAAAATGTCAGTGTATCTTTGCAGCAAAGACCTTTTGTCTTCACAGTGCCTGTGACTTATATTGAACGAATTATGAAATATAGCAAAAATAAACCAAATGGAATTATACAAGAATACTCATGAGCATGCATTTTTTCTGTGTGGTATTTTTGAAATAGAGCTACTACACCCATACTCCTGCAAGCAATTTGATTGTTTCAAGAGCATTTGTTTTGTTTTGTTACCAAAGTACATTAAGTAAGTGCCTTCAACATATGTGACACAATTAAAGAGTTACAGTAGTTCACCCAAAAATAAAAATTATGTCATAATTACTCACCCTCATGTCATTCCAAAGCTGTAAGACCTTTGTTCATCTTCGGAACACAAATGAAGATATTTCTGATGAAATCCAAGAGCTTTCTGACCCCTCCATAGACAGCAACACAACGACCACTTTCAAGGTCTAGAAAGGTCGTAAAGATATCGTTAAAAATGTTTGGGTGAACTATCCCTTTAACTTTACCTTTGAAAGTTTTAATGCATGCTCCAAATGCTCCACCAGCACATGCCAAGTAAATACCTGCAACATAAAAACTGTTTAAATGTATTCTGAAGCAAGCAATGTGGCTTACATGTACAAATGATTATTATCAAGATGCCTGAACTAAGTCCTTTGGGATGGTGAGGAATAGTGGAAGTGTTAACCCGAAGGTTAGAATAAGTGCTTCTAGAAGGAACTACGCCCTTTATGTGCTCTTAGTGCTGCTGTGAGCGAGCATGCTGTGTGTTTCACCCTTTCTGTACACGTTAAGATAAGCAAAAAGAGAAATAGCGCTGATCTTACACAACTGTTTGCTAACACATTTTTACTTTGAACCTTATGATTCGAAAACACATTACATATGTGCCATATGTGACATATAAACAATAAAAGCACTATTTAAAAATTATTATATATAAAACAAGCATCAATATTATTTTGTGAGGATTGATGATCTCAAGAACATTTAGATATTTCAGGATCAATCCTCCCATCCCTTCCACTAATGCAGCTATAAGGGTTTGTAGCAACTCATAATGTAAAAACTACACATAATGTAATAAGTATTACATTATTATTGTAATAAAATGTTCATAATGTAATAATTTTCTCAAAATGTAATAAATCTTATAATTCAATAACAATTTTTACATTGAGAAAATTATTACATTATCAACTCACCAAAAACATGTCATATTTTCATTATTGTAATAGCTTTTAAAACATAAAAAAAAATAGTATTCCCTAAAAATCTAAAGCCAGTCTTAAACTACCTGTGATGCAACATTTAAATATTCATGCAATTATTATTATTATTATTATATGTTTATTACACATAAAGCATTGGTATTCCTTTAGAGTACATTTTAAAAAATCTAAATCGAAGTCTTAACCTGCCTACAAAATCCAATAGATTACTGATACTACTACTACTACTACTACTACTACTTCTACTACTACTATTTATACTTCTAGTATACATATGGTATACTTACTGTTAAATGACAAACAGTGTTAAATACCAACACTGTGTTAAAATGTTGTAAATGTTTTGTGTGCGTGTGTGCGCGAGTGTGTGTGTGTGTGTGCGTGTACAGGTATATGTGGTTTATGAGGACACAAATGTGTATGATGACATGGGTATTACAACGTAAACATGGTTTATGAGGACACTTCCTGTGTCCTTGTAAACTAAATGGCTTAAGACAACATGCGGAAAAATGCAGAAGTTTTGTGTGCTGGGTAGGTTTAGGGGTCGGGTAGGGGGGTAGAAGATACGGTTTGTACATTATAAAATTATTACAGTTATAGAGAGTCCCCATGAACCACATATGCAAGAGTGTGTGTGTGTGTGTGCAGGGGCGCCGCTAGCAATTTTGGGCACTATGAAAGAATATGAGGTTGGGCCCCTTACCGCACCAAACACACAAGCCAACCTAGCAGTCCAAAATTTGTGTATGCAATTTACTAATATATATGTAGGCTATATCTGTGTTAAATAGCACAATACCTGCTTCTCATCTCCATCGCCTTCTCTCTTTCTTCTCTCAGTCACCTTATCCTTCCTGACCTGCATATTTCCCTTCCCAAAGCTGTGCTTTGGTTGATACAGTCTTTGCAAACTGATTGTTTAAAACTTCTATCGTAACACAGCTGTTAGCTACACATCTCATCTTGCACTTTATGGCCGGTAACTGAAGCGTCGCGCTGGGATTCGTGGTCAGCAGCTGTGAACATAAAGCATGCAGAACTTTTTATTTGTTTGGTTGACTATTTTATTTTGATAATGAACAGGCTGCAATGTCAAATTAGCAGTGCTAAAAGTTAGAAACTGACATATTATGCGCGCGCCCTCAGCAGTGGAAACAACTTAACAACAACTTATTTATGGTCATACAGAAGATTACATCATTCAAAACGGTAATGTCTATTTTAATTTGCATAGCTACATAAAAAATTAATACAAAATGTCATGCCTTTGAAAACTGAGGAAAACAACAGGATGCGCTTTTCTGTGTCCGTCTCTTTGAACATCTTTCTGGCTCACGTGCACAAAAATGAACAAAAACATGACATACAGACTGACATGAGAAATATATCTATCAATAGAAACCTTTAAGTGACTTTTTTTTTTTTTTTTTTTTTTTTTTTTTTATTATTTGGCGTTAAATGCATTATATAAGTCACATTTACAAAAAACAAAATTACATTCTTTTCATTTTCAGTGGTGAAAAACGTAACCTATTGAATAGACCATGCATTCTCAACCCTGGTCCTCGAAGGCCACTGTCCTGCAGAGTTTAGCTCCAACCCTAATCAAACACACCTGAACCAGCTAATTAAGCTCTTCAGGATTACTAGAAAGCAACAGGCAGGTGAGTTTGATCAAGGTTGTAGCTAAACTCTGCAGGACAGTGGCCCTCCAGGACCAGGGTTGAGAACCCCTGGAATAGGTAGTGGTTGGCTATGCAACTAGAGCTAGCATTACAGCAAAAGAAGCTCCGCGAATAAACATATACTGTTCTTTTTGAAGAACTGGGTAAGTAATTGTCGGCCCGTTTTCTATCTCTTTGCCCTCTATAACCTCTCTTTTTGGGTTTGATGACTAGACTTATACTTCTTCATCAAACTCGAAGACATCTCTAATTTGACAGTTTACCATCTGATCTCACTCAGTAGGTGCATTCCATTCGACCGTAAGTGGACTGCGAAGTGGAATTCATAAGGTATTCCACCATCTTAAGTGAGATTCCAATCCGAAGGGAGCGAACATGTTCAGTTCATAGGGCACTGCGAACGGCGTAGGGAAGAAGGGAACATCGATACATCACTTCACAGGAAGTGGAGAGTGAAAATCACCCAACTCATAGTTCATAGTAATAGTTATTATTATACAAAACTAGAGTATGAATGGTTATGGCAATAACTGTTGTATTCACATATTCTACTGTATGAATATGTAAACAAATTAAAAGTGTTGAGAAGCAGCTGAGGACTGTCATTTTATACTTTATTTACCTCGTTTACTATGCAGCTGCGCGTGGGAAAGAAAGCACATGAGATGAGATGAGACCGCTACAATTGTTAAGACCATTGATTAAGAACACATTAATACAGAGTTACCCAAATCAAAATGTGTTTTCATATTGAGCTGTTCATATTCAAAATCATATTGATTTTCATATTCAGCATCAAATCTGTTTATAGTCAATTAAATATACAAGTATATGTAAACTAATAAAACGAATAGACTAATACAATGTTTTGATTATATTTTTAGATACATACTGTGTGTTTTGTAAATGAATATGCCTATTATATTATATTATGAAAGTAATATCAATCTGCACGACCCCGTCGTTGCCTTTCTTTGATGACATTGCAGGGCGTTCCAAATGAGCGATTATTGTCAGCAAAGTCCACTTTAACTGATATACCGTGCTCAGGGAGTAGGGAGCAGTGCACACTGCGTAGGGACCCTGTCGAATGGAACGCACCTAGTGACTCAAGGCTACATAGGACGGGACAGTATCATGCAGTGAAGGGGGGGGGGTAAGCCGTAATTTTGTTTTATTTGTTACTCTTTGGTAGTGATTATGATTATACATTTATAATTTCTATTAAAGTAGTACTGTTACTAGTACTAATAAAACAGATCTCTGGGGGCCCCAAAAGTGTGTGGGCCCTTAGAATCGTCCTAACTCCCCCCCCCCCTTAGCGGTGCCCCTGTGTGTGTGTGTGTGTGTGTGTGTGTTTAAACTAAAAAATACAGTACAACACACCCCTGCTAAAACTGTTGGGTTTTGTGATGTAAAAAAAAGAGAGATAAATAACTTTTACACCTTTAACTAGTAGTAGTAGTAGTAGTAGCAGTATCAGCAATCTGGTGGATTTTGTAGGCAGGTTAAGACTGGATACTGATTTTTAAAATGTACTATAAAGGAATAATAATAAAAAAATTACAATAAATAAATAAATGATTTAAAAAATAATAATAATAACTGCATGAACATTTAAATCTTGCATTTTGCAGGTAGACTTGATTTAAATTTTTAAAAATGTACTGTAAGGGAATACTAATATTTTTTTTATGTTTTAAAAGCTATTACAATAATGAAAATGTGACATGTTTTTGGTGAGTTTATAATGTAATAAATTTCTCATAATGTAAAAATTGTTATTACATTATGAGCTCAAGATTTGATTACGTTTAGAGAAAATTATTACATTTTATTACAATAATAATGTAATACTTATTACATTATGTGCAGTTATTACATTATAAGTTGCTACAGGGTTTTATTGTGGGATTACTGTCTAGAGCAGGCAACTCTTGAGTTTTTGATTGAATGTGGATGTTATGTTATCTTTTTTTATAGGTATGGGGTGTTCTTTTCTCCACTAGAATTGCGAAGCAAGGGTAGTAACCCTTCATGTGTTGGCCCTGACCAGTGTCTCACTGTATCAGCCTGGAGCTATATCTGGCCACATCAACTGTTTAACAATCCACTGAGGTAGATTTGATGAGTTAAGGTAAGGGCAATGAACTCATTCCATCAACAATAAGGTTAAGGTGATGGCTGGACAACCAGGTCAATATTTCTGAGGAGCATGCAGTGAACCATGCTGGGATCACAATGTAGAAACAGAAGAGGAAAATGAGATGGAGATGTGATGTAAATGGAGAACAGCAGGGGTCCCAGCACTGATCCCTGTGGTACTTCCAATGTGAGGGTACGAGGTACAGCCAAGGAAACCTTTCCAGATCTGCCAGTTTGAAGATCTGAAGTGCATGATTCACTGTTTCAAATAGTGAGCTACCTATGAAGTCAACATTTTAAGGCATCACAGGCTCGGTAGGCACGAATAATGGCTTCAAAACGAATAATGAATAATTCTGCTGAATAATATTCGGCTGAAGCTGACACAGTCACTCCTTGTGTTTGCTGGATAACAGGTGAGCATGGAATGAGTGCATGGTCTGAAGTGCATGGCGCAGGTGCACTTAGGGCGTCCGAATCCACTTTTGCTAGTTTAACGATGGAAAAAACAGTCGGCACGCCAGGCGCATGGTCCAAAAGGGTTGTATCTAGTATCTTAATGAGTCATGAGTGTGTTTTGGGCGTAACGTGCAATAAACCAATCAGAGTCTCATCTTCCATTCCCTTTAAAAGCCAGTTGTGCTTGCACCATGGCAGATTCGCTATTTACATGGAGGAATTTGTGAGCGGAAAGACTGAACGCTTCTCCAGAGAGGAATCCTTTTACTTTTAATATTTAAAAATGTTTGTGTGCTGCTGCGTCCCTGTGTGTGTAATAAGCAGAGTGTATGTGCATTGATCACCCACCTATAGATGCATATTACTAACGCGCTTTAAATAACACAAAAAATACTGTGCTATTGACTTTAGACCAGTTTTTTTTTGGTCAATGGCGCAGTCGTTTTCAGTTCCTCAAAATAGCAACACGCCAACAATGCCCCTGAACACACCTCGTTTTCAGACCAGCACGCCAATGGGTGAACAGATGGGCACGAGTGCATTCGCTATTTAAACAACATGGCGCTGGACAAAAAAGTGTGCTTAGAATTATGTCTTTTTAGATATCAAAATTGTACATTTCATCATAAAATAGTACATTTAGCTGGTTTCCCTTAACAAATATGTTTGAGGTGTGCCTCCATACATTAACAAATGCAAATAGATGCATCTGCAAAGTTATATTTTTATTTCAGTCTTTAAAAAAATAGCTTTTTAATAGGGTTTGCATCTTTCCGGTGAGCATCTCTCCCTCTGTGAATACTGAGAGATTCGACGGATTTGAAATGCTTAATTTTCAACATACACTCACCTAAAGGATTATTAGGAACACCATACTAATACTGTGTTTGACCCCCTTTCGCCTTCAGAACTGCCTTAATTCTACGTGGCATTGATTCAATAAGGTGCTCAAAGCATTCTTTAGAAATGTTGGCCCATATTGATAGGATAGCATCTTGCAGTTGATGGAGATTTGTGGGATGCACATCCAGGGCACAAAGCTCCCGTTCCACCACATCCCAAAGATGCTCTATTGGGTTGAGATCTGGTGACTGTGGGGACCATTTTAGTACAGTGAACTCATTGTCATGTTCAAGAAACCAATTTGAAATGATTCAAGCTTTGTGACATGGTGCAATATCCTGCTGGAAGTAGCCATCAGAGGATGGGTACATGGTGGTCATAGAGGGATGGACATGGTCAGAAACAATGCTCAGGTAGGCCGTGGCATTTAAACGGGGCCTAAAGTGTGCCAAGAAAACATCCCCCACACCATTACACCACCACCACCAGCCTGCACAGTGGTAACAAGGCATGATGGATCCATGTTCTCATTCTGTTTACGCCAAATTCTGACTCTACCATCTGAATGTCTCAACAGAAATCCAGACTCATCAGACCAGGCAACATTTTTCCAGTCTTCAACTGTCCAATTTTGGTGAGCTCGTGCAAATTGTAGCCTCTTTTTCCTATTTGTAGTGGAGATGAGTGGTACCCGGTGGGGTCTTCTGCTGTTGTAGCCCATCCGCCTCAAGATTGTGCGTGTTGTGGCTTCACAAATGCTTTGCTGCATACCTCGGTTGTAACGAGTGGTTATTTCAGTCAAAGTTGCTCTTCTATCAGCTTGAATCTGTCGGCCCATTCTCCTCTGACCTCTAGCATCAACAAGGCATTTTCGCCCACAGGACTGCCGCATACTGGATGTTTTTCCCTTTTCACACCATTCTTTGTAAACTCTAGAAATGGTTGTGCGTGAAAATCCCAGTAACTGAGCAGATTGTGAAATACTCAGACCGGCCCGTCTGGCACCAACAACCATGCCACGCTCAAAACTGCTTAAATCACCTTTCTTTCCCATTCTGACATTCAGTTTGGAGTTCAGGAGATTGTCTTGACCAGGACCACACCCCTAAATGCATTGAAGCAACTGCCATGTGATTGGTTGATTAGATAATTGCATTAATGAGAAATTGAACAGGTGTTCCTAATAATCCTTTAGGTGAGTGTAAATACATGATGGGAAATGAGACCACGTGTGAAATGTAAATGAGACCATATTTTCTTATTTTTAATCTGTGATCATCATTCTTAAAATTTCTGGTATTTAGGGAGTCGCAAATGTGTACCATGGTGAATATTTGGAAGATTTTACCACACGCAAAAAGCCTCATTTAAATATGCCCGTGTCCAAAGACAAGTTGCATGTGTGACTCTTTTCACAATTACTCTTACGAAATCACCCACAATACGCCTACAAAGCATGCTTGCTATTTATTGGATTTCACAAGCAAATAATACCCTTTATTTAGGATATTAGTAAATCGGGGCCTCAGAGGTATTTGAAACTTTCTCTTCAAATTGGACAAAAGAACTTGGCACATTGTCCATACTAATGGCATACTAATTTGATATGCTTAGCATCTGCAGGCTTTTTTTTTATTTTTTATGTGCACATGCACAGTGTCTCATGATGTTTATTATCATAGTATTCATCTCTTTGTAATCATTTTGTCTCTTGCCTTCCCCCTCTCAATCATAACCATGCCTACCCTGGAGCCATGAACTACTGGAGTGAAGCAAATCAAATTGCTATCCCATATGCAAGACCCGCCTTCTATAACAGAGCTGCCAGAGCGAGTCATACTTTCCAGACAATGAAGTTGCAATACAGACAATATCACAGCATTTCATGGGTCATGGAGGAAGTCTAAGTCAGGGGCCTTTGTATTATAATTAAGTACCATCTTGTTAGAAATTGCTTGGAAGCTTTATAGTGACAGATGGGAGAGGCTGGACACTACGCAAATCCTAACAGTTCCAGTGTGAAAGAAGCCACAGCGTGATTAATTGGACAGTGTGTGGAGGAAGAGGTGAGGTGGGAGTTCTAGAGTTTCTCGCCCTTTATGTGCCCTCCTGCTGGCAAACACTTGTGGTGAGAGGAAACTATCACGAAGCACTTTTGGGCTTTCAGATCGGTTAAAACAGGCGATTCCTGCTACGTGCTGTAAATGCAAGAGAGATGTAAAAATTAACGTCTGGATAGAGATTGCAGTTACAGAATAATTTGATTGATGTGATGACCTGACGTGAGTTTATGCTCTTGTAAAGTGTTCACGAGCTTTGAAGTGTTCAAGAGCCTGCTCTGCAGAACACATATATCTTTCTTGGCAGCCTTTGCAAAAGTTAAGGATGGTGCATTTTGCCTGAAGTCACCTACTTTTTCACAGATTAGTTCAGAGAATATACAGGATCAAAACATGTGATCCCAGTGATTGCATAATGCTGTACCTATTCCTTCAGTTAATGGGATTCATACAGTGGAAAAGAATCAACATTAAAATAATCACATTTTGTTGTTTTGCAGCCTGAAATGAAGATGGACACAGTTTCAGGAGACGGACATCAGTTTTTGTTTTATTCAGCTGTATTTAAAAATATAACACCAACATGTCAGAATTTTTTTTTTTTAAATTAAAAAACAGAATCACTGAGTTGGAAATAGGATCACCCCCTTGTGTCAGTATTTTGTTGAACCACCTTTTGCTTTAATCACAGCCTTTAGTCTGTTGGGATATGTCTCTACTAACTTTGCACATCTAGACAATATTTGACCACTCTTCTTTGCAGAACTGCTCAAGTCCAGTTAAATTTGATGGTGACCGTTTGTGGACTGCAGTCTTCAAGTCATTCCACAGATTTTTAATAGGGTTTAAGTCTGGGCTCTGACTAGGCCATTGCAAAGACATTCACCTTTTCCTCCTTCAACCACTGTGTGGTCAGTTTTGCTGTGTGCTTTGGGTCATTGTCATGTTGGAAGGTAAACCTTCTTCCCATTGACAACTTTCTGGCAGAGGGCAGCAGATTTTCCTCAAGAATTTGACGGTATTTTGTCCCATCCATTTTTCCTTCTATCCTGACAAGTGCTCCAGTCCCTGCTGCAGAGAGACAACCCCATAACATGATATTACCACCTCCATGCTTCACTGTAGGAATGGTGTTATTTGGATGGTGAGCTGTATTGGATTTCCGCCAGACATATCGTTTGGCGTTGAGGCCAAATAATTAAATTTTAGTCTCATCTGACCATAACACCTTTTTCCATGTGGCCTCAGAATCTTCAAAGTGCGTTTTGACAAAGCTCAGTCGTGACTGCATGTGGCCTTTTTTGAGGAGTAGCTTTTTTCGTGCAACCCTCCCATACAAGCCACATTTGTGGAGAATTTGTGATGTTGTCACATGTACACAATGACCACTCTTTGTCATAAATTCATGCAACTGCTTCAGAGTTGCTGTAGGCCTCTTGGTAGCCTCACTGGCCAGTTTCCTTCTGGCTCTTTCATCCAGTTTGGAGCGACGTCCTGATCCAGGCAGGGTCTGTGTTGTACCAAATACCTTTCCACTTCTTAGTAATAGACTTCACTGTGCTTCTAGGCACTGATAAAGCCTTTGAATTTTTTTTGTATCCATATCCTGACTTGTGCCTGTCCACAACTTTATCCCAGAGATCTTTTGACAATTTTCTTCCGATATGTTGGTGTTATATCTTTCACTTGGAAGACGTGTCCGTCTTCATTTCAGGCTGCAAAGCAACAAAATGTGATTATTTTAAAGGGGGTGATTCTTTTCTATACCCACTGTATGTTGTAATGCCTCATAAAAAAACACAAGGTATTTAAACTGTGTTTAGAAACATGTATTTGGGAAAATGTTATGCACAATCCAATCATTTCATTTTTCTTCAATCTGAAGTACCCGCAGTGCAATTACTGTTGAAGGTTGAATAAATGATTAAATTGTTAAAGTTTTATGAATTCAGTTGATTAGACATGCTTTTTAATTAAATTAAATGCATTTCATTTTTTACTTAATTGTATTACATTAAATTAAATTAAATTTGTAAAATGTTAAGTTAACCTAAACCATTTGTGTTGGGACTACATGATTCATTTCTGTTGCGCTGACTGAACTGGGCAGTGTATTTCTAGTTCCCAGCATGCTTTGCATAGGGATGGATCAGGAGAGTAAATGTTGAAATTGAGTGCTGTTTAATGTGTTTTTAGTAAAGGGAAAGACCTGTTAAAGTTTGGTGTTCAGTTATATTTGACATTTAAAAGAGTTTATGTTATGTACATTTTTGAGGTTACCATTATTGTGAAGTGTAGACCCTGGTTTAGAATGGAGGAGTGTACATTTTAACTCTTTCCACACCAGTGTTTTTGAAAAAATTTCCCAGCCACCGTCAGCATTTTGGATCATTTTCACGAAAATGTCATGGCTCCCAGAATATTTTAATGTATGAATATCAGAACATGCAAAAAAATAAATAAAAGGAAACACCAGAGCCTCTACTAAAAAAACTCTTCTAAAAAACAAACAATTTTTTTTTTTTATCCTAGCTTAACTCTTTCCCCGCCAGCATTTAAAAAAAAAGTTGCCAGCCTCCGCCAGGGTTTTTTTCATGCAATATATCAAAAGAAAGAACATACCCTCTGCTTTAAAAAACACACAAAAAAAAACAAAAAAAAACCCTTTTATTCTATCTTCATCCATTCCTTTTTTATCAACACTTAAATATGGGTAAGTTTCATAAAAAACAAAAAGCTGAAAAAATCAAGACTGCATCCAGATCAGATTCAGAGCGATGATCAAACACAGATGGATCAGATCAAGTCCATCAACACCCCTAATGCTTGCACAGTCCTAGAGCTCGTCCTGGGTCGACATTTCATACAGTAACATTAGATAGTTTTGATTTATATGCTGTTTATGTTGATGATCGTATGGATGATTTTACATATGCATCTGCTTACATATGCTATTGCTTGTTTCTGCTTCTTCTTCCCCTGTGTTTTGATCAGGAGATTCTGTACTCTTTCAGAAGATGTGTAATAGCGCCCCCTACCATATAACAATGGAAAGACGGAGATTTATGTCAAATCCATTCTTTGCAGCACAAAATTTCAGCAAAAAAAATGTGCAAATGAGGCTCATTATAGAATTGTCTTTTTCACAAAAGTCTGGCACAATTAACGTTGTGATTTTATTAAAAAGAGATGCTTGTGCACATTTTCTAGCAATCGTGGCACATGATAATCAAATGATGAAGACAAGTGTTAAAATCAAAGTCAAAGTGTTTCTCCAGCTGATTCAGGTTCCTGGACCGCATTGGTGGAGTGATGCTGTTCATTCCCATAATAATATACTAAATGCATTTTGTTGAATAGTTTCCATTACAAAAAATAAGCATACTTTAAGTTAATTTTATGAAGTAAAGTTCAAGTATATTTTTTATGTAGTAAGTATACTAATATTAATGTACATGAAGTAAACTTGTAGTGTACTGTTTCAATACTACTTGGGACTAATAGCGTAGTTCTAACGGGCTCAACTGCGCAGGACTGCACAACTGGGATTTTACCCCGGCTCGTGTCTTCTGCTGTTAGATCAGCATTAAAGAACTATCTCAACTGTTAAATAACAGATATAAGATTACAATAATATCAGATTTGTCTCATTTTAAATAAACACAAAAAACAGAGATGAAAAATGAACTTAAGTAGGAAATGTACTTTTGCTATGGTTAAATAAATGTTCAGTGATATCTTCCAAAGATTTTTTAATTTTGGTGCATTTTTCCTCTATATAGTGTTGATATGGCAACGAGTAAATACACTACGTTTCCGTGTTAGGTTGTGCCCTGCTCACCTCTACGTCCAGATGGGATTCAGAACGATAATCAAAACACAGATGGAGTAGATCGAGTCCATCAAAGCTTCACAGTTGCTTCCTCTTCATGGGTTCAACATTTCATTCAGTAACGTTAGGAAGTTTTGATGCTTTTACATTTGCGTAAGCAATCTTCTATCACTTGTTTCTGCTTCCTCTTCACCTGTGTTTTATTCAGGAGATTCTGTACTAGATTATGTGGAATAGCGCCCCCTACCATATAACAGTGAAAACATACCAGTGGACTATACACAAAAATTCAGATACTCAGAATTAGGAACATATCTGTTTTCTTTATAAATCAATATTTTCAAACAATGTGAGTATATAAGATGTAAAACTATGAGAAAAAAAATATTGAGCAACTCAATCAAAAGAGTAAACAACTACAAGCATAGAATACATAGAATACTTAATTATACTTTTAAGTATATCTCGAAGTATATGCCAAATATTTTATTAGACTTTTCTGTCAATATAAGTCAAATATACTTAAGTGCAATTTTAAGTATATTTCTGAGAAGTACATAAAAAGTAGACAAAAAAAAATACTTTCTTTATTTCAGTTTATGAGTAAACTTCTTTTTCATAAGGGTTTGCAAAAGGCAAATGGTCATGTCTCTCTTCTCTTCATTAGCTGCACCCAGAAACATTTTGAAAGTATTTTTTTAAAATCTATTTAAATAGCTGGAATAATGACATGCCAAAGGCAACAGGGAGAACAATCATTCTGGAGCGGCTACTGCATCATCTTTTTACCTAGGTCTCTAAAGTTTAAACCGAAAGAGAAGCACTTTAACTATCATTTAAACTAACTCTGTCTCATCATTGCTAATGAACTCAGAATCACCATTGATTGTTTGAAGTGGGGGGAAAAATAGCTCATCTGAGTTTTAGCTGCTTCTGAGTGGGCTTTTAATTCAGCTCTTGAACATTTTGACATGGGAATAATGAGTGCTGTGTTCAAACCGGAGTGGAGTGCAGAGCATGTGACCTTATATTGAATTTAATATACTTGTTCATACATGCTCTTAAACAAAAAAGTATTTAGACTATTTTTAGCAAATTTACCTTTTACCTTATTAAATTTTTGATAGGTGCGGAGCCCCTAAAGGGACATTGTGGTGGAAAAAATATGAGATGGGAGGAAAAATAATAAGCCAATGCTTTTGCGTTCACTTGCAAATGTGTTGTGTTCCCCCAAGAAACTTTGCGTTCTTTCTAGTTCCCTTAACCTGGATAAAATTAGCCAGTTATCAATATGATTAAGCACACGAATGCCCTGGAGTCGCATAGGAGCCAGGGCCACATCCATGCACTTTGTAAACATGCGGGGTGACAGAGCTAGGCCGAAAGGCAGAACTGGATACTGGTAAGCTTCGCCCCGAAAGCAAACATGCAGGAACACAGAACATTCCTCAAGATCTCTATGTGAAAATGTGCATCCTTTAGATCCAACATGATAATCCAATCCTCAGATTGAATTTGAGACACAATCATCTTGAGTGTTAGCATCTAGAACCTGTAAATCCGCAGAGTACAGTTCATAGCTCGTAAGTCTAATATTGCACACAACCCCCATTCTTTTTGTACCAGACAAAAATGGCTGTAAAAGCCTGGCTTTCTTAAAGGGATAGCTCACCCAAAAATGAAAATTATCCCATAACTCACCCTCAAGCCATCCTAGGTGTATATGACATTCTTCTTTTGGACAAATACAGTCAGAGTTATATTAAAATATGTCCTGGCTCTTCCAAGCTTTATAATGGCAGTGAATGGCACGCCAAAATTTGAAGGCCAAAAAAGTGCATCCATCCATTATAAAAGTGCTCCACACGGCTCCGGGGGGTCAATAAAGGCCTTCTGAAACGAATCAATGGGTCTGTGTAAGAAAAATATCCATATTTAAAACTTTATAAAGTAAAATATCTAGCTTCCACCAGACCGCCTTCCGTATTCAACTTCCGTATTCAACACACACGAAAACTAACGGCTTCCTGAAGATGAAGAAGCTGAGGACGTGTTTTTCGGGCATCTATTTATGGCACTGACATTACGTCACCTGACCTTTCTTTGGCCAATGTGATTTGCTGTTCCACATGTGCTTCAGACACTGGATCATGCTGAGGCTTTCCCGTAGTGTTGATGTCATAATGCAGCGTTGAGTTCCACTCAAAAGGGAACTTTAACAGAAATAAAATCAAATAAAAAATTACATTTCTTATTTTCATTTAGTTTACCTTGATGTAGCCTACTAAAATATCAAAACTAAAACTAAAATAAACATAAACATACAACCTATAAAACATATTTAACAAAAAAAAAAAAAACTAATTTAAAAGACTAATAAAAACTATAATAGTGTCTCAATAATACTAAAATAACACTGGTGGATAGTCCTGATAATCACTCGAGTAAAATGGAGAATTTCACAGAATGCTAATATTCACAATTAATTATTAATGTTTTGATCGTAACGTAAAAAGATTTAAAAGAAGGTATAAATATATAGTTCAAAAGTCAGAACTCTTCTAAGTGTTCCCCAATGTGACCTATCACACTGATCTGTCTCATGCAATAAGCATGCACATTTTTTTCTTTTGATGAAGGCCTGAAATACAATTTTCATGCTGTATTTTCTGCGTGTTTCACATGAGTATTCTGCAATCATGGCTTTTGATTACACCTGCACTAGTCTAATCTGATATGAATGGGTGGCAAAGTAAATGGTCTTTTCTTTTCACTCTTCTTTATTTCTATCTCCATCTTTTCTAAACAGTAATGGACTTTTCTCAGCTCCCTTATATGGTGAGGGGGGAAATAAAGTGTAGCATGACTGAACACCAATCCGGGCAAACTGTCTGCAGATGTGCTGGTAGTGCCAAGAGGAAAAGTGTATGGTATCCAGAGCCAGGAACTGACCCTTGAAAAGCAATGGCAAGCTGTGGTGAAATCAAGCATGCGATATTTGAGTCGAGGGATATTGTCAAATTCACATATGTTCGTGCACGTTGCCCTTCAAAGAGACTTTTCTGATCTCATCATCCCACCCCTGAGATCATCCCTTCATCTGTATTTATATTAGATGTTCCCTTCATGCTTTGCACAGTATGTCTAAACCCTCTTATTGCAAGTCTGTCTTTCTCATATTCATTGTTTGATCCTACAATGCAAGTCTTTTAGGTATATTTTGAAGCATTTGATGAGACATTACTTTACTCTCCCGTTCACAATTACTGCTGTATCCCATCACTGCTGAATTGCATGTGTCATAGAAGATAGTTTAAATGTCTCACTTTTCTGTCAAGCTGAAACCATACATTTGCACTGGCAACATCAACGACCAAAGTCTTGTAACCATACAAGGGGTGCCCGTGCTGAATTTTGTATCTTTTGGGGTTTTGCATTGGAATCTTCACTGAAAAGAGCTTCAGTATCTTGTTTGGCCACTGAGATAGTAATCGGTTTGCAGACTGCTTCATGAATACAGCAAAATGTGGAATCTTTTCAGAGGCAAATTATTTGCACATGGTCAAGTACCAAAGGAAAATATGCTCCTTAAATGATTTTCAATGTTCAGTCACCATCCTGTTGGTTTCAGAATTAATTTTGTTGTGAACACTTGAATGTTGAGATGGTGGATTCCCAGAACTCATTACCTGAGATAAGCATGGTGCGTGCAGAAGAGTGGTGTATCCTAACCTACATTTGTATGTCAAAATACCATTCTGACATAAAAAAAAAAAATAATAATAATATACTAGATACTGCAGTCTTAATATAAAAGACTTAGACTAATATACTATTGGATAGTGTTAACTACTTTTTAAAATTGAAAATTAATTTTGTGTCACGGTAAAATGTCATGGTACTGAGAGTGAGCACCCAGATGAAATTTATTAACAATAATAGACACAGCACAAGAATAGTGAGGCAGGAACAAAGTCCTAACAATAGGGACAGGACACAATGGGAGAACTGGCTGGTCCGGGTTGAGACAGAAGAGATGTGATGGCCAAAGATAGAGACAAGGCAGCGGCTCAGGGAACCAGGCTTGACAGTTGGTGATGTGACTTGCCGTAGAACCAGACTGGTTGCCAGGCCAGGAGAGTCAATGACCAGGGTGGAACAGGATGCAGGACAGGAACCACCACAAGACAACACACAAGACAAGACAACAAGAGAAAAACAAACAGGAGCAAAAAATAAAAACAATGAATAGGGATAAATGCAAACGAAGTATCTGGAATCTAAAAAGGAAACAGAAGAGAGATAAATATAAAATTCTAAGTAAACTTAAACATATTTTTCAATTATGTAATATTCTGCAGAAGAGAGAAATGAATCTCGCTGCTTCTCTCGCGAGAAGTAAATCTCAGTTCCACTGATCCACAGCATGTGATTGGCTGTTCACTGCTGATGTCACAGCTAAACTCCTAAACTCAGGATCAAAGCCTGAGTTGACAGAGAAAGCTGATGATCAGCATTATGGGACCAACAAAGCCTGAATAGATTTGTTTGGTTTTGTCAACTCGAAACTAATCCTGTAACCCTGAGTTTGTTAAACTACCATCATGGTACAGGCCCGTGGTCAAACACAAGACAAACAAAGAAACATTAAACAGACAGACAAGACTGTCAGGGCAGGACCCTGACAGAAAATTGATATTGCTGTTGGGTGGAAACTTTGTATGTCCAAAACGGTACTTTTCAGGAAACAAGAAACATAAAATTGCATTTGCTATTTTTTTTTTTTTAAAAGAACTAAACAGTGTTGTCAGAGTTGATATTGTGAATTTATATCTGATCAGACACTTGCATGTGTCATTATATTGTTATTAAATTTGACCAAAAGCGAGCTCAAATTGAGTTTTTGACCAGCAAATTTCAGACAAGTGTTTTGTCCATCATTACAATGGCCACATCTGAGGCAATAAGTCCATCACATTACGTTTTCCTCAACTTACAGGTTATAAAGTTTACTTTAGCTATCTGGTCACTTCTGGTCATTTGGACAAAAACTCTATAAAAGATAAAATATAATGGGCCCTATTTTAACGATCTGAGCTCATGGTCTGAAGCTCATGCCACAGGTGAACTTAGTCCGAATCCACTTTTGCTAGTTTAACGACGGAAAAAAATAGTTGCGCACCAGGCGCATGGTCGAAAAGGGTTGTTCCTAGTCTCTTAATGAGTCATGGGTGTGTTTTGGGCGTAACATGCAATAAACCAATCAGAGTCTCATCTCCCATTCCCTTTAAAAGCCTGTGCTGCTGCGCGTATCTAATAATCAGAGTGTACGTGTGTTGTGCACCCGCCTATAGGCACATAATTACTAACATGCTTTAAATAACACAAAAAATACCTGACTTTAGACCAGGTTTTTGTGGGTCAATGACGCAGTCGTTTTCAGTTCCTCAAAATAGCAACGTGCCAACAATGCCCCTGAACACACCTCGTTTTCAGTCCAGCACGCCCATGGGCGAACAGATGGGCGCGAGTGCATTTGCTATTTAAACAACGTGGCGCTGGACGTGAAAATGCTAACTGCGTCGGGCTGAAACTAGCAAAAAACACTTGCGTTGCGCTTGCCGTCGTCACGCGCTGGGTGTATGATAGGGCCCGGAGTGTTACGAACACTGGCTATTTAAGACAGTATTGGCTATGGCTCGACGACAAATGCTAGAAATTACTCACACACACTTGTATAAAGAAAATGCTGTACTTATTCAAACAAACAGTTCTTTATTCACCCTTACATTGCAAAAAAAATGGTCCAAAATGTGTGCATTTCATTCACGATAGAGGCAGGGTGGAAATTGAGGGTCCAATGGAGTTACAAGGTTAAGTCATAATCTCTTACTAACTTTTAGGATTTAAGCTTATTCACTGTATCCCCAGAGTTAGATAAGTTTATACATACCATTTTATCAAAGTTCCTGGATTATTATGCAGGAATGAGAGTATAGTCCTTAGCCATATCGGTCTAGAAAATCGCAACTTTTCATTTCCGTCGGTCTTAGTACACAATGTAACCATACACATCACAACATGTAAATAGGAAAAAGTGTTATTTTGTCACTTATTGAGCAGTAGGCTAGATGGAGCCGTTTACCTGCAGTCTTTGTGCTAAGCTAGGCTAGCGGTGGGTGCGTCAGACAGAGTAATGGTACGCACAGAGATGAGAATGGTATGCATGTTCCTTTAACTTTAAACAAACATGGCTAAACAATAATCAAATTAACATTAATAAATAGATGAATAAATATTGGTCTCTTTTCGTTCCAAGTACTTTCAATCTTGCTTGTTGAAATAAGCTGCTTAAGGGACAAGATGAAGAAAAAAAAAATCCCACTGAAAAAAAAACAAAAAACAACAAAAAAACATTTTCTCACCTTTTCAAAGAGGTAATGGGTTACGGTGTTAATAAAACCCATCAATCATTTGCATTTAGCACTGCTCATGTTTTGTGTGTTTCAAGAGCTACCATCTGGGTCATGGTGCCTGCAGCAATATTCATTGTTTTTGCAACAGATTTTGTGCTGGTGCTAATTGAAACTTGAACAAACAGACATGTTTTGTTTCTTTTAGGCGGATAGGCTCTGTCTCCCCGTTTCTGTCCTTTTAATCAAAACCGAGAATAGAGAGTACAGGGTATTACTGTGCTTTTTGAGATGTGTTATGAAAGCACAGAGTGCTCTCAAAAGGATAAACAGGTGTTATGAATCCCAGGCTATGAAATGTTTACAAACCAAGATGCAGATTATCTATGAAACAAAGATGAAAATAAGTATCATGGAATAATTAATGATAAGGTACATTCAGTCAGAGAGAGAGAGAGAGAGAGAGAGAGAGAGAGAGAGAGATATTAAAAGGTAACACTTTCGTTTGGGGACCAATTCTCAATAGTTACTTATTAGCTTATTGCATATTGGCTGTTTATTAGTACTTATAAAGCACATATTAATGCTTTATGCTGCATGACCATAAATCCCTTAATCCTACCCAATACCTAAACTTAACTACTACAACAACTACCATACTAACTATTAATGAGCAGTAAATTATTTTATTTTGTTTACTGAGGCAAAAGTCGTAATTGATAGTAAATTTGTTCCCCAAACTAAAGTGTGACAAAATAAAGTACTTGTACTAAAATGTACTAAAAATGGCATTTAATGTGTTTACTAGTGAATGGACTACTAATGAAGGTATATTTTAAATGATCAGTTTATTTTAATTGATCCGGACAAGAGTATTTTTCAGTTTCATACAATTTATTGATAATTGAAAACGTCTCGGTTACGTATGGTAACCCTCGTTCCCTGAAGGAGGGAACGGAGACGTACGTCGAACGTCACCGACTGAAAGGGAACTTCCTATTAAAATGAATAGTGTTGACCTTTATCAGAAAAGTAAACTTTATAAACAATAATGACCATTAGAATGTGTAATAATTATTACATAAAATATATATTACATAAAATAATTAAAATAGCAGTAAAACTTTAACAGTAAGGTGTTTATTTGTTTACATTAGTTCTTTCTCATAACTAGAGAGAGAGAGAGAGAGAGAGAGAGAGATTATCCTACTTACCATGGTAAATCAAATTTTGGAAAAAGAATTGATGATGTATTGACTGATTATTTAAAATGTATTAATTTTGAACAAAAAATAAATAATAATTACATAGTGTACTTTTACCAAAGATATAAAAATATATGCTAACACTTTAATATGGGAAACACATATTCACTATTAACTACGACCTTTGCCTCAACAAACTCCTAATTTACTGCTTATTAATAGCTAGTGCGGTAGGTTTTGCAGCATTTAAGTTTAGGTATTGGTAGGATTAAGGGATGTAGAATATGGTCATGCAGAATAAGGCATTAATATGTGCTTTATAAGTAATAATAAACATCCAATATTATAGTAATATGCATGCTAATAAGACACTAGTTAATAGCGAGAACTGAACCCTACAATAAAGTGTTACCAAATATATTGCTCATTGTTAATTAATGTTAGTTAATACATTATTAACTAATGTTAATACATAAGATCTTGTTGTAAAGTGTTACCAAAATAGCTATGTATACTGATGCACCAACATTTTACAATTGTTTTATTAAAAAATGTACCTTCTTTTTTTTTTTTATGTAATTATCAAATGACATAGAAAATGTAGATGTACTGTATATATTTTTTGTTGCCCATATATTACTTTTGCACATAAACCTTAAGAAGTTGTTTGTAAAAACAGAAAAATGGCTGTAACTGCACATGCACGGTCACACAGTATACATGCTTTTGTCCTCTGAAGAAAGTGAATGGATGAGCAAAAGCATAAATTCAGGGATTGATTTTGTCCATCGATATATCGGTGGACCTCTACCAGGTTCTATTGTAACTTAGAGTTTTAGTTTTTATATGAATACTGAAAATCTGGGGCTGTATTATAAGCCCCTTTCACACAGGGCGTTGATCCCAGAAAATTGCCATAAAATTGCTAGAGTGCTTTCTGTGTGAACGCAAACGCGTCCCGGGATTGATCCCGGGATCAATCCCAGGATGGAGACCTAGTAACATTACCGGGATCAGTCCCGGAACGCGCCCTGTGAGATCAAAAGGACCAGTGCCGTAAGGGGTGTGTCGTAGTGAGTAAGCTGATGAGCTACGCGATGCGCTAGTTTCTGATCGAATCAGAAAAAAAGCAAGAGTGTGGTTTCTCGAGAGAGAAATCTCAGATCATGTGCAAACTTAAGACGCTGCAGAGACATTACACGTCACATCCTGGTGTCACGTGTCTTTACGGGATGTGTGTGAACGCACATACAGATTCCAGAAAATCACTGGCAGTGTGAATGAACCAAAATCAAACGATCCCGGGACACATTTTCAGTGTATGTGTGAAAGATGGCTATAGAAACAGCTTAGTAACCATGGTTACTATGGTAACTGTCATTGTACTGTATTTCAAAATAGAAGACTCATCAAATCTTAACACTAGAACTACCGGAATTCTACAACATTCTGACCATTCGTACTAGACTGCACTGAATGTCATTTTTGTCATGTCATATTTACATTCAAAGCTTCTATTGAGGTTTTAGAATAAAGCTTTAAATGTCTGTCATCATATTGTCATCAATAATTAAGCTTCTGTAATACAGCTCCTGATTCCAAAAGGTCACCTTTACTCAGTGACCCCGTAGAGTCATTGGGTTTCTGTTAGTGGTCAGCTCCTGGTGTCTTGGACAACACTATGCATTACTTACTGTGTCCAGAATGACCGGCCCCTCTCTGGTTGCAGATTCCAGGCTCTGACATGTCTAGAGGTGTTGGCTTACCTCCATCCTGCCTGTTACTAAAACATGCCTCTGTATGTCTTGTTTGTTTTCTGAAACTAATAACCAGAAAGTTAATAACTTCTATAACAAGCTCTATGATTAAGGTGAACTATGAATAATGTGTGATTGATAAAAGGGGAGTGGTGCTTTGTCCTTTAATGCAGGACTAAAATTAGCTGTCATTCGTTTTCCATCCAAATGACAGTGACCTTTAGCAAAAGAGCCATTCAGAATGATTCCTCTGAGACGGTGATGAACAGAAATAGATTGGATTTGGGAAAAAAGAGGAAGTGAGATGAAAAGATAAAGTGAGATTATGTGATGTGAAATGGAAGCAAGCAGGGACAAAATCTGAATGAGAGCTGAAGTTTGAACTAGTCTCTACATTTTTCAGTAGTGACTGTATAGCTCAGCTATTTTCAAATTACTTTTTCTAATGAGTTTCAATGTATGTGGAAAAATTATAGGGGATTCTGCACTAGCCAAACAACTGCATTTAAAACAAATGGGAATGTTGGGTAACATGGATGACATTCTCCAGGTATTAAAGGGGACCGATTATGCCTCTTTACAAAGTAGTATACATCTGGAACAGAAGACTTATGTGCAGATTTGTGCATTATGTACTGTATATACAGTTCTATAAATAAATAAAAAAATGTACATGTATTTACATAATATCTAATTATTACACTCTCAAGTACAGAGGTATGAATTATAGAAACAGGTAGTATTAATTGTTTAAGCTGGAGATAGCATGGGGGGGAAACATGTCTAGATGTTCTAGTGCACAGAGATCTGTGACGTCTGCTGAGGGGAGAAGTGCAAACAGGTTGGGGCCAGGGTGAGAGGGGCCTGTGATGATGTTACCCTTCCCGTTTCTTTACTCTGGACATGTACAAGTCCTGAAGGCTGGGCAGGTGCACACCAATTATCCTTTCATCTGTCCTAACAGTCCGTTGCAATCTTCTTATGTCTGCTTTGCTGGCTGACCCAAGCCAGACAGTTATAGAAGAGCACAGAACCAACTCAATAACAGCTGAGTAAAACTGTGTCATCTGCGCCTGTGGCAGGTTGAACTTTTTTCAGTTGGTGAAGAAAGTACAACCTCTGATGGGCCTTTTTCACAATGCAGTCAATGTGATTGTCCCACTTCAGGTCCTGAGAGATAGTGGTGCCCAGGAACCTGAATGACTCCACTGCTTCCACAGTGCTCATGCACTGTAAAAAGTAACAAGTAGGCTTTACTTAGAAAAGCTGTGGAAACTGATTGCCTCAAAATTTTCAAGCAAATTAGGTCATCACTTTTGACTTGATACTACTTACTACTACTTTGTAGAGTTAACTTGTGTATTTGTAGAGGTACAAGTAACTCAATTTCAAAAGTTCAGTCAACTCCCAAAAGTTCAGTCCAGCTCCCAGAGTGCATTGCGGCATGAATAAATTAATTGCTTTGTTTTACTATTTTTGGCTTTATTTTACCATTTGTATTTTGTCAGTATAACCCCAATAACAACAGCAAATAAAATAGTAAAGGTCTTATTAATAATAAAAATAAAAATAAATAATAATAAAAAAAAACCTTGTTACTATTGTTGTGGTTCGTATGCTGAATGTTGAAGTGTGTGACTCAAGCTTGGTCAATTGCAAGATATTGTTACAAATATAGAGGGATAATATCAACCCAATTAAAAGGTTATGCCATAGGTGTTAGCAAAAAATGTGAAAAGATCATTATTTGACATGAATTAAAGTTATATATCATTAATTCACAAATGTATACACTCACCTAAAGGATTATTAGCAACACCTGTTCAATTTCTCATTAATGCAATTATCTAATCAACCAATCACATGGCAGTTGCTTCAATGCATTTAGGGGTGTGGTCCTGGTCAAGACAATCTCCTGAAATCCAAACTGAATGTCAGAATGGGAAAGAAAGATGATTTAAGTAATTTTGAGCGTGGCATGGTTGTTGGTGCCAGACGGGCCGGTCTGAGTATTTCACAATCTGCTCAGTTACTGGGATTTTCACGCACAACCATTTCTAGAGTTTACAAAGAATGGTGTGAAAAGGGAAAAACATCCAGTATGCGGCAGTCCTGTGGGCGAAAATGCCTTGTTGATGCTAGAGGTCAGAGGAGAATGGGCCGACTGATTCAAGCTGATAGAAGAGCAACTTTGACTGAAATAACCACTCGTTACAACCGAGGTATGCAGCAAAGCATTTGTGAAGCCACAACACGCACAACCTTGAGGTGGATGGGCTACAACAGCAGAAGACCCCACCGGGTACCACTCATCTCCACTACAAATAGGAAAAAGAGGCTACAATTTGCACGAGCTCACCAAAATTGGACAGTTGAAGACTGGAAAAATGTTGCCTGGTCTGATGAGTCTCGATTTCTGTTGAGACATTCAGATGGTAGAGTCAGAATTTGGCGTAAACAGAATGAGAACATGGATCCATCATGCCTTGTTACCACTGTGCAGGCTGGTGGTGGTGGTGTAATGGTGTGGGGGTTGTTTTCTTGGCACACTTTAGGCCCCTTAGTGCCAATTGGGCATCGTTTAAATGCCACGGCCTACCTGAGCATTGTTTCTGACCATGTCCATCCCTTTATGACCACCATGTACCCATCCTCTGATGGCTACTTCCAGCAGGATAATTCACCATGTCACAAAGCTCGAATCATTTCAAATTGGTTTCTTGAACATGACAATGAGTTCACTGTACTAAAATGGCCCCCCCAGTCACCAGATCTCAACCCAATAGAGCATCTTTGGGATGTGGTGGAACGGGAGCTTCGTGCCCTGGATGTGCATCCCACAAATCTCCATCAACTGCAAGATGCTATCCTATCAATATGGGCCAACATTTCTAAAGAATGCTTTCAGCACCTTGTTGAATCAATGCCACGTAGAATTAAGGCAGTTCTGAAGACGAAAGGGGGTCAAACACAGTATTAGTATGGTGTTCCTAATAATCCTTTAGGTGAGTGTATCTGTGTAGGTATAAGTATTACTTTCCTTCCTTTGAAATCAGATAACTATGATTTCTTGTTGCATCGCTGCATCAATAGAAAGAGAATTACAATAATATGAATGAAGTTCCAAGTGCCCGACCAAAGGGAACACTAATCACAATAATGGTGAGAGGAATTGGAGGAAATGAGTGAAAAGTCTATTAAAAATTGCCACCCTCAAAAACCTTTTGCCCGCCTGTTTTGCTTTAGCAAAATGGAACTCAAACCAGTCAAGTAATGTTTACTTGGGTTTTCTAAGTAACAAAGGCATAGCATGCAAATAGTTCAGATTACTAAATGGTTTTAAGTAAGTTCAACAAATTATTGGACATTAAGTAAAGTTTACTAAAAAGTCTTAGTAAGAACAACTGTTGGATTTTACAGTGTGATGGTGAGTGGGGGGAGTGCTGGGAGGTTTCTTCTAAAGTCCACAGTCAGTCACTATCTTGGATGAAATGACTGCGGTGTCGTCTGCAAACTTCAGGAGCTTGACAGAGGGGTCTTTAGAGGGGCAGTCGTTTGTGTAGAGGGAGATGAGCAGTGCGGAGAGCACACAGCCCTAAGTGTTGAGGGTGATGTGAGTTTTCCCAGTCTCACTAGCTGCTGCCTGTCTGTCAGGAAGTTAATAATCCACTGACAGATGGAGGTGGGCACAGAGAACACAAACAGGATACTTGCATAAGTCCCTGGTTTGTCCAGATGTTGCAGGATGTAGTGCAGTTCTATGTTGACCGCATCATCCACAGACCGGTTTTCTCGATAAGCAAACTGCAGCGGGTCCAGCAAGCACCTTCAGGTAGGCCAACACCAGTCTCTCAAATGACTTCATGACCACAGATGTCAAAGCAACAGGTCTGTAGTCATTTAGTCCTGTAATATTTGGTTTCTTGGGTACAGGGAAGATGGTGGAGCATTTTAAGCAGGAGGGGACTTCACACAGCTCCAGTGATCTGTTGAAGATCAGTGTGAAGATGGATGACAGCTGGACAGCACAGGCTGGTGAGACAGGCTGGTGAGACACCGTCTGGGCCTTTGGCTTCTCTTATCTACTGTTTCCTGAAGACCCAGCATACATCCTCCTCACATATCTTAAGTGCCAGGTGAGAAGCAGTAGGGGCGAGGGAGGGGGTGTTGATGGTTGTGTAAAGACATGGTCAGAACGGGTGTGGTGTGTGAGACCTGGCTTTTCAAACCTGCAATAAAACTCATTCAAATTATCGGCCAATTGTTGATTCTCCACAGTGCTAGGGGATGGTGTCTTGTAACTGTTGATGGCTTTCAGGCCCTTCCACACTGATGCAGGGTCGTTAGCTGAAAACTGGTTCTTCAGCTTTTTAGAGTAGTTTGTTTTAGCTACTCTTATCTCCTTATTCAGTGTGTTTTTGGCCTGTTTGTACAAGGCTTTGTCCCCACTCGTGTAGGCATCCTCTTTGGCTTGGCAAAGCTTGGCAACTTGTCGTTGTTATATGTTAAATAAGTCCTGGTGGGAACACACATGTCCTCACAGAAGCTGATGTAGGATGTCACGGTGTCAGTGAGCTCATCCAGATCAGTGGCTGTGGCCTCAAAAACACTCCAATCATTGCAGTTGAAACAGGCACAGAAATCCCGCTCTGTTTCGTTGGTCCATCTCTTTACATTTATTACTACAGGCTTAGCAGATTTAAGTTTCTGTCTGTAGGAGAATATGAATCAAACAATGTTCAGAGAGTCCCAAAGTCGCCCAGGGAACAGAGTATTATGCATCCTTTAAAACAGTGTAGCAATGGTCTAGATGTGCTGTCTGTACCAACAGCTGTTTCACACTGCAAGCGCGAGTGGCACGTAAGCAGCGCATATTTTTTTCGGCGTGCATGTTAACCAATGAGTGTGTTCACACCGGCAGCAGGAGCAGCGCGTGAGCGTCAAGCGAAGCGGGGGTTTCGGCGCAGAGCCTATTTTTGCTGCGCTGCTGACGCTCAATTAAAGAGAAATCACACTTTTGATGGAAAAAATTAATATGATTTCACATAAAAGTGCTCAAAATGCACAGAGTAAGCATAAAGAATCTAAGTATTTATAGAAGATTTACCCATTTAAACTTGTTTTTAATTACTCTTGTCTGGGTATAATGTATTATAAAAAAAGTAAGCTAGCCAGAATATATAATATATAAACTTTATTTTGTAATACACACACTCAAAAAAATTATACGTTGGATTTAATTAACTGGTTCCACTTAACTGGATTATGTTGAATTTAATTAACATTGTTTATTTCAGTAAACTTAAGTTTTTTACATAAGGTTAATTCAATGTCATTTAGTTGAATTAGGTTAACATTCTTAATTTTGTCCAAAACTATTAAGTTCAATTATTCTAAAATGAATATCAAACAAAAACCTAAACAAGTAATCCAGTTTAATTACAAATGATATCCAACAAGAAAACCTTTTACAACATCATATTGGCTAGCCAGAAGATGATTTTGTTACATCCATGGCGTGCCCAAAGTAGTTGTTTTTTATCATTAAAACATTATTAATTGTTATTAGCAGGTCCTCACCACAAGCACATGCTCTACACTTCACCACAATGGTAACCTCCAAAAACACTAACATAACACAAACTTTCAAATACCAACATAACAGAACATTAAACATTAAAAAGTCTCTCCATTTTCTCGTCTTGTTAAAAATGTTAGCACTTTATTTAAACATGTACTCTCTGAATTCAGAACGTTTGCAAAGCATGATGGGAAGTGAAAGTCCTGTTTGATTGGGTTACTTGATTGAAACATGTTATTTCAAAATAAAAACAAAGAGACAAAATTATGTCAAAGAGTAACGGTTTTAAGTCAATATAACATGAAGCAATTACATTTGAACCAGAAACCTAATATAACGGTGTTAAATCAAGATGAATTGCTTAATTAAAGTGAACAGCATCATAAAATATGTTTTTTTTAATGCAGACAGGTAGCATATATAGGCTGTAGCACCACCCAAATCAAACCCGAGTGCACGTTTTTTTTAATTTTATTTTTTTTGTCTGCAGAGTTTTTTTTGTCTGCTGTCTTGTAAACATATCGGAAATGACATGATCAGAGCTGTTTTCTTGGTTGTGTTTGTCGTTTACCATTTACATGCGAATATTGTAGCCTACATCTTAACAGACTTTCAAGACTATCAAGTTTATAATTGACCAACTTCTAAAAACAAATATAGTCTAGTTGTCTTTATAAAGAAATACTCACTTATATGATATAAGTGAGCATTATATGTAGCGTTGGAGCCACTGCTGTGACGCTGTACAAACGCTTTCAGTGTAGTTACGCTGACGTGAAGCTCACGCACTGCTCACGTTTGCAGTGTGAAACGGCCATTAGGCAGTACTCTGCACTCACTTTATGTACTGTCTCTATAAAGCCCCTGTATAAAAGTGCAGTGTGCTCTGATTGGGTGACTGGACCAGGATGATATGATTGGTCAACTACTTCCAGCGTACTTCCACTACTAACTAACTCAACCAGGCCTCGCCCCTTTATTTTGAGTATTTATTGGGAGATAATTATTTAAATGAGGAATATTGCAACTAAAGAAAATTGCAAATGTAAAAAATGCACTTGAACCAAAGTGTGCTCAGATTGTGTGACATTACTTTACTTTTAAGACTCTATGATGCTCAACCAATAAATCCCCCCCCCCCCCCAAATGAAATATTTCCCCTATTTTCATACAAATATTTTCAGTAGCTCATTTATCACTTTGACAGCTGTACATTCATCCTAGTGACTCAGATGGTGGGAGAGCATCTGTGCCTCCCCGTCAGGACATGAATAGCCTGAAATAAAGCTGAAAAAAGAGCTTGTACCTTATTCACCAACCTTGATAAATAAATAAAGATTGAACCTCTTGGAGTCATGCACACCTTCATGTTCTGTCATCGCCGGTGATTTACACTCAAATGTTGAATTGGACCTGACATGTGGCATCAAATTTTTAAGGCCTTGTAAGTGATCTCACTGTACACAACCCCCGTTTTATTGACAGGATTAAAATTGCATGGCCCACATGTTGAAATATGTGCTGCGCTGAAATCTGATCTTGATGGACACTGCGGCACCATATCTATAACCTCATTGTGTCCATGATGTATGCACTTGCCTGGCAGAATCAAAGAGACTATTTGTTTCCCTGTCATTCTGTCATGATCCAACATATAAGCACTATTCATTTGGGCTTTACAGTAAAAAAAAGAAAAAAAAAGAGGGCCATCATTCTCCATTGTTAAAAGCACACTGAAGCAGAAAAATATTTTGGCTATAAGTCATATAAAGAGCCATAGATGATTTCCTGGGGCTATTTAAAAAATAATAATAACAGCGATCACTTGAGCAAGCAAACAAATAAAGAAATGGAAAAGAACTGACTGGCTCACCTGGGGTGCGTTTCCCGTACAACGGCGTAACTCACTGCTGAACTACCATAGTGCGATGCATCGTTGAAGAAATCAACTAGCTAGTCACGACTGTTTCCCAAAACCGTATTGTCGCAAATCTGTCGTTCAACCACACAGGTGGTCGAGTAATAACTGCTTTTAATGAATTAGTTTGAGATTTTTTGCTATAAATTATGGACATGGTATCTGAGGACTAATTCTTATTTTTCTCAGTTATTTTTACTTATAAATAGTGGCAGAAACTATTTGCACCAAAGTGTAGTTGTACATTAAACGGTATGCAATAATAACAGATTGTTCAAAATGATTATATTGTTAAAATTATTAAACAAATGCCGCCTTATTGGGATAAAAAAAGCCCTCCCTAAACCCACCCTAAAAAATAAACACCATAAACACACGTTAGACACTTTATTTCCACTTTTCAAATATTTTCTTCATTTTTATTGAAAATAAATGCCTTTCCGATCTGATTTTTGTCTGGCACAATCAGATGTCAGTGGGCGGAGTTAGTGCAAATTGCATTTGCCAACAAGGCGGGCTATTTGCACTTAGTGTAAATAGACACTCCGTTAAAGGCAACTATTTAAAACACACAGCACAATAAAAACGCAACACGAATGCTGAAATCCTGTCAAGCCAGTCTTAACAAAAATAGTGTGCATGCTTACAATCATAATTACGGTAATCTGCAGGCATTGCAGTGTTTTTTTTTTGTTTTTTTTTGATCAGCTAGTTGATGAGTTTTTGAGTTGATCAGTGATTCTTCAGGAAGAACTGCCATACAATCAAATAGCACCAAAGCCTTTGAGAAATTCTACATTTTTCCAGAGTTGCACTTAGGAGCATTCTTACGAACTTCTTTGAAGATATCTTAAAGAATTTAACTTATTTCTTGATTTTTGTGATTCCAGCCCCAGGTTTCTGCAAATATTTTATTATATCATAGATGTGTCTGATTTATGTTTTTGGAGGCTTGTATGAAATGGACTTTTTCCTTGTCTGCTGTCTTTGATAACATTGCCAAGGATAGTCACTTATGGCGACAGTTTTTGCGAAATCGCAGACAAATGCCCAAAATCATAGGCAAATCGGTGCCCGTTCACACGAGTGACAATCACGCAGTGTGAATTATCAAAGACGCGATTCAAAATCCTGCCGTGTGAAATGTGTTCTGACTAAAAATTACATCGGCGATGACCTACAGCCAATGAGAGAGCAAGATAGAGGCCAGCGGGAGGTTCGGGGAGAAGTTACAGACCAGAATATCAGTATTTTAATAGATATATTTACAATTATATAAAACAGAAACAAAACACAAACATTTGCTTGACCAGCCGCAACAGCAGCACATTGCAAAATGATTTATTTACCTCGGACTCTCTTTGCAGAACAAAATTCCTCCTCGCGTCTCCCCAGCCATTTCCTCCTCCATAATCTGTTTTTATTTTTCTCCTTTTCGCTGCAAATCAGCGCACAGACAATTCTTGCTGGCTATCATTTTTAATAACAATTCCAGTCTCGCGCGAGAACTCGGTCTGACGCACGCGTGATCTTGCGTTGTTTCCTTGTCACTTCTCGCGTGTGTTTGGTTGTGAAACGTAGTTTGTGGACAGGACAGAGTTGTCTGCGATTCTTCCTATTGTGAAGTCATGCAGTGTGAAACCCCCTGTCGCCGATCCATCGTGTAGTGTGAACACAGCAGCGACTGAATGCTACTATAGTCGTGCAGTGTGAAAAGTATTTTGTTTAATTAAGCCTAACTAAAATAATGTTCAGTTTTAGTGCACTAAACAATGAATGAATATGGCAAAATATTGGCTAAATTTAAAGGATATTTCCATCAACGGACAAACTATGACCAAAAAAAAAAAAAGCATTATAAAGCACACTGGTCATAAGGACAAAAAACCGCACAGGTTTCCAGTTGATTCACACTTCACCAAGAGACGCAGACAAATGTGGACAATCATCAGATTACAGCATACGTCACTTCTCAGACATTCCATGACCCGACAAGCGACAGGCGTAACACACTGATCCGACAAAACCCAACATAGTGTCTGTTGCGGTTGTCTGTCGGTGCAGTGTGAATGACCTTTAATTCTCTGCATTCACCCTCTCAAAACAATCCATCAGAGCTTTGGTGTGTAGGCACAACCACACCGGTCAGACAATGGTGCGTGAACATAATAAAATGTACCATTAGTAAAATAGATTCAATACAGCACAATGGGTACATTTACATAAGAGGAACTGGATCCCACTCAGGCTTTGATTTGCCAATACCTAGTGAACAATGAAAAGTTCTGTATCTGATGGGCCATTTCCTGCTCTGTCTTCTCTTTTACCTTCTGAACGCCTAACTCAATACCACCACAACCAGACAGTTACTCATGACACATTGCGAAACAAATAAGAACAGATTGTATGCCATTCATGGCCAATTAAAAGATTTGCACCAAATATGTTGCCCATAGAACCTGCAAGTGGGGGATTGTAACTATTGCCTCGTTTATACTGATGCACGGATGGTTTGAGGCTAGCTGTGCTTTGCATGACAGTAATGACTGCTCATGTCTAGTTGGCATTCAGCAGCAAGCAGTTGTCATGGCACCACTTTGATCACATCCACATTCTCTTTTCTGTATGATGTATCGTCATTGTAGTTGATTAATCCCATTACGCTAATGTCAGCAGGAAACATGTTGATGTGGCTTTTGCAGTGTATCGCAAAAATGGGATGTTGATTTAAATGAGGTAAAGGGTTTTTGATAATAGCTTAGCACAACAAATATAATCGTTTGTGAAAGGTTTTCTACATTTCAGGTATATTGTGCGCTGTCCGGGGTGCTGAAGTGGCTTGCATAATTAGACACTGTTTAGAGGTGCTAAAGGATGCTTTGTACAGATATATAGACGTGCAGACACACTCTATATCTCTTGCTTTCCATTATTCTCTTTCTCTGCACTCACACATTTTGGCAAACCATTTAAAACATGTTCAAGGGTGTCTGACAGAGTGAAATGGTGAGTGTGCAGACAACAGAGCAAAACGTAGTCAAACATCTTTATAAAAGGTGTGTGTGGCATTTTTGAATAGCAGATTAACTAGCTTTCAAATTGATTTGGTGCAGAGCTCCATTAGAGTCAAGGGCAAGCTCTGGAAAATAAATAAATAATGAATTAACAGAGGCAAGCAGCACCATAAATTTTCACTCTAATAATGCTTTACTCCACTGGGCATTGTGCCAAAGGGTAACATATATTCTTTTGCTGAGTGAACACCCTTCATATCGCTTTATTTTATTGTACCTGTACACAGAGACACTGGCCAAACTCTGACTTGCAGTTTTCAGCCCATTCCACACTTTAATGCTTAGCCTGAATGTGGACCCTTTTAGGCTTAGTGAGCATAAATAGTGACCATAGTAACAGTTATTAATTATCAGCAGCAACAGCAAAGCTTTGATAACTTCACATTCAAGTTATTTTAATTCAATTCAATTGTACATATAGTAAGATTAATATTTTTACTCAAAATCTAAACTGTTTCAGCTATGTGATTCACACAGTACCATCTAAATTAAAGGGATAGTTCACCTAAAAATGAAAATGACCCCATGATTTACTTACCCTCAAGACATCCTAGGTGTATATGACATTGTTCTTTTAGACGAATACAATCAGAGTTATATTAACACATGTCCTGGCTATTCCAATCATTATAATGGCAGTGAATGGCAGTCCAAAATTTGAAGTCCAAAAAAGTGCATCCATCTATTATAAAAGTGCTCCACACGGCTCCGGGGGGTTAATAAAGGCCTTCTGAAGTGAATCGATGGGTTTGTGTAAGAAAAATATCCATAGTTAAAACTTTATAAAGTAAAATATATAGCTTCCGGCAGATTGCCTTCCGTATTCAACTTATGGAAAAAGTGCTGCAACATATCACTAGAACGTAGTGTTAGCGTTTTGAACTACGAGAGGCATTGAATGCATGAGACGGAAGCTAGATATTTAACTTAAATTTAAATTTAAGTTTTAACTATGGATATTTTTCTTGCATAAACCCATCGATTCGCTTCAAAAGGCCTTTATTAACCCCAGAGCCGTGTGGATTACTTTTATAATGGATGGATGCACTTTTTTGGACTTCAAATTTTGGGCTGCCATTCACTGCCATTATAATGCTCGTATTAACCAGGACATTTTTTTTAATATAACTCTGACTGTATTCGTCTAAAAGAAGAAGGTCATATACACCTAGTATGACATGAGGGTGAGTAAATGTATGGGATAATTTTCGTTTTTGGATGAACTGTCCCTTTAAATGGTTTTATTTATATCAATGATATCACTTTGTATCAACCGGATTACATTGGGTTATACCAATTAATAAGTCAGATCAGCCAAAAATATGACATTATAATTTCACATTACTATTTTCACATTTTACATATTTAATATACAGTTACATTTTAATCCTTAGGGTAATGCTTTACAACTATAATTAATAATTATGGTGGCTTTTTCTTAATTAAGAGAAGAGTGTTGTCTCCAGAGAACCTGACCGTAGCTTGTATTCCTAAATTTGCGATGGGAGCCATGGGAAATAAATGGACTATATTTTACAGCTTCCTCTCAGCTGGATGTGCTGCCATGATGGTATTTATGGTGCAGTAATGCTGTAAAGCCGAAAAATGGGAACATTTATGAAGTGATGGTAGAAAGGGTTTTCATCCATCTCCTGCTGTGCTCAGTATGCTTAATTTATATGATTGACAGTAACAACCCTTTTTTGGCCTTTACTGACAGTGTCAGTCAGTTTTATGATATTTGCCTACAAAGCACTGTTAATATGAAAGGATCAGTGGAGGCACTTCTTGAAATACCATATATATTTTTTATATATATATATATATATATATATTATTTTTCATAATAGTAGCCTACTATATGTAATGAATAAGAGAAATTCACTGCTGGAAAAGCTATATTATTTTAGATTTCATGTTAGTGTGCTGATGGTGACATAAGCAAATAAACAAGTAAACAAAAAACAAGTTAAGTTATTAATGTGTTTTCCCTAGGATGACAACACAGCATTGCATGGATGTTTCATCATATTCTTGTCCTCAGATATATTACAATGTTTTGTTTTATTCCTGAGTCTGTAAAGTCAGAAACGACTTGTAATTTAAGTGTATTGAAAAGTGATGCAAAGTGATTGAAAAGGAAAAGAGAAATTCAGAGCACTGAATCTGTTCCGTTAGAAGCGGCTTACGGAAAGTTACGAAGAGCATTGAAAACAGCCGGAGAGGAGAAGAAGAGAAGAGAGCTTGTGGCGAGTGCATGCTGAAAGCCAAGCGGGTACAAAAGAGGATAGAAAGCACTTTTCTTAAAAGATTAACAACACAGTGAGTGTCTGATTGCCTAAGTGTCTTCTGAGGAAAAGGATTACCGTGACTAAGGAGAGTTATGAGTGAAAGAAGACGGGAAATCGGAAAGCATGTCGGTGACTAGTTGATGTCACTGAATGCTGACTTAAATTCAGATAAATGCCATCTGTGTTAATGAGATGATTTGGAATGTAAAAAAAAAATTGTGCCAATTAATATTGTGTATTTTCTAAGCTGTTCTCCAAAAAAAACCTGACTCTATAGGTTGTTTTTCAAGCACCTTATTACGACCTTTATTTACGTTTTAAAGTCATGCGCCCTCTAGCTGGCGTAAAAATAAGGACAGTGTCGTGTTATGTCTGACGTCATGAAACTGCCGTTACCAATCAACATGCGTGTTCATTTAAATGCAATGTGTGGACTTTCTACCACCATTTGTCATATTTCCATTTAGCAAAAATCTTTTTTTATTAACAACTACACCCACCCCACCCCTAAACCTACCCAGTGATTTATAGTGCATATACACTTTGAGCACATGCGTTCCCTGGGATCGAACCCACGATTGCATGATCACATGATTATATGTTGCTGTATATTGCAATGCTCTACCAGTTGAGCTTTGCAAAACCTGAAATAAGACGCAGATAAAAGGGAACAATGCATTAAAATGAAAGTGTCCTGTTGTCAATAGGGGCACAACTTTAGAAAACGCTCCCATGGGTCATATTTCATGAATTAAAATGAAAGTGTCCTGTTGTCGATAGGGGCGCAACTTTAGAAAATGCTCCTATGGGTCGTATTTCAGGGAAGTGACAAACTACCTATATAGGCGTATTGGTTGGAGGACATGTTGGTATTTTCATATGTGTACTTAAAGTGAGCATATTGTGCATACTTGTTAATGCATAAGATGTCATGTATGTGATTTTAATTAGATATTTTATTATGTTTTCTTTAAAGGGTATCAGCCTAACCTGAACTTATATGCTACAAAATGGTTGACTGAATCTATGTTAAACAACCTAGGGCCAGATTTACTAAACAGGGCAAATTAGCATGAGAGCGCAATTCAAAAAAGTGGCAATGGGAGTGGAAAGTTCTGCACTACCCAGCAAACATTGGATCGACGGTAAAGCCGTGTCCCTGGCCAAAAATAGTCGTGGTAGGACGGCATACATCTGTAAAGATATGTAACACAGAACATTCCCTTGTCAAAAAATCCTAAAGGATTCTAATAAGAAACCTGTACAGGATTCCATTTAGAATTTCTATCATATTTTGGAACCGTTCTTATAGGATTCCGTTAGAAATAGTCTTATAGGATATTTATGTTTTGTCCTATAAGATTCTCATCTAATTCCTATTGGATTCTGTGGTAATTGTCTTATAAGACAATGCATAAATATCCTGTAGGATAATTTCTACAGGATTTTAATGGGATCCAATTGGGTCTCTCTCTCTCTTTCTCTCTCTCACACACACACACACACACACACACTCACACACACACAATGTTACTCTAAAAAGTTAAAGGGATAGTTCACCCTGAAATGAAAATAAAGTCATCTTTTACTCACCCTGCTGCTGTTCCAATGCCCTATGTCCTTCTATCTTTTTTGAAATTTTGAAAAACGTCCTGCGTGCGCTCCTCCATATAATGGCAGTGAATGGCGACCAGGCTAAAACTTACAAAAAGGATACAAAAGTATCACGCAATGATACAGGGAGACGCGCGCCATATATGGAACGTGTTCAGGAGGGAAATCACTGGCTCCAGACGCTCTATTCACGTTTGGTGTGAACGCAGCATAAGGTTTTGTGAGAAAGAAACCGTATTATTCAGTCAAACTACCGATCTCGGCCGTCACTCTGTGTGCGCGTTCCTCTGAGTGTGTGAAAGCCATCAGCGCTCACGCAATGTTGTCATGACAACCGGTACAAAGCATTCACCTCAGGAGGTTTACCTCATTATAGTATTATTGTATTATTTCTTATTATGTACCTTATAAAAGAGAGAGTCGCGTTTGTTTCTATTGAGTCTGATTCCTCAAAATGGTGCGTGTGTGTGCTTATCCTGGGTGCTATGACAACAGTGCCAGTTATAGTAATCAGAGCCGTTGAAAAACAGAGTTACGACACTCGCATAGACTTCCATAGGAACTGAGGAATGCGGAAGTAAAGCGTGTCACGGAGCGACCAATAGTTCCAAACAACCAATAGTTCCAGCATTGAACCCCATTCATTTCAGTGTATCTCAAGCACACTCGCTGGCAAATTGATGAAATTACTGCATATTTTGAGATTTTATGGCATTAGTTGACCTCTCAGGAATATTGATAGAAGATGTATTTTATGAGGCACGTTAGAGTTAATGTTTATTGTTATATAATAGATAATAGACTGCAGTTAGATAACGTGAGCAGCACTGCAACAGCTACTATATCCAGATGCTATCTGTCATATTTCAACAGTTTTTAATTCTGTCGAATGCGTTTCTATGAAGTCAGCCCATTTAAGGAATAACGTATCTAGCGCCTGGATATAAAGAGTTGAATTAAATTGGATGCCCTGTTTTTTTTGTTTGTTTTTTTAACACTATTTAAAACGTATTTCTTGGGTTAAATGATGTATATGCTAGCATCATTCATTTATATTCAGCTGTTGTGTATGCTTCGAGTATCATAAAATAACATTAGGACGTTAACAACATTAAAATGATAAAAGAAATGACCACTATAACCAGTAGATGGCGGAAGAGGAACACTTATTGGCTCATTATAGCCATTTTTTTTTTCTTTTGAATGAATTTTTATAGATTATCAAATCACTATTATAACATTAAAATATCTATTTTTGTTACTTTATTTGGTTGAAGTGTTAAATGTATAGGCTAATTGTAGGGAACATCACAAAGTCTAAAAACAAAGTCACAAAACATCTGACTAAACTTCACAATAAATCTTTATTTAAATCGTGTCTGTGCTTTGTTTGTTATGATGAGAGGATTTGTAGATAATGAGAAGATTCGTGTAAAACGTAAACTTGCACTAAATTCATGATTTGATCGTTACTGAGAGGATTTCCCGATAAATTTAACCTATGATTGGTCATTATTTTTAACAGAAATGCCCGTGATTGGCTACAATACTCAACGCTGTAAAATCACGCACTCACATGACCCAAATAAAATAACCAGATCACTCAAGAAAAACAATAACATTGTCTCTTCTTTATCTCCCCAGAATAAAATGCAACTGTAAAGCCTAGTCGAAGTCTATGCACATATTGTGTTAATATTTACCAGAAATTGCTGCAAATATAGTGAAACTGCTGTCTATCCTACTTAATCCTATTCAAACAGATTGACAGTGCGGAGTTGTTTGGAACTATTGAGAGCTCTATGAACCACGTGACATCGTGGCGGCGAGATCAAAGCGTGTCGCAACTCTCTTTTTCTATGGCTCTGATAGTAATATGCTGACGGCTCGCATGCAGTCACAGGAATGCGCACAGAGTAACGGCCTAGCTCTGCAAAATCTTATGCTGCGTTCACACCGAACGCAAATAGAGCGTCTGGAGCCAGTGATTTCCCTCCTGAACACTTTCCATATATGCCGCGCGTCTCCCTGTATCATTGCGTGATACTTTTGTATCTTTTTTGTAACGTTTTAGCCTGGATTTCATTGCCATTCACTACCATGGAGGAGCGCGTGCAGGACTTTAAAAAAAAAAAAAAAATAATTCTGCTTATGAGGTCTGAAAAAGATAGATGGACATATGGCCATAAGGGTGACTTTATTTTCATTCCAGGGTGACTCTAAAAAGTAATTCATTAATTAATCATTTATTTATTATAATAAGTAATAATAAAAAATATCACAGGACAAAGTGAAATTCCATTAAATAAAAACACAATGTCCAATAAGATTCTAAGAATCCAATAAGATCCTACAGGACAAAGTAAAATTCCATTAAAATAAATCAGAATGTCCAATAGGATAAACTGAAATTCCAATAGGATTTTTTGACAAGGGTTCCTAAAAATGCATTCAGATACGTCCGTTCAACTTTCATTTTGGAACTATTTTTCAACCATGACAGGACGTCTTTTCAATGTTCATTAAACGTCCAAATGTTTGCTGGGTACTGATGACGTGCAAATTAATGAACACAGACACAGCCGGATCATTTCCATAATGACCAACACAATCTGCCAGTTAGCTTCTGGTTTAAGACGTGCTTTTTTGGGTGGTAAATAATGGCACAAACACCAGTAAATTGACGAGCGCAAACCTTAGTAAATCACCTTGCGTGATTCATTCCAATACTCAGTAACTGTCACATGTCTGTCTTGTCTTGTTTAGCACAGGCTGGATGGTACAATGAAAAGGGAGCGAGGACTCAAATGCAAGAGGAAGTACTGGTAACACTTTACAATACAGGTGCACTAATATGCATTAATTCATGCTTAACTAATGCACGGATAATCATGAGTTAATGTATGACTAATGAAGAACTAAACCATTTATTAATGATTACTGCATGTGCCTCAATAAGTAAAGTCATAACATAATGATACCTTTGCAAATCGTTAGCTAATGATTAATTCAAGCAGACAGCTGGAAGTTGAAATGCATGGCTATGACCCATTGTAGTAATCAACATATGAATTTACACTATTAGTTAATATAATATGTTATTAGGGAATTAATACATTATGACACATTAAACTAATAACAATTTATTAATCTATAATCATATATAATCTTCATTAGTTGCTGATGCAGTTATCATTAATAAATGGTTTAGTTCTTCATGAGTCATACATTAACTCATGATTATCTGTGCATTAGTTAAGCATTAATTAATGCATATTAGTGCACCCGTATTGTAAAGTGTTACCGAAGTATTTATTAAATAATAACATAAGACAAAAACAAAACCCAGGGAACAGAAGACGTCAGACAACGATCCAGCACAGGTCTGAAGACACAAGGAGATTAAATAGGGGACAAACAAGGCAGGTAATGGGGAAGAACAGGTGGGGCAAATTAACCAATAATCAGACAACAAGAGGGGTGGGGTCAAGACAATAGACAGGAGAGCACATGACACAAGGAACACGTGAAGAGCCATGTGCTCACACCAAACATGACAAAGCACATGCACAGAAATAACAAAAACACAACATGTGCTAGACAAGGCAGACATGTGACAGTAACGCTTTATAATAACGTTCAGTTATAAGTCATAACTAATATAAGTCATTAACTAATAAGTTATTAGTTAATGATAAACTAATAATTTACAAAACATGACTATTCATAAATGTTTAATAAGTGATATGCTAACATTTTATGAATGTTTTGTTAATTCAGTTATACGTCATTTACAAATTATTAGTTAATGCATTCATAAATTATTAATAAGTGGTATGCTATACCGCCTATATCCGTATATATAAGTGCTAAATAGCAGAAAGCTTTGTAAATGACTTGTATGCACATACACGCAATGTAAAAAAGGTAAGAAAGATCTACGAATGATATGTAACATTTACAAGTGATGAATAGTTTGCACTTTAGATTATGGGATGCAGAAAGCTTTGTAAATGATTTACAGATCATCTATAACAGGCGTTGAACATTGCAGTGTGTACTGCAGTGTAAGTGCTGACTGGTGAGGGTATAGACAGCTGTCTTCTCTGACACACATGGAGTCTTTAACCGCTGTGCAGCTGATGTGAGCTTCAGTGGAATGTGGAACTGGTTCACATTATCACAGATCAAAGTATTTATTAAACCCACTGGAAGCCCCTGACTGTAAGCCATTTATAAATGTCTATCCCCTTGAAAACAAATACATTACTCTTCTTACAAAATGCTGTTTTAGCATCCTGCATGTTTGTGCTTTTAAACACAGAGCAACTTATACTGATCATTTACTAATGGTCTGCTCATAATTTGCTCAAGATTAACCATTGTTTATTGAGATGATCCTAAAACAAGTTTGACATAATACTTCAATGATTTATAAGTGATAACTAGTGTATCAACTAATAACTCATCAACCATCTACTATTGATCTGTTTGATTTATTTCATGATTTACATTTTTTTAAAGAAAACTTACAGCACATTTGTATATCGTTAGCATACCACTTATTAATTAAGTGGTAACACTTTACAATAAGGTTCATTAGTTAACTACATTAGTTAACATTAACTAATAATGAACTGCACTTATAAAGCATTTATTCATCTTTGTTAATGTTAACTTCAAAATTTACTAATGCATTATTAAAATCTTGTTAACATTAGTTAATGCACTGTAAACTAACATGAACAAACCATGAATAGCTGTATTTTTATTAACTAACGTAACAAAGATTAACAAATACAGTAACAAATGTACTGCTCATGGTTAGTTCATGTTAACTAATGCATTAACTAATGTTAACTAATACAACCTTATTGTAAAGTGTTACCAATTAAGTTATATTTATATAGTCATGTTTTGTAAATGATTAGTTCATCATTAACTAATAACTTGTAAGTGACTTATAACTGAACGTTATTATAAAGTGTTACCAAATACTCTCCTCCCATAAATGTTGCATCTGAAAGGGAAACTCCTACAAATGCATATGCAATAAGGTCAGCCGCAAAAATAACCCTCTCCACGCCTTTTCAGCGCAAACTTTTCACTGCTTAACACCAAAAGAGGTGCTGGGGCAAGCTGTTAGTAAATCTGGCACCTGAACTGCTAATTCAAACTAAATATCTAACTTCAATCAAATGAACTGAAGTATATCTGTTGGATAACCGTTCTAATCAATCCTGAAACTGGAATTGAATGGGTGTAAAATCAACACTGCAAGACAATCAAGATTGTAACAAGTTTAAAATTGAATGTTGAAAGTAAAGCCATTTCGAGTTGATCCTTGTGTCCATAGTTGACTAAGCTCTTTTTCGAGTTAGAGGCAGAACATGATGTGTGGAATACAAAGATATCTCGAGAGTGTCTATGTTTATAAAAAATGATTCAGCCAGCATGCCATCGGCAACAGGTGCTTCAGCTCAACCAGAATATTAACTTACCACACCTGTCACATCCTCATTAAGCACCATTTAAAAGCACACAGTACCTGTTCACCTGTTGTCCGGTCTCGTCAGTCTCAGCATGAGAGTGAACCTACCCGACTTTACTACTTACCTCCATCGTCTTCCTCAAACCATTGATCCTTCAGACTGCTTTTCATCTGTGTGCTCCACAAACGTTCCTGTAAGGAAAATAGTATTCAGTTAAGTGTGACTGTCATTCTTCACTTAACCTGCTTGACAATCCTAACGATCTAAACCACTCTGTGAATAAAATCCTCATTAGTTTATCTCCATGTCTCCTCTCCTGTTTATGACAGCTGGACACATGCATGTTTGAGTCTCGACATGTCCTGATTAATTTCCCCCTGATCCAGTTCTGCTTCATTACTTGCGTCCCTCACTGTGTGTCGCACGTTTCCCCAAAATGATGGATTTGTATGTGTAAATGTTTTTTTAATACGTATATTTATAATGGAAACTAATGATTTGTGTGCATAGATACGACAGCGTTTATGAGAAATGATCTACAATAGAATTCCCGGTAACACTTTATTTTAAGGTGACATAGTTACATGTTACTACATGTACTTACTATAGTAATAACTGTAAATGATGCATACTTACAAGTAACTCTATAGTAAGTAGTTAGTTAGTATTACTCAGTGTTTTTATTTTTTATTTGAGTAAGTACAATGTAACTACGTCACCTTAAAATAAAGTTTAACCAAATTCTCACCAAGCAAAACTCATTCTGAGGCATCCAACAAATTAAAATAATGCTAATATATTGCTCCATACTAAAATAAACCTTTTGCATTTTACTTTTCCAAAATATTTATGAGATGAACCCCTTTGGAACTGGAGTGTTCAAACAAACCACTATTCTCTCTGGCTGAAGCGTTTCTGCTTCATTTACCATTTCAAAAATTATTTTAATTATATTTTCAGAAGAAAAAAAAATCTAACTGCCATAAAATATGTGCATCACCACACCACTCAACTGTAGAAGAGTGTTTCTGTTTAATTTGTTTTCCTTCTTTTTAACAGCCAGACCTCATCTGTGAACAAAACAATGAGCTGGGATTATCAAGTTATTTATAAAGTTATTTATCATTGAATCCACAATAGAGAAACATTATAGCTATATCCTCCTGAGAACCAGGAAAAAAAGTTTTGTGAATTCAGTATTTTTTTTTCGTGTCACTACATTGCTTAGAAAAATATCATTTTTGAAAAGTTATATTTTATTTATATGTCCTCTGTAGAGGACATCAGTGCTGCGTCCGTAATAGAATACTTCCCTACTATATAGTATGAGAAAAACAGTAGGCGAAAAGTACCCTGATGATCTACTACTTCTGGTAAGATTCTGTGCATAAGATGGACACGTTACCATCCCATGACGCTACGGGAGGGGATTTATGAATGGAGGTGAAGGGACGCAAAGGACGCTGGTCACATGATAATGACAACATGGCAGATGTAGCACGTCCGGATTACACTCATACTACACACATTCATACTATATAGAACATACTTTTTTAACGGTCGCAAAGTAAGTTCAAATTCAAATGTAGTACCTACTCACATAGTAATAAATAAATGGCTTACATGCTGTTTCGGACGCAGCGCAGGACTCAAAAAAAAAAAAAAAAAAAAAAAGAAATACATAAATACATGAATAGGAAAAAACAATGTGATTTTAAAAAAAAATTTAGGTTTCAGGATTTTTTATATCAAACTTTGTACAAAGATGATTGTCAAATACGTTATGAAAGATATAACAGAATTATTTGATATATAATTTTGCTTTATGCAATATGTGGGTCAAATGGTGGGTTTTCCCATTATCTATACATTGTATCTAATTTGCATATGTATGTTTGCTAAGGACTTCATTTGGACAACTTTAAAGGCAATTTTCTCAATATTTAGATTTTTTTGCACCCTCAGATTTCACTTGTAAATGTAATAGTTATATCTCGGCCAAATATTGTCATATCCTAACAAATCATAAATCAATGGAAAGCGTATTTATTCAGCTGTATGTATAAATCTCAATTTCAACAAAAATTACCCTTATGACTGCTTTTGTGGTCCAAGGTCACAAATGTCTCCCAGTTCTTTGAGTTTAAAGTGAGATCAAATATTCACTATGGGGTTCTAATCTGGTCCAAAACATTAGCATGATGGATTTGTTCTCAAGCCACTTCTTGGTTGTCTTTGCAATTTGGGCAGAATATATATATATATATACACTCACCTAAAGGATTATTAGGAACACCATACTAATACTGTGTTTGACCCCCTTTCGCCTTCAGAACTGCCTTAATTCTACGTGGCATTGATTCAACAAGGTGCTGAAAGCATTCTTTAGAAATGTTGGCCCATATTGATAGGATAGCATCTTGCAGTTGATGGAGATTTGTGGGATGCACATCCAGGGCACGAAGCTCCCGTTCCACCACATCCCAAAGATGCTCTATTGGGTTGAGATCTGGTAACTGTGGAGGCCATTTTAGTACAGTGAACTCATTGTCATGTTCAAGAAACCAATTTGAAATGATTCGAGCTTTGTGACATGGTGCATTATCCTGCTGGAAGTAGCCATCAGAGGATGGGTACATGGTGGTCATAAAGGGATGGACATGGTCAGAAACAATGCTCAGGTAGGCCGTGGCATTTAAACGATGCCCAATTGGCACTAAGGGGCCTAAAGTGTGCCAAGAAAACAACCCCCACACCATTACACCACCACCAGCCTGCACAGTGGTAACAAGGCATGATGGATCCATGTTCTCATTCTGTTTATGCCAAATTCTGACTCTACCATCTGAATGTCTCAACAGAAATCGAGACTCATCAGACCAGGCAACATTTTTCCAGTCTTCAACTGTCCAATTTTGGTGAGCTCGTGCAAATTGTAGCCTCTTTTTCCTATTTGTAGTGGAGATGAGTGGTACCCGGTGGGGTCTTCTGCTGTTGTAGCCCATCCGCCTCAAGGTTGTGCGTGTTGTGGCTTCACAAATGCTTTGCTGCATACCTCGGTTGTAATGAGTGGTTATTTCAGTCAAAGTTGCTCTTCTATCAGCTTGAATCAGTCGGCCCATTCTCCTCTGACCTCTAGCATGAACAAGGCATTTTCGCCCACAGGACTGCCACATACTGGATGTTTTTCCCTTTTCACACCATTCTTTGTAAACTCTAGAAATGGTTGTGCGTGAAAATCCCAGTAACTGAGCAGATTGTGAAATACTCAGACCGGCCCGTCTGGCACCAACAACCATGCCACGCTCAAAATTGCTTAAATCACCTTTCTTTCCCATTCTGACATTCAGTTTGGAGTTCAGGAGATTGTCTTGACCAGGACCACACCCCTAAATGCATTAAAGCAACTGCCATGTGATTGGTTGATTAGATCATTGCATTAATGAGAAATTGAACAGGTGTTCCTAATAGTCCTTTAGGTGAGTGTATATATATATATATATACAGGGAGTGCAGAATTATTAGGCAAGTTGTATTTTTGAGGATTAATTTTATTATTGAACAACAACCATGTTCTCAATGAACACAAAAAACTCATTAATATCAAAGCTGAATATTTTTGTATCAATATTTTAAGTAGTTTTTAGTTTTAGCTATTTTAGGGGGATATCTGTGTGTGCAGGTGACTATTACTGTGCATAATTATTAGGCAACTTAACAAAAAACAAATTTATACCCATTTCAATTATTTATTTTTACCAGTGAAACCAATATAACATCTCAACATTCACAAATATACATTTCTGACATTCAAAAACCAAACAAAAACAAATCAGTGACCAATATAGCCACCTTTCTTTGCAAGGACACTCAAAAGCCTGCCATCCATGGATTCTGTCAGTGTTTTGATCTGTTCACCATCAACATTGCGTGCAGCAGCAACCACAGCCTCCCAGACACTGTTCAGAGAGGTGTACTGTTTTCCCTCCTTGTAAATCGCACATTTGATGATGGACCACAGGTTCTCAATGGGGTTCAGATCAGGTGAACAAGGAGGCCATATCATTAGATTTTCTTCTTTTATACCCTTTCTTGCCAGCCACGCTGTGGAGTACTTGGACGCGTGTGATGGAGCATTGTCCTGCATGAAAATCATGTTTTTCTTGAAGGATGCAGACTTCTTCCTGTACCACTGCCTGAAGAAGGTGTCTTCCAGAAACTGGCAGTAGGACTGGGAGTTGAGCTTGACTCCATCCTCAACCCGAAAAGGCCCCACAAGCTCATCTTTGATGATACCAGCCCAAACCAGTACTCCACCTCCACCTTGCTGGCGTCTGAGTCGGACTGGAGCTCTCTGCCCTTTACCAATCCAGCCACGGGCCCATCCATCTGGCCCATCAAGACTCACTCTCATTTCATCAGTCCATAAAACCTTAGAAAAATCAGTCTTGAGATATTTCTTGGCCCAGTCTTGACGTTTCAGCTTGTGTGTCTTGTTCAGTGGTGGTCGACTTTCTGCCTTTCTTACCTTGGCCATGTCTCTGAGTATTGCACACCTTGTGCTTTTGGGCACTCCAGTGATGTTGCAGCTCTGAAATATGGCCAAACTGGTGGCAAGTGGCATCTTGGCAGCTGCACGCTTGACTTTTCTCAGTTCACGGGCAGTTATTTTGCGCCTTGGTTTTTCCACACGCTTCTTGCGACCCTGTTGACTATTTTGAATGAAACGCTTGATTGTTCGATGATCACGCTTCAGAAGCTTGGCTATTTTAAGACTGCTGCATCCCTCTGCAATATATCTCACTATTTTTGACTTTTCTGAGCCTGTCAAGTCCTTCTTTTGACCCATTTTGCCAAAGGAAAGGAAGTTGCCTAATAATTATGCACACCTGATATAGGGTGTTGATGTCATTAGACCACACCCCTTCTCATTACAGAGATGCACATCACCTAATATGCTTAATTGGTAGTAGGCTTTCCAGCCTATACAGCTTGGAGTAAGACAACATACATAACGAGGATGATGTGGTCAAAATACTCATTTGCCTAATAATTCTGCACTCCCTGTATATATATATAATTTTTTTTTTAGCTTAGCTTAACAGCCCAGATCCCTTTTACTTTCATTATATGGGAAAAGCGCAGCCAAATCATTCTTCAGTATTACATTCTTCTGTGTTCCACACCATACAGGTTTGAAACACCATGAGGGTGAGTAAACGATGAGAGTATTTTCATATTTGGGCAAATTAAACATTCCAGAAATCATTTCTTCACATTTGACTAGTGAAGTGTTTAGAGTGCATCTTGAATTTAATTTGTTTAAAAAGGTAAATCTCTAGTTATTTACTCAGTTTTCCACAAGGTTGCTTATGCCATCCACATGTGAAGAGCTCAAGCACGAGTTGTGCATTTGCATTCCTTTCAGATTCCCAGCGTACCTCAATTCCTCTAAACTCACGCTGTCACCCGATACCGCTCATCCAAAACTCTGATTTCAGAGCGCCAAGTAACGTGTTGGGATTCTCATACAGTATTCAGACAGGCGTTTCATAATTTATGACGCAGTTTCCGTTATCGACATCGTTTTCAAAGACGCAGGGGAGGGCGTTACGTACAGGCCAACATTTCAGTCTCAATTTAAGAGCCGAGGGAAAAAGACTTAATCAAAGATGGCATGTAGATTATGATACAATAAGTGTGTCAAGCCTATCCTCTAGCATTCCTGTGGCAAACGAACTCTGACTCTGTGATGTAGTTAAAGTGCTGTCAGCCTCCTCTGCTCCTCTTAATGCTTGTTGTTAAGGAGAGATGCTCACTCAGGCAATTTGTTGTGCTTTGAAGTATGAGACACATCGACTGAGTTTTAAATTCACTCTGTTCTCATAGATGAATGACAATGGGAAGCATCTTTTAAGTGTATATTGAGTGGCTGCGCTCCCGTCTTGTAATAAAAATCTTTGAAAATGAGTTAGCAACTTGTGTTTAGTTGTGACTCGTCTTGCCTGTAGCTGATTCTCTATTTTAAAGTTGGTGTGTGTAATGTTTTTCAGCGTTAAAATACTTTCTTCTCTCCCAGCTTTAATATACAGAGACAACTACAAGTAAGACATTTGTAGGCTGAATTCTCGAGAAGTGTAAACACTCTTCCAGAACATTACTCGGTTTATTTAAAGTGGTGTCCTATATTTTGTGTTATACACTATATAAACAGTGTTAAAGGTGCAAATGTTTGTCTACAGCAGTGCTTCTCAAACCTGTCCCCACCACATTGTGTATGTCTCCATCATCTAGACAACGCATTAGTAGAGACTGCAAAACTTGAATTGGGTGTGACCGATGAGGGAGACATAGGATGCATCTCAATCAGCTTGCGAATTCTGCAGTCAGGGCACTGATGAGGGATTCGGCCATTTTGTGGGCTCAATTGCATAAAACCTTCTAGTGCACTGAAACTTTTGCTCCCTAAAACATCACGAAAAAAAAAGGTTTTGAATAAGTAATTTTTATCATGGGATATTAAAGTGTCCATCGTATGTGAAAGTGCACCTTAATGTAAGGTGGAAACATGTGAAGCATTTATTAATGAGTTACAAACAATAATGAGAAAACCACAAATACAACACCCTTCAGTCTCACTAAGAGAAAACTGTGGGGGCCATTTTAGTACAGTGAACTCATTGTCATGTTCAAGAAACCAATTTGAAATGATTCGAGCTTTGTGACATGGTGCATTATCCTGCTGGAAGTAGCCATCAGAGGATGGGTACATGGTGGTCATAAAGGGATGGACATGGTCAGAAACAATGCTCAGGTAGGCCGTGGCATTTAAACGATGCCCAATTGGCACTAAGGGGCCTAAAGTGTGCCAAGAAAACATCCCCCACACCATTACAACACCACCAGCAGCCTGCACAGTGGTAACAAGGCATGATGGATCCATGTTCTCATTCTGTTTACGCCAAATTCTGACTCTACCATCTGAATGTCTCAACAGAAATCGAGACTCATCAGACCAGGCAACATTTTTCCAGTCTTCAACTGTCCAATTTTGGTGAGCCCGTGCAAATTGTAGCCTCTTTTTCCTTTTTGTAGTGGAGATGAGTGGTACCCGGTGGGGTCTTCTGCTGTTGTAGCCCATCCGCCTCAAGGTTGTGCGTGTTGTGGCTTCACAAATGCTTTGCTGCATACCTCGGTTGTAACGAGTGTTTATTTCAGTCAAAGTTGCTCTTCTATCAGCTTGAATCAGTCGGCCCATTCTCCTCTGACCTCTAGCATCAACAAGGCATTTTCGCCCACAGGACTGCCGCATACTGGATGTTTTTCCCTTTTCACACCATTCTTTGTAAACTCTAGAAATGGTTGTGCGTGAAAATCCCAGTAACTGAGCAGATTGTGAAATACTCAGACCGGCCCGTCTGGTACCAACAACCATGCCACGCTCAAAATTGCTTAAATCACCTTTCTTTCCCATTCTGACATTCAGTTTGGAGTTCAGGAGATTGTCTTCACCCCTAAATGCATTGAAACAACTGCCATGTGATTGGTTGATTAGATAATTGCATTAATGAGAAATTGAACAGGTGTTCCTAATAATCCTTTAGGTGAGTGTATATTGCATTTGTAAATGAGTAATTAGTCATTAACAAACACCTTTATAAACCCTTTACAAAGGGAACATTAATGTAAAGTGTTACCGAAGTAGGTCACCCGGGTACCTTTTGGCCTGCTCTTTTATGAGTAATGTTAATTCAGACATACTACTTTTGTCACATACTGTTTTCGCCTACTATATAGTTCCCTTAACGGAAATTCTGAAGCATGAAACATAATCACGTGAGCCAACTCAATACACACCATAACACGCAAAAGATGTTAAAAACAAAAATATATATATTTTTTCAGTATACAACATGTAAGTGAGAGCGAACCAGACACAAATGACACCTTCAGAACTGTGAAAAAAGCCAAATTCCAAATGACTAAATAAGAGATCTGTCATTTGGAACTCCATTCAGTCTGAGCTAACTAACCAAATCCATAGTTTTAAGACCATGCACGCTTGTAAAATATAAGCCTAACAAGAGAACTAACACTAAGATGTCAAATTTAACAAGACAGATCGGTTTGGAAATGGCACATTTAATGACAAGGCTTGTTTGATCTCAAGACAGAGACTTAAAGCAGATAAAACACATTTTTTTGAGATACAGATATGTACAGACTAGGGGTTGAACAACTTCCGACATTTATGTGATGAAAGTCGACGTCGACCAGTCGCTGATGACGTCATTAATGAACAAATAACCCTAAACCTTGAGCTGAGACGTGAACGCGGGTTTTCTTGTGCACAGGACAGCTATGGCATATGACACAGTGCTGCCCATAAGGTTATTGCTCCTACATAACAGCTTTTGTATCAGTTATTTTGTCTTTGGGTCGTTATATTGCTCACAGATTTCTGCTTGTTCTGAATCATATACAGATAAAGTAGCACAAGAAAGATTACATTATATGAATGCATTAGTGAGAGAGCGATTGCGTGTGAATTAATTCTACCTGCCAGCGCCTCTCTACTAATAGTGAAGCTGTGTGTTTTAGTTACTAAGAAATATATGCTATAACTTCAGTTTCTAAGCTATTCTATTGATAAATCACAGAACAGTGTTGACGATACATTTCTGCACTACTGAATGGCTGTGTGAGGTGCGCGCGATCTCCGCGTGATGTGCGAGCTATGTGTGTGTGTTACAATGCAGCACGCATTAGTTTAGAACTGTGATTAACTTAGGTGTACAATAAGCGTGCATTCGTCCGATAAATTTTGAGCATCCAGATGGTATAATCAAACATGTCTTGTGGAGAGCTCTCTGAGTATGTATTTATTTGTCATTTTTAACTGTTGGAATGCATGTCAGGAAATGGCTTATTCTGTTGCGCCCTCTATAGGCCAGTGACTAGTCGACGTCAAGCTTAAAGCGTCATGGCAGAGCATTAAAGTCGACTAGTCGATTAGTCGACTACTCAGTGCAACCCCTAGTACAGACTGCACATCATTAAAACACTAAAGGTACTAGTTTATTCATAAGTGGAAATGTGTTATTTTTGCATTTTTAGAACAATTTCTGTCTTCTGGTTTGAAAAGCAAAGTGGAGCAACGTCACGGATTCTGATATTAATGCGTAATATCGGCAAGATCCAGAGTGGTGATTGGCTGCGAGGCTCTAGTAGGGGATGGGCGAACGAGCTGACGTCAACTGTTTCAATCCAATCACTGTACTGTATTATGCATGAGATCGCATTACAGCGGAACATTCAAACAACATGCGGAGCTCGCATGACAGCCGGTTCTGCATGGAACGCCGCAATGAGTTTAACAACGCTCACCACGTGGTTCATTTAGATCAGATACCGATTTTTATGGACATATTTCATATACTCCAGTGCTCTAAACATGGACCAGCATGCCGTGTATGTGTACATATTTAATCACGTCTTCTTCAAATGAAATATGGACGCGATGACAAGATGGATTATTCTTATACACAGAATGATGTAGACCGAGAATTCAAAGAACAATGGACAAAAAAAGTAACTATGCCTTTATTCTTTCTGTTAAACTGATGTGGTGTCATTATGTAGTGCTCAGAAACGTAGTGAAAATGATCTTCCGTGTTTCTCCCTCGTATGTTGCCATAGGATTACATTTTCAAAACACATCAAGGTCCCCTCAACTGTGTTTTTCCTCCTCCGCTCATATTTTATTATTCATTTGTCTGTATAATGAGTGTGTTTTATTGGTTGTCTCCCATCTTGCCCCCTTTACACTCCCACTTTTCCACAGCTTTACACTCCCATTTCTAGAGACTTTTTCAGCTCTGAGGTGTGAACGACCAGGCTAAAACAGGAGTTTCATGACACTTTAAAATCAAACAAGGTTCAACTGTATAATTTAATATCATGTCTACGACCGACTATTATGCTTAGATCACACATAATTAATGCAATTGTTATAAATATTTTAATGGTTTAATGGAAGCATGGAGCGTTTGATATCAGTGAGAATGTCTTATTCTGTAAATCAAATCTGTGTAAAATGTATCATATTCTTTTTATAGAAATCATGTCTAAATTGTACTCCACTAAGAGCGGGAAAGTTAAGAGCCCATGTGACCAGGGGCGTAAATTTCATCTAACAGTTGGGGGGGACAATAAACATAATATTTCTCAAGAGCAATTTTTGAAGGGGACACAAATAGTACTATAATAATATTTTACTTGGCAATTTGGTGCACTGAAAAATGATAATTTTTAAATGATAAATGATAATGTCCGTTTTTCTTTTCTCTGTCATTTTATCTGACCAACAACACAAAGCGATAGTTGTTTAAATATGAGCAAGGTTCACCACGCAGTCATATTATAATTGTTAAATTATCTTGTGTCCTCCACATAGTATTTTATACTATGATATTCAGATATTTAATATGCAGCAAGCCCTCTGATCTGCCACTTATCATATTGAGCAAAACCCGACACAGATCTGACAGTGCGGCCGACACGTGCGCATATACTTTCGGTTTAGAATTAGCAGCAATTCGGGGGTGGCAGTTGCATTAGCCTATTATTCTTGATGAAAAACACAAGAAAACAGTACAATGACAAACTCCCTCAAATAGGCGCTTTTACATTGCGCTTTGAAACCAAATCTTCAGCTCTTGTGATAAATGAGATCTGACTCCTGCTGCGTTTGTGCTGCGACTCTCATTCGGCTCACACTGTATTGAGCAGACACGTTCAGTTTTTAAGTGTAGTGTCTGTTCTCAAACTGAACTAAATTATTTTATTACTATAAAAATGAAACGGCGGTGGGGGTGGTGCCACAGTGGGCAAGTGATATAACTGGTGTTTTGCCTGAACACCGGTAACACCGACTATTGCAGCAAGTCTAATCTGTATTAAAGAGAAAAGAATCACTTCATCTGATGTTTAAAGTGAATAAAATAGCCTTGACAGCTACTTACTGGTGTTTCACAACTGCTGTCTGAAGAGCTTTGTTCTCTCCCCTTGCTATTTTTTTACGGTCTATAGGTAGTTGAGGTGTGCGGTGGATCAAACCACTGTAAGGGAAGGAAGGGGGGGACTCAAAATGTTTCTAAACTTAAAATGCATTTTTTTTGCCCCGTTTGCGTTTGTATTGTTTTACTACTTACACAATTATTTTAAGTATATATAATGATATTATTTACAATACTCAGCATGGTTTTTAGGGGGGGACAGCCCTCAGATAGGGGGGGGGGATTTACGCCCCTGCATGTGACTAATCAGATAAAATGTAATTTATGCAGGGTTGCCAACTCTCACGCATTTGGCGTGAGACACGCTTTCAGGCTCTGTCTCACAGTCTCACTCTGCCCAAGTAAATCTCACGCCAAATTACCAAACCTGTTTTTGATATGAAACAAAGTCTAAGCTTTTACATTTTTAATACGAAATTCAAACAATAAATACCGTTTTGGCACACTTAATGAGGCATAACAGTTAAAGCCAGAGCCGTTGAAAAACAGAGTTGCGACATGCTTTCATCTTGCGGCGGCACGCACAGTCACGTGGTTCATGGAGCTCTCAATAGTTCTAAACACATTTTTGGTAAACAGTACAGCACAGTGTGCATTAATTATTACATCAACCACATTTAAAGTATAGTTTTATTATGAAGAGTGATGGAGATGCAACATTGTTAACATTAATGTTAATGTTTTTCTTGTATTTACCCCTCAGGTATTCCTTACTAATATGTCACACTTATACTCATTGGTGGTCAAATGTGACCATACACCTTAACTATTTTTCAATTAAATAAATGTTCTATACTTTAGTTCAATAATATGTATTGAATATTTTGAGGAGATCTTTTGGTACTAAATACTATTTGGGCAATAATTATGGTCCACTTAAAATATTTCATACTACAATACTTCTAATATTTGTATTATTTATATTACAATTAGTGTAGTAATTTAAAGGTTAAAATAGAGAATTCCAATGCAACGAGGAAAATTAGAGTCATTTTGTGGCTGGAAAAATAATAATTTTCATTTGTAATGCCATTACCCACTGTATGGCTCTTTAATAAATATACATGTATCTAGTCTAGTTGCTCAAAAAAGTATTGCAGATCATAAATGCTTACTTATTTTTAGGTTTTGCATTTGAATAAATATTTAGACATGATCAAACACTAGATTTCTTTAAATGTGAAATTTTAAAACGTTAATAACTTACATCCTAATATCTTTAATGATACTTATATAAGCACACACAAGCGAATATTAATGAATGCGAGCACATATAATTTTAACCAAGAAAAGTTTAAAATAGTGCTAAAAAGGCAAACTTATTTTTCCTTATATGTAAAGTAGGCTATATACATATGAATTCATACTGAATCAAGATCGAAATCGATATTTGTGCCCCCCTAGATGTCACCTCTGAACCAAAGACAATAACTAATAGGTCAGAACTCCTAAAAAGGGGTTGGACAAACACCTCAGGTTTAAAACTCGGGACATGAACAAAGCATTAGATGACAGCGAGATGACAACAGATTTGGGAGATGAAAATGGGTTAAGAAGGACAGCTTCATTCAAGCCATCTAACTACTCTGGTCTCATTTACTTTTCTTTCTTTTACTTAGTTCTTTTATTTTCCATTGAGAGTCTTGTTTCTAAGTTAAGTTTGGCTGCAAAAATGAGAAAGTACACATTAAATTAATCAAAATTGACAGTAAGACATTTGTAATGTAACAAAATATTTATATTTCAAATTAATGTTGTTCTTTTAAACGTTCTATTCATCATATAAATGTCAAGTCAAGTCAACTTTATTTATATAGCGCTTTTTACAATGCAGATTGCTTCAAAGCAGCTTCACAGTGTTAAACTGGAAAATAATGCAACCGAATTTGATTCGGCTGTACAGCCGCTATGGAGAAAACAGTGATGTCATCTAGCTCTTATCATATATATTCAAGTTATGTAGCTGACATAGTTAATTTAGTTTAGTAATTACATTTATTTGGATATTTATTTGAAAATGGAGTGTCCCCAACTGAGCAAGCCAAGCCAAAGGCGACAGTGGCAAGGAACCAAAACTCCATCAGGTGTCCTAATGGAGAAAAATAAACCTTGGGAGAAACCAGGCTCAGTTGGGGTGCCAGTTCTCCTCTGGCCAATTAACAAACAGTGTATGACTATTATTTTGGCAGCCTTACAGGTCAGAAGTAATATTAGATCGGAATATTCGAAAGATCGGAGTCATCACGCCGGAGATGGATCCTTTGAGGATGCCATGTCGATGAGCAATTTCAGAGGGTAGACTAATTGACACGCTCTCTGCAGGCACTTCAGGGATGCGTTGGTCATGTCCAGGCGCAGGTCCACCATCTGATCTGAATACGGCCCGGATCCGGCTGACTACGGTAAACCTCGGGATAAACAGAGAGACTAACATTAGCGTAGATGCCATTCTTTTTATGATGTAACGAGTACATCAGGTGTTATGGGAAGTGTTCCCGGTTCCAGCTGACCTAGTTAATGCAGCCTAACAATCATTTAATTGATTTGAATAAAATATAAATTAAAAATGTTTTATGTGTATGCCATGGTAAAGAGATGTGTTTTTAGTCTAGATTTAAACTGACAGAGAGTGTCTGCTTCCCGAACAGTGCTAGGAAGACTGTTCCAGAGTTTAGATGCTAAATAGGAAAAGGATCAACTGCCTGCAGTTGATTTTGATATTCTAGGTATTATCAACTGGCCAGAATTTTGAGACCGCAATAGACGTGATGGAGTATAATGCGTTAAGAGCTCGCTCAAGTACTGGGGCGCTAAACCATTTAGTGTTTTGTAAGTAATTAGCAAGATTTTAAAATGTATAACGGTTTCCACAAACAAAATATTAAGTCTTTTTTTATTTATTTATTTTATTAAGAAGACAGCTGCTTATACGAAGGTAAGAGGTCCATCACATAAATATACACACAATTACAAATAAAAGAAAAGAAAGGACAAGTTTATATTTATAAAAAACAATAACAGAGAGAAAAAACAGCAAAATATATGTATAGATATAGAATTGTATACAGGTACAGTAATGTAAACAGCATATTTTTTTTCTGGTTTAACATTGATAATATTAAGAAATGTATATTCTGAAGGATCATGTGACACTGAAGACTGGAGTAATGATGCTGAAAATTCAGCTTTGATCACAGGAATAAATTACATTTTAAAATATACTAAAATAGAAAAAATATTATTATTTTTAAATAGTAATAACATTTCACAATATTGCTGTTCTTAATGTATTTCTTATCTAATAAATAAATGCAGCTTTGGTGAGCATAAGAGTAAAAAAAAAAAAAAAAAAAAACTACAACATCTAATTAGCATAAGTAGGGTCTCATTTGAAAAGTACTAACAATTGATCTGACCTGCTGTTCTATTTATAAGTGAGCCAGCTTGAATGGACCAACACAAGCAAAACTACTCTAAAGGCATCTCACTGTGCCATTATCATGACATTCAACAGGCCTTTTCAGGCACACTGCATGGTTCCAGTTGATATGAAACACACATTTTCATGGTATGTGTCATCTATAAAATATGCTTAATATAAAGTGGGACCAGATATTTAAACATTTCTGTGTCTTTAACTACTAACGTTTTAATGAATCGTTTGATACAATGCACTTATTGTGTACATGTTTTTACATTGTACTTATTATTTTTTTAAATACCTGCATGTAATTACATCTAATTACTATCTAATTACATCTTTAGTTACACTGCTAAAAATAGCTCCACAAATGAGGTTAATGCAGACAAGATAGTGACATAATGAGGATGAGGATCTTTCAAACTTGAAACTGAATCTTATAAAATAATTTCAGCTCTTGTATCTTACACACTCACAGACATGTTGGTACTGATGCCTATACTGGCCTCCATAATGAAATATCCCAGGCCTGAAAATGCTAATATCAAATTTCTTTCCATTCTGTTGGGAAACAGGTCTGTTCATTTTCATCAATTTTGCCTTCCCTTGCTGCAGAACACACATTTGTTCTCCTTTTCCGGCTGGCTAATGGCATTAGCGTTATATTAGTGGAGGGGGGGTGTAAGTAGAACTGTTGCCCCTGATAGAAAAAGAGGCCAGTTGGCTTGCTGTTTGCTTTTCACTGTGAACAGATAAAATGAATGAGATTTGCAAATGGCTGTATATACTTTGGCTAGCCTTTCATGATGATGGAGAGAATTTATTAAGGGAGACTTGAGAAAGCGGTATTAATCAGGTCTGTTTGCCGCCTCCAGACTTGTTACATCCCTTGCAAGGATATCGGGGTCGGTAATGCCTTTACATAAGTCTTGCTTGTCTCAAGTTGGTTGTTTCATAGTTTGGCACCAGAGTCAGGTTGCCATATAACAGGCTTGCCGAGGCACATGGAGGAGGCTTGCTTGACCACAGATGTGATTAGGATGAAGTGTAGACCATGATCCACTCATTTGAAGTACATTACACTAATACAGGGCCTGTCACAGTCAGTTTCAGCAAAGAGATTAGTTGAGACAGTCTCTAACCTCAGCAGTCACTTTCATTAACAATACAATCAAAATAAACATGCAGGAGAACAGGATAAAGCAGGAGTAACACAACTAGTGCCACCCCCTAATAGTTGACTAAATGTTAGGGGGGTTTGGGGGGTGGTCCGGCCATGGCGAGACTTATCCCCCTCCTCTTCCTGACTTGAGGAACAGGACAGCTTCTGCTGAGCGGGGTCCAGCACAATCTTGGGCCGGGGTCCCTGGCGTTTCGAGAAAGGGAGAGCTTAGAGCGAGAGCACTGGTGAGGCTCAGACTGTGCGACAGGCTGAGCGGTCGGGGGCACTGTCTCGGGGGCTGCTGAGTCAGCGTAGGTTTGGGGCGACTGGTGGCAGCAGCAGAACTGGAACGCTTGGGCAGGAAGTGTCTCATTGCCTCAGACCACTTCTGTGCTACAGAGAAGCATTCTGCCTGGAGAACGGCCATAGAATGGAGTAAGGAGGCTGCCTAGCCAGCCGAGGTGTAGGCATGTCCAGCTAGGGCAGAAGTTGTTCGGCATGCCTTGGAGGGATGTGCGGTTTTCGCTTCCCATCCAATGGCAGTGGGTGGGCAAATGTGCGCGGCCACTGCTTCATTCAGGGAAGGCAGCTTTTCATAGCCATTCTCCTGGGCACCATCCATTGTAGTGAGGGCGGATGAGGTGGAAGTGTGCAGACGGGCCGAGTAGGGGTGCGCCACGACTTAGTCAGCTCGTTGTGCACCTTTGGTAAGAAGGACGCGGCACAAAGGCAGGGGTCTGGCAGTGGCCCGGCAGAAACCACTCATGTTTTAGGCGGCTGCAAGTAGGCTAACCCAAGCTGCTCGACGGCCTTGGTCAAGGCACAGATGAGCTCGGTGTCCATTCTGGGGGGCGTTGGTAGAGCCTGTCCATTCCTCCATGTCTGAAGCCACCAATGACATGCTGTCATCTAGGGGATCGTCGTCGGACCCCCCCCGAATGAGACCAGGTCACTCGCGATGGCAGAGGGACACTTGTCTGGGAGGGAAAATAGGATGGGGGAAACCTCTCTATGTGGAGAGAGTGAGGCACTCGGGTGCTGAGCCAGCGTGAGCTCACTCATATCCGAGCGATCCGCGAGCGCAGAGAGGCGAGACTCATGCTCTCTCAGTGAGAGCAGTTTGTCTCAGTGAGAGCCGCATCAGCGTGGGGTTTCTCCAGGCATGCGACACACTCACTGTGCCCGTCATCAGCGTGCAGGGCACAGCTGTGGCGTGACATTATCAACAACGTTGCAGAAATTAGCTCTAGGAAAATTTATCTTTTATTTCGCCGGCGGCGGCAGCAGGGGAAACGATGACACACACATACTCTCAGCGCTGAAGGCGGCTCGTGCAAAGCACAGATCAGGCACGAGATCAGAGGCTGCTGGGGAGCGGCGAGCTGATCTGGCTGCAGAGGGTGGCGCGCTGATCGGCTTGCTAGAAGCACTCTGTCGGTCCTGCTGCACGAAGGCGAAGGCGGAGTAGAGGCTTCAAGTCTTGTAGTCTCAGAGAAAAGAGAAGCGTCATCGTCGCTGAAGAAAATGTAATCAGTGATCCTATGCACGGCGCCCGCTTATATAGCCAGAGACCCCGCCCACTTCGCCGGGCTCTGGTGAGCTTCCTCGCCATAGGCTCGCACAGCTCCGCCGCACTGTCATTGGTTCGTTTCATTCCACTGATTAAAAAGGCTTCAGTTAACAGAGAAAATGAGTTTTCCCCATAGTGTCTAGCGAGACGCAGTACGAGTAAAGTATCGAAAGGGAACTAACGGTGTTCAGTTCAAACCGGACTTGGAAAATAATGCCTACAGAGCCAGAGAATATATGCTGCATGGAGATAGAACAGGTATAGTTTAGTTTAATTCCAGTTTTAACTTACACTCACCTAAAGGATTATTAGGAACACCATACTAATACTGTGTTTGACCCCCTTTCGCCTTCAGAACTGCCTTAATTCTACGTGGCATTGATTCAACAAGGTGCTGAAAGCATTCTTTAGAAATGTTGGCCCATATTGATAGGATAGCATCTTGCAGTTGATGGAGATTTGTGGGATGCACATCCAGGGCACGAAGCTCCCGTTCCACCACATCCCAAAGATGCTCTATTGGGTTGAGATCTGGTGACTGTGGGGGCCATTTTAGTACAGTGAACTCATTGTCATATTCAAGAAACCAATTTGAAATGATTCGAGCTTTGTGACATGGTACATTATCCTGCTGGAAGTAGCCATCAGAGGATGGGTACATGGTGGTCATAAAGGGATAGACATGGTCAGAAACAATGCTCAGGTAGGCCGTGGCATTTAAACGATGCCCAATTGGCACTAAGGGGCCTAAAGTTGCCAAGAAAACATCCCCCACACCATTACACCACCACCACCAGCCTGCACAGTGGTAACAAGGCATGATGGATCCATGTTCTCATTCTGTTTACGCCAAATTCTGACTCTACCATCTGAATGTCTCAACAGAAATCGAGACTCATCAGACCAGGCAACATTTTTCCAGTCGTCAACTGTCCAATTTTGGTGAGCTCGTGCAAATTGTAGCCTCTTTTTCCTATTTGTGGTGGAGATGAGTGGTACCCGGTGGGGTCTTCTGCTGTTGTAGCCCATCCGCCTCAAGGTTGTGCATGTTGTGGCTTCACAAATGCTTTGCTGCATACCTCGGTTGTAACGAGTGGTTATTTCAGTCAAAGTTGCTTTTCTATCAGCTTGAATCAGTCGGCCCATTCTCCTCTGACCTCTAGCATCAACAAGGCATTTTCGCCCCCAGGACTGCCGCATACTGGATGTTTTTCCCTTTTCACACCATTCTTTGTAAACTCTAGAAATGGTTGTGCGTGAAAATACCAGTAACTGAGCAGATTGTGAAATACTCAGACCGGCCCGTCTGGCACCAACAAACATGCCATGCTCAAAATTGCTTAAATCACCTTTCTTTCACATTCTGACATTCAGTTTGGAGTTCAGGAGATTGTCTTGACCAGGACCACACCCCTAAATGCATTGAAGCAACTGCCATGTGATTGGTTGATTAGATAATTGCATTAATGAGAAATTGAACAGGTGTTCCTAATAATTCTTTAGGTGAGTGTATTTTGCCACTATTAGTACAAGCATGTTGTAGCGGACCATGTCCGAATGATGAGTTTATTGTTCATCACACAAAAGATTAAGCGTCTGTTGTGAGCTGAATAAAACACAGTACAAAAAGTATTTAAGTAGAAGCATTAAGTCTTATCCATAAACACTCTCTCTCCTTTGCATTATCATTAGCATACACAGTGAATTACACTAAAACACTCCTTACAACTAATAGTAAACAAATATATATAGACCTTATGCCTTTTCACGGGTGCTTAATAAACTGGTAAACTTTATATCCGTAAAACAACTCAAATAAATTATTATAAAGTGCGCTTTCATTACTGCCGTGACCAGAATCGCTCCAGAGACTATAAACTGGATCACGAATAGTTGGTACTGATCCATCCTTGAGCTTTAACTTTTCAGCAAAACCTGCCTTGAAAAGAGAAATCTGAGCATGTAGAGAAAGGCTTACCAAAACAAAGTTACTGGGTTGTCCTTTTTCACGTTTTCTGGGTTGGTAGGTGCACCGGGGACCAGATTATAGCACTCTAACACAGAAAAAGTTTCATGGCATAAAATAATCCCCGTTCACACGGATCCACAGAAACTATAAAAAAAAAACACTATAGTTGGTGATGGCACTTTGTAAAGTAACACTACGCTCCTATAGACAGAACATGTAATGTGAATATGCATGAAGTCATCGTTTACTTAAATGAACACATTGGATTATCTAGGATTTGCTTCACTGCATGGAAAAAGTAAAAAAAAAAAAAAAAGTGATTTATTAAAGAGATATAAATACCTCATTTTGTAATTTCCAATGACCTTTTCTTGTGCCATTATCCACAAGGAAGCTATTATTTTTTTTTTTTAGAGGCAGTAATAGGTTTTAGTTAGTAAACAGTGTTGAGAGCAAATGCGTCTTTAATATCACTGAGAAATGAGTGATCACCAAAGACTTGTTTTTGATAATTAACGTAAAATAGAGAGGTGATAATTATGCAAGATGTCCATATAAAAAAAATAAAAAATAAGGAACAAAACAAACTAAATAAACTGAAAAAAAATAAAATAAAATGTCTGGCATTTACAAGGACCTTCTGATCTTCTTGGAAAACTGCGAAAGATTATTGTACTATTATTGCTCTTGACCAGATAAGAAATATCTTGACAAGTACAGTTTTCTTCTTTTTGTTTTGGTGTATTTCCTGTCGAAATATGAGAATAGGTTGGAATATATAGATAGGCTTTTCCTTTTGTTTTAAATGGCCACTAGTCTTTAGTTTTCGGTCTGTTATGCCGGTCTGCAATTTTGTTGTACATTAGCATATAGATGAGCACAAAGACAATGACCGAAAACAAGAAAGCTCTTTAAGAATGAAGTTGTTAGGTTCTCTTTTGAAGAAGAAGAAAAAAAAAAAACTACCAATATAGGTATAACAGGCCTGTTATTGCTATATAAGTCTATTGACTTCATACTGCCTTTCAGATTTAGCTAGGTGTATGAGACATTTTAATTCCTGAAATATTGAAGCATTTTCCATTCCTGTTCCTGGAAAATGTTTAATATTCCTAGGCCATTAGAGCAAACATCACACCTGATGGCTCCTACTGGATAGCTGCCCACTCCATTACAGATGCACCACCATGTTTTACAATTGGCATGTGATTTGAAGGCATGCTTGGTTTTCTGTAAAAGTAAACCCATTTGGACACAGGTAATGGAGAGAAAGATGACTCATTGGATCATATAACTTTGTTAATTGCTCAGGGGCTCAGAAGCCCAATAACTCTAATTATAGTCAACACTGACACAGCTACTCATAATGATGCTCACGTTTACAGCTGAATTTTGAGAAACTAAGCACTTATCTCAATTTAGATCATTTGACTTCTGTCGCTTTATTTTGCGCTTTATCTTGACTGTTGTTTTTTTTTTTAATAATGTAATTCATGGTCAATACATCAGGGAAATGTGGTACTTTAGGGCTGCTCGATTATGGCAAAAATCATAATCACGATTATTTTAAGAGTTTAAGAGTTGCACAAACACTCTTTCTCAAATGTTTACATTTACCTAAGACATAACTGCCTGTGTTTACGAGGATACTGTGTTAGATCTGCCAGGCTCTCTCACCAGTCAACCACAGCGCACCCAATCCACTGATTATTAATCATGCACACCTGCACCTCATCTGCACCCTCATCAACTGGCTTTATAAGCACACACCTCACCTCAGTTATTTGTCTGGTCTCGTTCATGCTACACGGACTACTTACCTGTATCTCCACCGATTTCTCCTGAATTCTATTCTCCAACGTTTTCCTCCAAGAGTTACTTTCATTCTCCATGATCATCAGTCAGAGGTCGAGGTGTGTGCATCCAACCTAGTCTCCTCTTCACCGAATCTCACAAGTCCCTGCACTTGTAAGAAAGAGACTTTCAATCACTCTCACATCAACTGTACATCAAGTCTCCATTGAGTGTCTACTCACCTGCTGATGTTGCCTGTTGCTGTGTGCTGTCTCGAATAAATTCTGTTTACCATTCCTCTTTGTGTTCTGAGTATACGTTCTGTAACAGAAGACCGGACCTGAAACAAAGAGATGATCCATTCAGCACGATGAGTTCACCCGATCCGTTCCAGGGACTCGTGAAGTCCATCCGCCAGGTTCTCAACCTGCATGACTACTTCCTTCACCACATCCGCCACCACATCTGCCACTTCTTCACTGCCTATAAGTGCCAGTCCCATGGCCGACCGGCACCCTACTCTGGCTCGGCGGAGGATTGCAATGGTTTTATTCTCCAGTGCACATTGACCCTGGAGTTGCAGCCGCACTTATTTCCCACAGAGAGAGCAAAGATTGTCTATATTATATCTTTGCTGTCAGGAAGAGCACTTCAGTGGGCCGAGACGATCTGGCACCAGGCCGGTACTGTAACCTAATCTCGGAAGAATTTCCAGGAGGGGGATTCATCAGTCGGTGAGAAACTTTATCACCTCTGTCAAAGTAAACCTATCAATGAGTATGCACTTAAGTTTCGTACCCACGCTGCGGCCAGTGGGTGGAATGAGCACTCGCTCCTGACCACCTATAGGCAAGGACTCGACCCTTCAGTGCAGCTGCAGCTCGCTGCATACGACGACCCCATCGGCCTCAAACCCCAAGTGGCCAGTCGTATGTAGTCGTGTTACGAAGGACACCAGGGTCAGCAATCCTCCTACCATCGCCAGCCATCAGCACTCCAGAACCAGGTTTTGAACCCAGGCAAGTGGACATGACAAGGTTAACCCCTACTAAGCGACAGGCGGCTGACCCAGGGGCTGTGCCTGTACTGTGCTGCAGGTAGGCATGTGACGGCATCATCACGGTATTGAAATGTTTAAAAAAGTGTTGTCATACTATAACAGGTTTAATAACTTTTTCTCATGACAAAAAGAACTGAACATTTAAATACAATAAAGCAATACACAATGTATAAAGTAAACAAATGTTTCAAAAAGATTTAAGTGCAAAAGAATTATCAAGAACAATAGGTAGGCTATCACTTTACAATAAGGTAACATTAACAGAGCAATTAGCTACATTTGTTACAAAGTTATTCTTTGATAACATCAGTTAAATACAACTGTTAATCTTGGCTCAGGTCCATTAAATAATTCAGCAAATGATAAACTTTTGATTTTAATGTGTTTTCAAATGTTGAAATTTTAACTAAGATTAATAAATGCTTTAGAAGTTATCTAATGAATTAACTAATGTTAAATAATGGAGCATTATTGTAAAGTGTGATTAAATAATCAGAACATATTCAAACAATATCTAGGGCATGTAGTCCAGAATAAAATATAAAAGTTTATGTTTGAAAATAAATAGCCTTAAGTCTTTAAGTATTAAGTATTTGGTGATGTGATGAGCACTGTAGCGAATGCAGAAAACTGAAACATTTAAATACTGTTTAGTAGCGCGAGTCTGCTTTGTTCATGAGGTTTTCAGTGAAACGGCTGTATTTCTGCTGTTCCATCAGCGCCATCTGCTGTCAGAGAGTGAATGCGCCTCTCCTTCACTCATCCCGCCATGCGCTGCTCATGCGCGTTGGGTTTGTTTACATCAGTGCACGTGCCTCTTTGATGCAGGATACAGCGGTGTTGTTCATTTTAAACGGTAGATGGGTAAAGTATTCTTAAAATGCATTTTAAAAATCTGAATAGTTTGTAATAAATAATTATTCAAGGTATTTTGAAGTGACCACGATAACAATATCGTGCATGTTCGTTATCGTGTTATATCGTATCACCATATACCGGCACATGTCTAGCTGCAGGTGGACATATAATTCCCACCTGTCCCATTTGTCCACCACGGCCCATGGTGAGTGTTGTGAATACTCCTACTGTGTATTTAAAGCCTCTGACCACCAAAGTTATTCTTACTGCAACCAATGTTTCCATTCCAGTCCATGACCTCCTCGATTCTGGGTCAACTGGGAATTTAATCTCCGGGACCCTCTGTCGTCAGCTCAAGCTCCCAAAGACCACCACCCCGACCAGTTACCAAGTCCAATCCATAAAGGGAAGACCCCTGAGTAAAAGACAAGTTTGTTACAGTGTCTGTCCCTTACAACTGCAAGTGGGTTCACATCACTCTGAAACTCTTCCTCACCTGGTTCTGGAGCACTCCACCGCTGATGTGATCCTAGGGCGCCCATGGCTTGTGCAGGACAAGCCTGTGATCTTCTGGAAGACGGGTAAGATCGTGAAGTGGGGTAAGGGCTGTTCTCCGGCGTGCTTCCCGTCCAAGTCACAGGTTGGTTCCCACAGTTCCACAGCTCTTCCTATCAGCTCTACCTCCATCAAAAGCCCTGTGGAGAAACAATCCGTTGACATACCAACCTGCTATGCCCCCTTCAATGGCGTCTTTTGCCGCAAGAAAGCCTCTATGCTGCCTCCACACTGGCCATGGGACTGCGCCATCAATTTGATTACGGGTGAGCCAGTGCCCTGCAGGAAGATATACCCGCTGTCTCTTCCAGAGCAGAAGGCCATGGAGGAGTATGAAGAAGAGGCACTCCAACAAGACTACATCCGCCCTTCTACGTCCCCTGCTGCTTCAATTTTTTTCTTTGTGGCCAAGAAGGCTTGCGGCCATGTACTGACTACCGCTCACTGAACAAGATGACTGTTAAGTTCCGTTACCCACTTCCCCTCGTCCTAGCGGCACTAGAACATCTCCGCAGAGCCACTGTACTCCGGGAGTTCCTTCACCATTCTGTTATTGTCTACATCGATGACATCCTCGTGTACTCCCGGAGTATGGCCGAACATCGCCAACACGTGCGGAGGTCCTGCAACACCTGAGAGTACCGTCTGTTTCATCAAAGCTGAAAAATGTTAATTCCATCAAACCTCAGTGCAGTTCCTTGGATACAACATCAGCAGTCAAGGCATCCAGATGGACGAGGGTAGAAGCGGTAAGAAACTGGCCTACCCCTACTACCATAAAGGAACTCCAGCGTTTTCTAAGCTTCGCCAACTTCTATCGACGGTTCATACAAGATTACAGCTCCATCACCTGTCACTTAACAGTCCCGGTCACCATCTGCCGCTTCCGCATTCCATCAGCTGAAGACCGCCTAGATTTATCTGAAGCCTACACGCGCAAGCGCCAGAGAAAACCAACGCATGAGGTAAAATTAAATTATTTTGCTGCAGATATACACTTTTCAAAATATATTAATTTCAAGATATACCATTAACACAATTGCAGCCGCAATTTATAAAAAAATAAAAAATAAATAATAATATATATATATATATATATATATATATATGCAAAACATTAAATGTGCAAAATATCGCCCCCTAAACCCTCATTAACTATTCCCTAAGTTAGTCCACTAACACAGTTCACTTGAAGGAGTGAATGAAAACGAGTGAGTGAATTCGGACAGCCGTTGTGTCTGTGTGTACATCAGCTGTACACTCGTTATTGCGGTGCGATGTGGGATTGAATGAGTGCACTCAATAACGTCCACTATGGTTTCGGACACCACTACAAATGGCTGTCCCCTCAAATAATGCCCTATTTGAGGGTATAGGGGGCGATTTCGGATTCAGCCTTTTAGTGCCGGTCACGTTGGAAGTTACCTAGCTGGGGACTATCTTCAGGCGCTGCGTAATATCATTGCGCCAATGCACTCATGGTATGGCAGCAAAGTTCCATGATTATTACACCGGAATGAGAGTATAATTCCTAGCCATATTGGCCTAGAAAATCACAACTTTTCATTTTCTGTCGGTCTTAGTACACGATGTAACTACAGAAGAGTCGAGTTTTAAATGGGAAAAATATTGACACTTTTTGGTCATTTTTGAGCGAGATGCTAATGGTCTAATCAGAATCAATTAATTATGCTAAGCTATGCTAAAAGTGTTACCACCAGATCCGGAGATGGGCTGAATGGAATCTAGGGGAGTTGGAAAATGAGCCTATTTTCAAAAAAAGGAGTGTTCCTTTAAAATGTCAGAAACCAGATCAAGTTGTGTATTTACTTTGTTACAGTCAGAAAGTGAAAAACATCTGATGAAAATAAAACATTGTTAGAAGAACTGTAATGGTATCAAGTACTTGTATCGGTACTTGGTATCGGCAAGTACCCAAATGTAAGTACTTGTACTTGGTCTGAAAAAAAGTGGTATCGGTGCATCCCTACTTACAGCATTCTAGAAAGCTCATTCAGAAAGGAAATTTGCAAACATTCAAGATCATAAATATTGGCAACAGTTTGTTGAATAAAAGTTGTGGGTGTTTTATTGCCTCTAGTGTTCAAGCAATCAGTACTGTTGTTTTCCTTTGGCTTCAGAGTGATTTGTCAGACATGTATTGTACAGCTCAGGTGATTGGCTCAAAAACATCCAATACTGAACCATCTGATATTTATCAACATGATCACTATATAACACTTGACCAGTTCACTGACTACTGAACTAAGGAGCAGATTGAGACAAATGTTAAGGGACTATGAGGTTGTGTACTTTCAGGGCGAGCAACTGCCATTGAGCTGAACGTGAAACTAGCTTTCTTCAGTTATTATGTAAACCTTATTGGCCTTGGCTTCACCACAAACTTGCAAAGTTTATATACTGTATATCTATCAATCAACTTCAGGAAATGTATGCTACAATATCTCTAACTCTTGTTTAGTAGACTATAAATGAATAAGTTGGCCTAAAAAAGTGTTAAAGCAACAGCCATAGATGGTGTATTTTACATGAATGGCATCACCTGCAAAAAATAAATAAATAAATAATACAAAAGATGATCTTTAGCTTTCTGAAAGAGCTTAAATAACCCTCAAAAGTCAGTTTCTTAAGTTCTTATTTGTTATGTTGATACCTATTTGTCCTACTAGTAGATTTTGAACTTTATACTGACACCTGGTGGTCTGGATGCATGAAGTTTTTGTAGTAACTGCTGTCACTGTAACAGTTTGTTTATCTTTTTTTATGCTCATGTTTTTCTCTGTCTATATCTCACTCTGCACATAGAAAATAAAGTTCCATTTCAAGTCTGAGAAATGCTAGAGGGTGTCGAGATACAGGTTTGAATGGGAGACGTACTATCAGTGGGTAACTCCTGTCCTTGTTAATGAGTGTATTGTTCGTCTAAGAGCGCATCTTTGTCCTCTGGGCTTTTTGGGTATCTGTCCCCTACTTTTCCAAATTGAAGTTGGCAACTGTAGTCACCATTTGGAGCATTAGCACAATTCTTCATTAATGGGCAAAATAATTTTGGTGGACAGCCATTAATCTGAACTCTGCATATTCTGGTCTAACAAAAGATGATTATGGTAAATTCTGACCTCTTGGGAAGGGCACTGATCCCCCAGAAAGCACTAGCAAACTCACTAATCAGTCTAGTGACAAACATGATGGATCACTCTATGCATTGGTGCTGTAAACTAATGCATCAACACCATTACAACAATGACTCCAATTTGCTAGTGACCTGCCTGAAGGTAGATCTGGACTAAAAGTGCTGAAAATTGCTAGTGTGCCAAGATTATGGGCCCAGTCATCTAAAATAATTAATCTATTGTGCACTGTGCAGTTAGTGCTGGCATTCATCCATTCTTTTCTTTTCAAGAAAGAATTCATTCATTTGAAAATATGCATGTTCCAAATTCAACAAAACAATTAAAAGTTTGCAAGGAAAGTTTGCAAACTATAAAAGCACTTTTCACAGACTACTATAAATCAATATAAAATTCACTATAGTGCTGGAAATTTTTCAACGTACCTGCACGGCATCTGTAAGTACCTGCTGCTGCACATTTTCTCAGAACTAGCCCTTTCCCAGCCATAAAACAATGGCACTTTGATATTTTTGTTATTTTATCTTAACCGATTTCACAGAAGTACGCCTAAAGCATCCAAATACTGCAACCACTGTATGTAATGTAACTTATGACAGCAAGTATGTAATTAACCATGTCTATCTATTACACAGAGGGTGTTCAGGAAAAACACTTCCTTAAAGGGGTCATGAATTGAGAAATCAACTTTTCCTTGAGCTTTTAATATATAAAAGGACATCGTAATATAAGAATATCTTGTAAGTTTCGGAGCTGAAAACGTCCTTGTTAGTTAAATAAAAGCTTTTATTGACAGCTGGCTCATCGAACGAGAGATCTGCGACTTTGCCTTCCTGTGATGTCAGAGTGCAGCGATACGCCGCTTTAACAGAAGAAGAACGTCTAATTGCGCGTTTGATCGCTTAATTTCACCGCTGATTCGAGACCGGTGGAGACTGGATCAGAATGAGATTAAAAAACGATGCTGTGCCTTATATATTGGATCTGACAGGAATGGTGCAACGCATTTATGTGAGTAAAATTTTTTTTTGTATGTGATGGTATTGCATTGTTACAGATCGTTTGATATCTACTGAGTATGTGTCTAACTAAACATAATTGTGACCCTGGACCACAAATCGTATCATAATGGTATCATAAATCGCACGGGTATATTTGTAGCAATAGCCAACAATACGTATGGGTCAATTTTTCTTTTATGCCAAAAATTATTAGGATGTTAAGTAAAGATCATGTTCCATGAAGAGCTTTTGTAAATTTTCCACCATAAATATATATAAAAAATATATTTTTGTAAGTAGTATGTGTTGCTAAGGACTCCCGTTTGCGTGTCTCGCTTTAAGAGCCAATAGTAACCAAGTAGTTGGCACAACTTTTTTGCATTCAAAATCAGAAACTTTACACGTTCAGATCATGCCTCCAACATGCTTCTGTTGCATTATTTTTACCCTCTAATGAGTGCACAAAAACAGCACACATGCGATAACTGAAAACAAATGTAGATTTCACATGGCGTTTTTTGCTCATAACTTTATGACAAGTCCACAGATCATGGATCATTGGAACATCACCATTTACAGCAGATTCTTGCGATTTTTAAAAAAAAGCAACATAATCCATTGTGGTGATCACGAGATATTACTTGCGGAATGATGTAACATATATTTGGCTAAAAATATTAACGGGATGCAATGTGTGATCCAATGTTCCCGGAAGCGTCCATGCTTGTGTTCCAAAGTGGAATAACAGAAAATAGGTATCATTTTAAAGCTTAGAAACTTGCCTTTTAATGCATCTAACCATTTTGATCAACTCTTAAAGAGTGATGCTGAGTAGTCCCACAGAAGATTCAATTCAACCGGAGTGTACCACCCGCCGGTGCCACCAAGCAACCAAAACATTAATAATCATATTTTTTCAAAACTACTGTCTTGAATAGGTGTCAAAATAGGTGTCATTTGAAAGCTTAGAGTCTGAACTTTACAATGCATGTAGCCAATTCGATTAACTCCTAAGTAGTGCTGAGTGATTTGCTGATAAATAGAAAAAAATGTTTTCATCATTTATTTAACAAAAAAGAAATATGTAGATTCCAAGTGGCATTTTTACTCATAACTTTATTAAACATGCACAGATTGTAAAAATCTGTGGCACATCATTATTTAAAGCAGATTCTCGCAATTAAAATGAGTCCAAAATCAACATAATCCCTTGCGTGGATCACGAGATATTCCTCATGGAAGAATGTTTTTAACAATGCCCATTAGGAGGCGTCAAGGGCTAAACAAAAAGGCTACCTTTGTTCCAAATGCTGTAACTTTTGATTACTTTATGCTATCACCACAATTTTATCCAGATGCAGCTCACATGTAGGAGAACTTCGTCAAAAAAATAAATGTCCTCCTATCTTGTTCCCCTCCTGAATTATTGCATGTCAAATAAGAAAGATATGTAAAATTATATTTAAAAAATATATTTGTTTTTATCAGCAGTTTCTCAGCATGAGAAAGTCCAATTGTAATGTAATTTATATTAAAATTTTAAAAAGGGCCGAGGTGTGTAAGAGTGTACTTTTATTTTTTTCTGCACAACGATAATTGTACGGAGCCCTTAAAGGGACGTGGTGGTGGAAAAGATTTAGGATGGGAGGATTTTTTTTTTTTTCCAAATCTTTTGCTTTCCCTTGCAAAACTTTTGCGTTCCCCCGAGAAACTTTGCCTTCCCACGCAAAAGTTTTGCGTTCCCTCGCAAATATATTTGCAAATAATGTCCCACTGGCAGTGTTTCAAACAGTACGTTAACATTTTTTAATTTTTTTTATTAAAAATATTCAGCTAACTTCACTGAGATGCACTGTACTGTCACCAAATTCAGTTCACACACCACGCTCTCCTGCTGGTTATACTAGAACGCTTAGTTTGGCAAGTAATAGCACATAAAAATAATAAAAGTAATAGGCCTAGCACATAGCTAAGTAGGTGTATTCTTTACACAAATGATGTTGGTACCCAGCTAAAATAAAGTAGTTGCAACCATAGCTTTTGTATGATAATTGCTTACTGATTTTGATGGCATTACACTGTATAACAGTGGAGTTATTGAATATTTTTTTCTAATAACAGTGAAGGTATTGATTTTATTTTATAATCTTAAAAATGATGCAAAAAGACATTTTATCAAACTAAGTGTTGTAGTATTAGTATATTGTAGTAGGAGAGCATTGATGTGTAAACAACTGAATTTGGAGACACTACAATGTGTAACATTGTTATTGCCTATTTTGTAGTAGCGCTTTTCGGGTTTTGCACTTTGCAGACGGTCCCTTCGTACTTGTCTCATATTATAAGGCTCATTTTGAAAATTAGGTTGTAGCTCGTTGTCTACGTTAAAGATCTGTAATTTGTGTTTTAACAATGTTTAGCTCACGAGTTATTGATCCGGGAAGTTCAAATCTGTGAATATATTGCCAACTTTACTGAACTCCAAACTAAGCACTGACTGTATTTCTTTATACTTAAGCCCAAGTTCAAAATAAAACTCTAACCGCTCCATTGTTAACGTACTGAGCTGTTTGAAACACTGCCAGCTGGACATTATTTGCAAATATCTTTGTGAGGGAACGCAAAAGTTTTGCGTGGGAACGCAAATATCTTTGTGAGGGAAGGCAAAGTTTCTCGGGGGAACGCAAAAGATTTGGAAAAATACATTTCCTCCCATCCTAAATTTTTTCCACCACCGCGTCCCTTTAGGGGCTCCGTATAATTGAATCTTTAATGACCGAATTAGTGCAATTCACCTTGGCAATGTCTGATACACAATGATGAAGTGACGTTTCACTCACAGTTACCGCAGGCAGAAAGCGAAACAATGGCTCAGCAATTTACTGCAGAGCAAGTACTGAACACAATCTAATATTACTGTCACTTCATGGTGGATCTGGTGAAGAAGCTGTCAGCGATCAAAATTTTGATTTTGAAAATGATAGTTTTGAGAATATGTTTAAGATGGCGAATATGAGCCAGATGCTGAATGTACTGGGAAATGAGCTGACGAGGACAGTGATGATGGTATAAAACATCTGCTCAAACTGAACCCTTACAAGCTCCAAAAGGTAACAAAATATATTTTATTTTATTCTTCTGTAATTGTTACACTAATTTCAGGAGAGTTTTATATTATCGTGACAGCTAGAGATCCATCCGTGTTAGATCTAGATCCGGGTCGCTAAAGACCCGAATATGTAAGAATGATTGGCGAAACAGTCATGCATTTAAGGGTTAACCCTCATCCTTCCCTTGCACTTTGTAGCAAATCCTTCCCTCGAGGGGCAAAATGACCCAAAGCCCTAAAATTATACTTCATTTTTTATTTTTCCAGAAAGCTTATTTTATTTTATTTTGATGATATTTTTTTCTATTTTTCAATTACATTTTTTGGAGGTTTTTTTTTTACCTTTAAATTACTAGACTTTATCAAAAAATAATAAATAAATAGTAATTTAAGCACATTCTTTACATTTCTTTCAACTTCAATTCAAAATAACTCACAATTTCATGCATAACCCTTTTAATTCAGCTCAAAATATCTTACATTGGGTGTATTTGCCGATCTCTTGAGGAAAAATAATAATTTGCATGATATTTCATGACTCTTGCCACTAGATGGCCTTATTGCTCTATATGGCGCAAATGAGCTGTTCTGCTGGGTCCTAAAGTCATTTCTCTTCAGTATGTTTTCAGATACAAATTTTTTTGGTAAATTTTTGTTTTACTTTTTTTTATAATTTTTTTTTTTTTACTTTTTTTGTGTACTGAAGCATTTCTCGCATTCCATTCATTCCTAAGGTGGTCAAATTGACCCGCAAGGGAAGGATTTGTTACTTTTTTAAATTTCAAACACAAAACTCCTCGAATCCAGTCCAAAAAATTTTTTTTTGTGTATTCGTGGTTCAAGTGCGACAAAAGTCCTAGGTTCTTGGACCACTCTCATTCATTTATTTATTTTTTTAAATGAGTTTTGTGTCAAAATGACCCGAGGGAAGGATGAGGGTTAACTATAGTGTATATTAATTATTTAGAGAATTGTTTGCATAATAGTGTATAATATATGTTGAAATTTAATCACATAATACCTTTAGATTATACTATTGAATTTTATTTTTCTCCAACAAGATATTTGCATATAGAATGATGCATAAAAAAAATTCATAAGTAAAAAAGGGGTTTAAATAATAAATCCGCTACATAGTAAATTCCAAGTGATCAAGGGATTCTGCCAGTCGTGGACACTCGTGCAATGTAAGCAATTACGTACATCCGAGTCCACTAGACAGATGGTGAAGGGCAAACAAATTTGGATGGCTGAATGAGTGCAGGTGAGAACCAGGAGGGATGCTGGGAAATGTAGTCCAGAGTGTGAGTGGGGGAGTGTAGCAGTGAAGAGGACTGGTGCATACTGGTGAACAAAATCAAATTTATTTAAAGGGGGGTAACACACACAGTTTCAGCCAATCTCATGTTAATCTTGAGTACCTACAGAGTAGTATTGCATCCTTCATATCTCAAAAAAGTCTTTATTTTAATCAGATTTTTAAAAGACAGATAAGCTGTACCGACTCTTTCCGAAAACAGCCGAACTTGTGGAGGAGTGCAGTGGGCGGAGCTAAAGAGACACGCACACACTCACCTATGACAAACACGCGCACACACAATTCGTTGATGGCATTATCCCTTCCTGGATAACTTTCTATATTCACTATATGTTCGTGTATACACTTGCGTGCCGATTGCCAACAAAACACAGACATTTGATGCAGTTTCACTCACCGCCTGCGGTTTTAATTCATGACCGGGAACGAACAAACAAACACACTTGGATAACTCCATTGCTGCTACGGAGAAACAAACTGCATCCACTGTCTCCTTAACACTCGGTTATTTGGGAAGCTGAACAAGGTGATCTTTTCATCACAACCAAACACACTTCTTTAGTGACATTGTTGATTTTGTGGTCTAAAAACGAAGCTTGTTGATGGGTGTGCACATGCTCATCCGGAAGAAGTGCCCATTCAAGGAATTCCACCCATGTTGACGTAATACATGGACATACTCCTGAAGGAGTGTATTTGGCACAGAAATACATAAGTCACATGTCCAACTAATTTATTGAAATTTTGGCCATGTTTACATTTACATTTAATCATTTAGCAGACACTTTTATCCAAAGCGACTTACAAATTAGGAGAGCAATATAAGCAATCAGACAAACAAGGCGGAACAGCATGCAAGTGCTGTAACAAGTCTCAGTTAGTCTAGCACAGTAGTCTAGCAGTTAGTCTAGCGCTAATGTTGTATAACGCAAATCTGCAGGACCGGGCTGTTGCATTAATGTGGTCAGTGAAGTTTAACTGATCATCAATCACAACTCCGAGGTTCCTGGCTGTCCTGGAAGGAGTTATGGTTGATGAACCTAGCTGAATGGAGAAATTGTGATGAAGTACTGGGTTGGTTGAGACCACAAGCAGTTATGTCTTTGCAAGGTTGAATTGAAGGTGATGATCCTTCATCCAGCCAGAAATGTCTGTCAGGCCGGCTGCAATACGAACACCAACTGTAGGATCATCTGATTGAAATGAGAAGTAGAGTTGAGTGTCATCAGCATAGCAGTGATATGAAAAGCCATGTTTCTGAATGACAGATCCTAGTGATGACATGTAGATGGAGAAAAAAAGTGGTCCAAGCACTGGGCCCTGTGGAACTCCAGTAGCTAGGTGTTGTAACTTAGACACTTCACCTCTCCATGATACCCCGAAGGACCTACCTGAGAGGTAAGACTTGAACCACTAGAAAGCAGTTCCTGAGATGCACATCTTCATGAGAGTTGACAGGAGGATCTGGTGGTTAACTGTGTCAAAAGCAGCAGACAAGTCCAGCAAGATGAGTACTGTGGATTTGGAAGCTGCTCTTGCCAGTCTCAGTGCTTCAGTAACCGAGAGCAGGGCAGTCTCAGTTGAGTGGCCGCTTTTGAAACCTGATTGGTTGTTGTCCAGGAGGTTGTCCTGTACAAGAAACATAGAGAGTTGGTTGAACACAACTTGCTCAAGTGTCTTTGCAATAAAAGGAAGAAGGTATACTGTCTGTAGTTTTCTAGTGCTGGATTTAGAGATTGTTTCTTAAGCAGTGGGGTTACCCAAGCCTGCTTAAATGCTGTGGGAAAGGTCCCTGTGTGAAGAGAAGTGTTGATGATGTAAGTGAGTGCAGGAGTAACTTAAGAAAAAATGGCCTGAAGTAGATGAGTGGGGATGGGATCAAGCGGACAGGTAGTGGGGTGATTGGAAAGGATGAGTTTGGAGACTTCTGCCTCGGAGAGCGGAGAGAAGGAGAGGAGCGTGTGCGTGTTAGTTGTTCAGCTGTAAGAGTTGATGAAGGAGGGGGGGGAGGAGGACAAAGAAGAGAAGGTTTTGAAAAATGTGCGAGAGTCAGAGCAATTGTTGATTTTGTTGTGGTAGTATGTTGTTTTAGCAGTGCATACACGGAAAACATCAGACAGCCAGGGGGCAGAGGGGGTGGCGCGGGCTGGTCTGGATGAAAGGGGGCAAAAGTTGTCTAAGCAAGATGTTAGAGTGTAGCAAAGAGTGTCAGTAGCACTGTTAGTGTCCAGTGCTGAGCAGGTGAGGATGAAACCATAGTGGATAGGCGAGAGGGAGAGAGTGAGCATAGGTTACGCCAAAAGGTGAGTGTGTGTTGTGCCAGGAGTCAGTATGAGGTTAAGAGTGATGAGAAAGTGGTCTGAGGTGTGCAGTGGAGTAACTAAAGTGTTGTCCGTGGAGCAGTAGCGTGTGTAGACAAGGTCCAATTGGTTACCTGATTTGTGAGTAGCCGTAGTAGATACTCGCTTAAAGTCAAAAGAGGTCAGTAGAGTGTTGAAGTCCGTGGCCTGGTGTTTTTCAAGGTGGATGTTGAAGTCACAGAGTAGTACCAGAGGAGTACCATCCTCCGGGAAGTTAGAGAGTAACACATCCAACTCCTCCAAGAAGTTACTCAGTTGACCTGGAGGACGATAAACAACTACAACATGGATTTTAACAGGGTGAGTAATAGTGATTGAGTGTGATTCAAATGAACTGTTGCCAGATATAGATGGTAAGAGATTACATTTCCATTTGTTTGAGATAAGCAAACCAGTACCTCCCAATCGGGCGAGGGGTGTGTGAAAAAGTGAAATTAGTAGGGCTGCAGGAGTGGCAGTGTCCTCTGGTTTGATCCAGGTCTCAGTTAAGGCCATGAGGCTGAGACTTGAGTGAGTCACGATAGATGAATTAAAGTCTGGTTTGTTTACAGCAGACTGCCAGTTCCAGGGACCAATTGGAATAGAGAGTAAAGTAGGAGAGGACCTAGGTAGACTACGCAGATTATTAGGATTGCGCTGCCTCAAATATACAGAGCGTGATTGGCGATTGTTAGTAGTAATAGTAGAGAATTGAAAGCACATGGTGAATACAGGTCAGTAAAATAACAGATGAAAACAAGCTGAACAAAAAGGAAAGCAATACTCAAGTGCCTTGTCGGTGCCCTTGCTCGGTGGAGTCGCGCAGGTAGAGTCACTGGTCTTTAGACTCTTAGGCCTTCACACAAGGGCTGCCGCGGAATACCACTCTATTTTATATTCACTTGACGTGTCGTTATTGAATACAACTGGCTACGTCTCACCAAAACTTGTTTACGCACGTGAACAAACGCTCACTCACCAGACAACACGAGACTTCAACAGCACGACTACAGCATATGAATACACTAAACAGACAAACTTTCTTAGTAACAACTGAGATAAAAATCAAATGAGAAAAAAGATACAAAACACTTACAGTTGCTGTCTTCCCTGTTGTTAGATTGCTTCTCTCTACTGACTGCCACAAACACAACAGTATATATGTACCTAGCTGGCTTAGAGGTAATGAAGAGGAATAGGGTAGATACTATTATTCCTATTGCCAGAAGAACGAGATGATTTGGGAAATCAAATCATGTTGTTTCTGGCTGGGTTGCACATATCCTGAAGTTCAAAATGTGGAGCATGACACTGACACTGACCATGCCAAAGTTTGATTCCATTGGAATGCATTAACTGATACAATCTTTGAATGCAATGCAATTTACTTTGAATACAAGCATCTGATATATAAATGTTACTATAATCTTTACAAAAGATACCAGCCTTTAATTTTTGAAGTTCAGTTTTTCTAATGTCCCTTATAATTTATGTCTGGCCTTCAAACAGTTTGTGTGGCACACTTTGCTAATTGTTAGGTAAATGTTTCACATTATAATAAAGACATTGACTGCACAGAAGCTGTTATTAATGGAAGGGGCATTGCACTTGTAAAGAGAGTGTTTATATAAAAGGCACAGCAATAAAAATGAGAGAGAGAGAGAGAGAGAGAGAGAGAGAGAGAGAGAGAGAGAGAGAGAGAGAGAGAGAGAGAGAGAGAGAGAGAGAGAGAGAGAGAGAGAGAGAGAGAGAGAGAGAGAGAGAGAGAGAGAGAGAGAGAGAGAGAGAGAGAGAGAGAGAGAGAGAGAGAGAGAGAGAAGGTGGAAACTGTTTTCTTTTCTGCAAAAAAACGCATTACAATATAAGTAGAAAGTATAAGTATCAAATTTATTCTATGTCCATGTGGAATCACCTAAGATGCTCCATTTATTTTGAATTCTATCAATTTTAATTTACTTTTATAAAAATAAAAAAAAGATCCAGCATATATCTGAATAGATCTACATCAAAGTAGAAAACAGAGCATTACGATTCTTATAAATATATCACTTGTTTGCAGTCACGTTTGATCACATACACAAAATTGTGTTTGCTCAGAGCAGTCTTGCATGCTGCATTCAGATCATTACCTCTGCTGTTCCACTATGTTAGAATCCACAGCCTGTTACACTGGTTCATAGAGCCGATGAAAACAACTTCCTTCTTTTCCTTTCAGAGATGTCAGAGGAGATTAAGATTTGTCTCACGTGTGGCTGATATGAGTTTTCTGCAGGACGAGCAGCAGTCAGGGAGATGGAAAAGGCCATTAGTTTTGATTGTGAAGAGGCCTCCCTTTATGCACTGCCTCATACTTCTGAAACACCATCCTTTTCTCTTTCTTTCTTTCTTTCTTTCTTTCTTTCGTACTCTGGTGCAAATAAATATTTTGAGCGTGTCATTTTCACTTCATCAAATGTTTCTGTTTGGTGCATATAAGACATATCTATCACAATGCAGAGTGCTGAATGAATTTGCAATATGTGTAGCATATGATAATATATACATTATATATCCATTATAAACCAAAAAATGTATATAATTGAAATGTTATGTTAACTCTTTCCCATCCAAACATGGAATTTTCCGTTATTTGTGAGAAAAACGCTTCCCTGCCAAAAACTAATTCTTTTGAATGGCATCTTCTGAATGAGTACAGAATCTCCTGATCAAAACACAGACGAAGAAGACGCAGAAAATGAGCGATCTAGTGTAAAGCAGATGCATATGAAAAATAATGCGATCCTCAACATTAAACAGCAAATAAATCAAAACTGCCTAATGTTACTGAATGAAATGTCGACCCAGGACGAGCTCTAGGTCTGTGCAGCATTAGGGGTGTTGATGGACTCGATCTACTCCATCTGTGTTTGATCATCGCTCTGAATCTGATCTGCATGCAGTCTTTGACAAAAATTTTATTTTCTCAGCTTTTTGTTCAAAATGTTGATAAAAAAAAAAAAAAGAATGCATGAAGCTAGAATAAAACTTTTTTTTTTGTTTAAAAGCAGAGGCGTCAAAAAGCTGCCGCTGGCTGGCAACTTTTTAAAAAAACGCTGCTGGGGAAAGAGTTAATAGCCAAACTCCCCAACACATCAACTTACGCAAACGTTGATCACATTTAAAATAAGAAAAAATATATATAATGCAGCCACGGCCAAATTATGAGAAACAGAAATGATTCATTCATTGCTTAGCTGGGTCTTCAGCCCCATAGGTTGAAACTATGCAGGTCTGATTTGTTTGTTCATACTGAGTTATGGAAAAGAACCATCATTACAGAAATTTACAAATGTATATATTGTAAGAAATTTGAGACCAGAAACATATTGTTCCATAACGTGTTGTATATAAACTCTAATGACGAGGAAGACTTCAAGGAGACAGACTTTAATAACAAATACTCAGGAAACTAAACTCAGGAGCAATACACATATACATCGACACTAGCATTAACAAGAATGGACGAAGACTGAGGGAGAACACAGGGACTAAATACATGTAGCAAACAACGGAGCTTAATCAGATAATTAACAGGGCACTGCTCAATGACATAACTGATTTAACTGAACTGTTTTATTAACAAAGTTCGGGAGGAACACGTTCAAATGATCTATCCAATCATCACGTCATTCCAATCAGCAATCAGTAATCAACATGTCTACCCAATCAGCATGAATGGAGGCCTATATAAATATACACAGTCGACTCACCTACGTTCCTCTACAGTTTTTAGCATCCCTCCACCACCCTGTCTCCTCACCCTCGTCTGGTTACTTTCCTAAGCCAGAAATACGGAGAGAGTACTCTGGGTTCGGGCCAAAATACCAAGCTCAGAGCCCTCTCCTCGGACAGCACTGGGACTGAACCAAAAATTTAATAAAGGGGGGAACACAGAACATACATGTTACACGCATAATGTAACTGTAAGAGTAAAAAAAAAAAAAAACAGTGGTGCGATGTAACAAAGTACAAATACTTCGTTCATTTACTTAAGTACATTTTTCACGTATCTGTACTTTACTTAAGTAGAATCAATAGTGCATACTTTTGACTTTTACTTTATTACATTTTGCAGCAATTATTATACTTTCTACCCCACTACATTTCTACAACGTTCCGCTACATTTTCGTTACATTTTCTGATCAGTTTTTCCCCCTGCCAAAACGTCTTCCTGACCGTCCGTCACACGTTTGTCTCACCAGTGAAGTCTAGAACGCTACATTTGAATAAGAAACAATATCGAGTCTATAAAACACGTCAAAACTCCACGAAGCACAACAAGCATATCGGTGAGAACACTTGTTTAAACAACATACACACCGGGACATTTGACTGTATGTCACATTTTTTACATTATTGATCTTACTTGCAATCGTAATGCAATGGACTAGTCTAGGGCCTACATTAAACCTTTAAATAAAAGGGTTATTGAGCAGTTTACACTGTATACCTCACCACAGCATGTGAGCGGAGCTCCACTCATGAACCGCTCACCGGTAAAACGGACATGACATTTCTCTGTACTGTAGCCTATAGGCTACTTGTAGCCATTAAAACACGTATTTAGTTTCATATGTTTGAATATTATAATGTTTTTTTTTTTTTATTTAATCTACGTCGATTATGAAAAGTGAACAGGACACATCATAAGATGCGCATGTCAGAAGACATGGGGGACGGAAATGATTTTGACCACTTCATTAAGTTTTGTTTTGTTGACAGCCTTTCTTTAAAGTGAATTTCATTTTGTATAAATTGTATCTTAATTTTAATCAATGTTTTATCAACCAATTGCCTGGATTTAATAAATAATAAGCAAATATAGCAGACAATGACATGGAGGCGCTGGCTCCGCGTGAACAACGGCTTAAATGAACAACTAGCCTACTAGAAAAAAGGTTTAGTCGGGGGCAGCCCTAGCTACTTATTTCGGATAGGCCTATATTCTAACGGAATGAACGGAATCTTCAGAAAGGCGCTCTCCACATGGAGGAAATATTACCGCTCTTTCTACGCAAACTGGGCCACAGATGGTAAGCACAATTACATTAACCCAAAACTAACTTAATTAAAATGCCACAGCCCATACTGTTTTTTTAAATGTATTTATTAATATTATTATTATTGTTATTATTATTAGAATATTGACATTAGGAGAATAAATTATGCAAGTACATTTACTTTTAAGTACATTTAAAATCAGGTACTTTTTACTTAAGTAGGGTTGTTATTGTTGTACTTCTACTTTTACTAAAGTAAATATGTCTCTGGTTATTTGTACTTTTACTTAAGTACTAAGATTCAGTACTTCCTCCACCACTGAAAAACAAACAAACAATGCACTTGTTTGTAAGGAAAGGTTGGGAATTATTAACTATTTTCTGTATCCAATATGGCCATCACATCACATGACAAAAGAACGAACCACTCATTCCTGTTTCCAGTACAGAACATATGTGATGTTGCGCATGCACGGTCAACACAAAATGAACTAATCACTCTCTGAGACAACTCATTGTTCTTGAGCCATATTCAAAATGAAACGAATCGTTCATGATCGACCTATTGCTAATGCGTTGGATGGAATTATCCAATGTCTTCTGGGTATGTTCCCAGAAGAAAACTCAATACTACAATCGAGGCATTTCAGTTCAGAAACAGTGCTTACTGCTATAGAGAATAACTCCTTTTGGAGTGACTTTGTGCTTTGTAACTTTGCAGACCTTTGTCATGCTCAAACAGCAACATTACACACTGAAAAAGTTGAAAATGTAAATAATAATAATAAAAAAAAACATATTAGGTCCTCTTTATCTTTGTTCGGTATTCTCTTATTCTAGTTGTTTGATTCACCACTGCTTTTTTAATGTGGTGTGCTAGAAGACATGAACAGTAATTAGATTTCTGAGTATGTGTATTTCCTTGACCCCGCAACCCAATCCTGCATTGAGCGCAAAGCGCCCAAGGGTGGATTTACAGCTTAAATTCAGTTTAATACACATTTAGAATGGTAATAAGAGTGGAATCATTTGTTAAATTTGGAATGGTGTTTTCCAAAAATTTAATAAATGGTGCTCTAAAAACATACTTATAGGTGTAAGAAAAATTTATTAAGAATCCTTGGGAGTGTTCAAGCAACACTGAACATGCAGTATCTGTTCTTCATGTGTTGTAACAGAACACACTTCAGTTAACTGGCCCAGTGTTGTCTGTACCTACAAAACCAGAAAAAAATCTGCTGCTTCTTTTTTACCCTCTCCTCCTTCTTTCTCTCTGAAAAAAACCTTTCAATTCTGAGCACGACCACCATAGTCCTTCAAGGACAGTCTGCCTGCAAAGAGTAAATATAGCCTTTACAATTCCAAGGATGTCTAAAGCAGCAGACATTAATAAAGCAGAGAATCCTCACAAATGATGGCACTAATTTCCGGAGAAAAAAAAAAATCACTTGAAAAAAGTGGAAAGCTAAAGAAATTTTCAAACTTCCTTGTCACTGTATATGGTGAACCACAAGTGTAGTATAATACTAATAAGTATTATTTTTTTTAATATATTTATAAATTCAGAGTTTGACACTTGAACAATTGATCAAATAATAGCTGTTGTAAACATCACAGCTGCAACTTTTCTCTTTATTTTCCTCACCAGAGATTTTGGGATTTGAGTGCAGCACCTCTTTGATAAGCCTGTAATGGAATTGTTCAGTGGCTGTATAAGAACTGCACCCAGCTGCAGCGATATTGTTTCATCCATGCGGGAATCACCACTTTGCCTCAGCTACAATTTGGAGAGGTCTACCTGCACCGACTGAAGGCATACGTTCACATGAAAAACCACTCTACCAAAAGGTGTTTCCTCTCTAAGCAACAAAATCAATTAGGTACTCACTTCAAACTTCTCAGCACTCTCTGAAACAGATATTTCACAAGCCCATCAACTGGAAATAAAATAAATTGTTACAAGATTAAACCACTGCAGATTTCATACACGTCACAAGAACAAGCAGTTTTTGTTTAAGTTGCTATGCAGACATTATCTATGTGGCCATGATGCTTTTTGGTCATGGCAAAATATACAATGTGTTTTAAATGAACTCATTCGGATGAATTGTCTTAGCAGCTGTTAGACAAAGGTGTTAACTGCACCAACTTTGATGCCAATTATCTGGAGTTTTGGATTTTAATTAATCAGTTTTCGAGAAAAAGAGGCCCTCTGGTACCCACTAATGGGCCTAACGGCAGCACATTGTCACCGTTTTTATGTTTAATTAGTGACCACATCTATAATAGTGCCTCTAAGGCAGCCATGTTAGCTTGTCACAATGCCCACATTCAGTAATTACAAAAGAGTAATGACAGAATTCCTGGAGTTTTTTAGCATCTCAAATGAATGTTAATGAATGCCTTTGAAAGGGAGAAGGAAGCAAGGATGGATGCTGTAGATAGATAGATAGATAGATAGATAGATACAATGAATATACAATATTTTCATACATACAATGAAAATAGATGCCTACCAATTAATCTATATAAAAAAGCAGTATAATCAAAGTAATCTATACAAATCATGTGCTATAATCTCTTGAGTCTTTTGAAGTAACATGACAACTTTGATGAACAGATTGAAATAAGTTGCTATTAAAAAAATAAAAAAATAAATATATATAGATCTGGGGAATTTGGAGGCCAAGTCAACACCTCAAACTTGTTGTTGTGTTCCTCAAACCATTCCTGAACCATTTTTGCTTTGTGGCAGGGCGCATTATCCTGCTGAAAGAGGCTACAGCCACCAGGGAATAACATTGGTACATGTCAAAGTAACATTCACATGGATGGCAGGACCCAAGGTTTCCCAGCATAACATTGCCCAAAGCATCACACTGCCTCCGCTGGCTTGCCTTCTTCTCATAGTGCATCCTGGTGCCATGTGTTCCCCAGGTAAGCAACGCACATGCACTCGGCCATCCACGTGATGTAAAACAAAATGTAATTCATCAGACCAGGCCACCTTCTTCCATTGCTCTGTGGTCCAATTCTGATGCACACGTTGGAGATTTCGGCGGTGGACAGGGGTCAGCATGGGCACCCTGACTCGTGCCACGAGATCTCGTGAGACTAAAATGTGAAAAGCTGTCTCACGTCATATTGTCAGGACGGAGTATGAGGGTGAAGTTAGGATAGAATATGTCACCGCTACGTTTACATTACGCCTCCACTGTAGTTTTGCTTTTTATAGAATAAAAACAATTTAATTCAGGTGGATAACGGTCGCTTCAATTCCATCAGCTCATCCAACACTGAGCTGTTCGAGTCGTACATACTGTGCAGCACTGATCACGTGACGAGAAGACCGACAGGACTGTGGCGGAAGATTTGTTGTGCAACAGAAGCGTAAGACAAATGTCTATTTTAAAATGCACATTCAGCACCACCACTCCCTATTAATTTGAAAGTAAACCCGCCCGTGCATTCAAACGCGATTTCAATACGTTACCGCTGTTTGAAAGCGACTCCCTGAGGCATGCAAATATCTCCCAATATGAAAACTATCTTAGGCTAGGCTGTGTAGTTAACCATATCTTAACTCAGTATCATGCTTTAAGAAAAATTCGGTCTATTTGCACTTTGAATATTGAGAATATTGAGTACTTTGATTATCAAGTTGCACTTATTATTTGCACTTGATGATCAATTTGTGGAAAGGAGTTCAGTTAGGAGGTCAAAAGTTGTAGAAGCTCATAAATCATGTGCAGTTCTAAGGTCTGAAGAGACAATCATACAGGAGAGAAGCCACTCAGTTGAGTTTGTGGCAAAACCTTTTACAGTGCTTGAGTATTGTTGTCTTTTACTGTATATGACGGCAAATTCATGCTCAGAAAGTAGAACTGAAATGACATTCATTACAAGATGATGATTTAAAACATTTCAAATGCACCTGCAAACAATTTTTCTAGTCATGTATTTCATCGAGGATTTCTTAAAAATACAGTGTAAAAATCTCGTCTCGTTCTCGTGAACCCAATCTCGTGTCTCGTCTCGTCTCGTGAGATAAGTGTCTCATCACACCCCTAGTGTATTGTGAAATTTTCTATCAGAACCAGCATTAACTTCTTGAGCAATTTGAGCTACAGTAGCTCGTCTGTTTGATCGGACCACACAGGCCAACCTTCGCTCCCCACGTGCATCAATAAGCCTTGGCCGCCCATGACCCTGTCACCGGTTCACCACTGTTCCTTCCTTGGACCTCATTTGATAGATACTGACCACTGCAGACCGGGAACACCCCACAAGAGCTGCAGTTTTGGAGATGCTCTGACACAGTCGTCTAGCCATCACAATTTGGCCCTTGTCAAACTCGTTAAAATCCTTACGCTTGCCCATTTTTCCTGCTAACACACCAACTTTGAGGACGAAATGTTCACTTGCTGCCACCCACTAACAGGTGCCGTGATGAAGAGATAATCAGTGTTATTCACTTCACCTGTCAGTGGTCATAATTTATGACCACTGGTCAAAGTTATGCCTGATCAGTGTATATGTGCTTGACAGCCCATTCTGCAAAGTGTCTCATCTATTACACAGGAACAGGGTTTAGAATAGCATAAGAGTTAATAAACAGTGAAAAGTTAAACACAGCTTATAATATACTGTCTCCAAAAAGTCTGAATCCAAAAAGATGGTCAAATATTATCAGAGATGTAATATTTAATCAACAAATGTAAATAATCCTTGCTTTTTACAACTCCATGTTCTAAGTAATGTTGTTTCAAAAATCCTTCTCTGAGTGGTGTTTTATAACATTGGTTTATAACCAATCACTGAATATTTTACCTCAACTCTCTACGGCATTGTGTGATTTTAGTTGGGAATATGTTATTGGGCTGAAAGCTCTCAAGCTTAAAGGATAAGTGAGAAACACACATAAATTACCTTGACTTTGGCATCTTGCATTAGCTTTTCACGACTGCTGTCATTTTACCTTAAGGGCATGGGAAGCTAATGGACATCTTGTGTCGGAGGGATAGATCTGGTCCCGGGCGTCACGCTGGCAGATTAAATGCCAGTGTCATGGAACAGTGTCAGCAATTTGTGGCCCATGCAGCTTGTCTGTTGGCCAGAAGGTCCCGTGTCTCATTCTACCCCGGTTGATGAAGGGACTAAGCAGGGACTAGGCACCCCAGTGATCTTTAGGGGAACTGCTAAAACCACAGTGTAAAAACATCAGTGTATTTAAATGAAAAGGCAATGCTTGTGTTCACACCAAGCTTCTTAACTACCTTAAACACTAAGGCTTCCCCAAATGGTCATACTGGTTGACCACCAGCAAACTTTAGCTTGGACCAGCATGGAAAGTAATGCTTGTACAAGCTGGTAGTTTCAGCAAATTGTAGTGTTATGATTGATCAACATCAACACACCTAGAGCTTTGAATAAAACAGATGGTTTAATTATTGAATTCCCACAGAAGGCAGAACACTGGCTGCTTTTCAGGACTAGATGACATTATGGACACCTGCTGTAAATGAACTGAACACTGACAATAGACGGTGGTCTGTAGTACAGAGAACACTAGCTACAATGTATCTACCAAAACATCCAATAATTTTTAGTCTAACAAAAGATAATATAATGTCATACTACAATGTACAAAAATATCCAGCACTGTCTGACTGCTTCACAGGGAGTGCTAGTGACTTTAGGCTGTCAAAGTGATGGACACTTTTAAGCTATAAGGGGAGACTGGCTAGTTGTCAAACAGGAAAGTTGTCAAAAGGGCTGTATCTCAGTAATTTTAAGGAGGCTTATCACTGTGGATCAAACTTGTTGGTCTAGCTCATCCTACAGATGATCAATTGGATTGAGATGTAGGGAATTCGAAGGCCAGAACACCTTAAACCCTTCATCGTGTTCCTCAAACCATTCCTGGAGCTCCAGAAGGATACAAGAAAGAGTGACAACAGTGAAGAACGAGAGGAGGACCAGGCCTGGGACATTTATGTTGCATTTTATTATGTTTATATGGCTGCCGCTTATAAACATAATAAAATGCAACATAAATGTCCCTCTCTCGTCCTTCACTGTTGTCACTCCTCCTTTTATACTTCCGGAGCTCTTCTGTGGGACTCGAGACCGGTGTGGCACACGGTTGACGCTCATTAGCACTCCCGCCTCTTGCCTCGTTCCATTCCCACGGCTCTTGCTTGCCACAGTGGTAAAATGAAAAAGTACACCAAAATTAACTATGAAGCATGACAAAGGCATAGTCTATTCATTAAAAAAAAAGGATTGGTTTTACTGCTAAGACAAAAGCTGAGATCTAACACCCTGCAATAAAACAATAAAACTCACTAATCTGGAAGTGTAGGACACTGCCTTCCCTTCCCTTCCCTTCCCTTCCCTTCCCCTCAATCATTGTTATCTGTATCACCTGTGCTTCATTTAATCAGTGTCGTCTGTGTTTGCATTTAAGTTCCGTCTCTTCAGTCAGTCTTTGTCTATACCGTGTGAGTGTACCTTCTGCCCGTTTTTGGATCTTTGTTTGAGTAAAAGTACATGTTTTGGAACTTAAGTCTTCTTCTGCCTACACCACACCATGACATATAGTCTATTAAGTAATTATCATTAAAGCCAGACAATTTTTTAAAATTTTTTTAAAAAATTTTTTATCATCATATAGTGACTTTTATTTTGGAGTAAGAGAAACTGGGGGAGTGACTTTGTTGCATGTCACTTTGCTCACAGCTCATTGGTCCAACTTCAGTTTGAGATCTCTTATCCAGAACATAACCTGCTCCGGAGCAGGTTAGCTGTGGAGCTTAAGTTACTATGACGATGAACACAGCTAAAAGCCAAGCTACTTTCATGGTACCTAAAACCCAGGATTGGCGCAATCTAAACTGAAACTTACCTGGGGTGCGTTTCCCAAAAGCATCGTTAGCCAACTATGGTCGCAAGTTCCGTCGTTATCAATATAGTTCAACCAGTCTGTGTTTCCATAGTTCCAACGAACATTCGCAAACAGCGTTGCAAACTTGTGTGGTAGGAACAACAGCTCTCGACCTGTGGTTAGAAGCATAGTTTCTTGTTTGCATGACATGTGGACTTAATAAATCCTTATCTTGAGCAAAATAAACAAGCTGACATTCAGTGCAATCTATATCTTTTATTTCGAATACATACAAATGTCATTTATGTCTTTTAGTTTGTAAAGAGATTTAAAGCACCTTTTTTTGAAGAGTGCGCATGTGCGGACGTGCTCTAGTACGTAAGAACAAGCCTATGATTGAATTTGGAAATAAAGCAAAATAACTGAGAAAAATAAGAATAAGTCCTCAGGTGCCATGTCCATAATTTATAGCAAAAAATCTAGCATGAATTCGATCTCTAAATAATTCATTAAAAGCAGTTATTACTCCACCACCTGCGTGACATCATTAACCAACATGGTTGAACGACGGATTTGCGACAATACGGTTTCGGGAAACAGTCGTGACTAGCTAGTTGATTTCTTCAACGATGCATCGCACTATGGTAGTTAAGCAGTGAGTAACGTCATTGTATGGGAAACGCACCCCTGGCTAGCCAGCGAAACTGGCTTTATGGTACAGGCCCCAGGTGTTTGTGTAGTAAATATTTACAACCCTTTTGTACTGGTCTGGGTATTTAAGGAAGGGTGGCAGAGCTGCCATTTGGGAAAATGTCTTAAAGACACTCACACATACTGTGTCACACAAACTTTTTTTCTCAGAAATACTGACGCCTTTTATGAAATAACACAGTGCTTACTGCACAGCCGTAACAGTGCTGAGGCTTACTTGCACGCTATTGGCTGGTCAGTTGGAACTGCACGAACCCATGGCAGAGCGGCGTATAAAAGACGCCGGATTAATCTCCTTCAGCGACGATCTACGACCTTCGCTGATCCTCTACTCGAAGCCTACCCCTCCACGAAGGACGAGCAGTCAGGGCTCTGAGAGCAAACATTGAGCGCTCCACCCAGTACAGACAGTCGGAGCAGCTTTTTGTAAGCCGCACCAAAGGGCTTCCGGTCACGAAGCAAAGACTATCTAGATGGTTGGTGGATGCTATTGCTTTAGCCTACGCTTCTATGAGCCTGCAGTGCCCCATAGGCGTCAGGACTCACTCCACGAGAGTGAGAGCGTGTCCTTTCTGTGTGATAAAAAAAAAGGAAAAAAAAGAAGGTGAGCCGGCCCTTCACAGTTAGTGCTTTGAGGTCTATAACTCAAGCGTCCCTGCACTGCAAGCACATAAGTCCCTTCACCATGATTGTGGCTGGCCTCAGTGAGCCCGGCCCTTCACATTAAAGTTCGCAGTTACGCCGCTCTACCACTGGTTTGTGCAGTTCCCACTGACCAGCCAATAGCGTGCAAGTAAGCCGCAGCACTGTTATGGCTGTGCAGTAAGCACTGCATTATTTCATAAAAGGCTTCAGTATTTCGGAGAAAAGGAGTTTCCCCCCTAACGTCTAGCAAGACACAATACTCGTTCCCTTATCTCAGGGAACCGAGGTTACGTTAGTAACCGAGTACGTTGTGTACCATGAACTCTTTTTAATTCTATTTATTTAAGTTCTGTCTGGCCAAAATAAGTTCTGTCTCTGGTTTCTGGTTTCTTGTCTCTTGGTTTTGGATTACTTGTCCGTTCTGTGGATTACCCTTTTTCCTGTCTCTCCTGTCTCTCCTGTCTTGTTTGCCTGTTTGGACTGCTTGCCTGTGTGTGACCTTTTGCCTATTTTGACTACGATTGTGGATTACCCTTTAAAAAAGCTGCGTTTGGATCCTCAACCTTTTAAGTCTTGGAGCAGTATGTTACAGAAGATTTTGCCGTTATGAATCCAGCAGCACAGATCATGCGTCTCCGACAGGGTGACCGCGCGATTGAGGAATATGCGAAGGGGCTATCAGAGCCGCTCGTATATACCACTATGGCATCTGGACTGGTTGTTGAAATATTATATAGATATTGCCTTGCATCAGAGCGGCTCTGCTTTCACAGTGGGTGTCATGGAGGAGGATCGTGACATTCCCAGTGCATCTGCCACACCTGTGTCTTCGGACAAGATGGCCACCGCTCCAGAGTCTCGTCCCGTCATGGCCGCCAGTCCAGAGTCTGCAACCAAGATGGCTACCAGTCCAGAGTCCGCAGCCAAGATGGCCACCACACCTGAGCCCTCAGACAAGATGGCCACCACGCCAGAGCCCTCAGACAAGATGGCTGTCACGCCTGGGTCGGTGGACAATTTGCCCACTACACCAGAACCTCCAGGTGTCAGGGCTGCCATGCCAGAACCTCCAGCTGCCACGGACACTACACCAGATTCGCCAGCCTTCACGGGTGCCTCACCAAAGTCTTCAGCCATCATGGATGCCACATCTGTGTTCCCAGTCGTCATGAGCATTGCACATATAGACATTAAGGCTTTCCCTAGGCTCTTGATACTGGCTTTAAGTCTGAAAGACACACCGCTGATCTCAGTGCAAGCAGCTGGCATCTCTGCAGTAATGCCAAGCCTTAGGGTCTCTGAGGTCCCACTGTCAACAATACTTCCTGTTACAGTGATGGCTATTTTGTGTGCTTGGGCCACACACTGCTCTCCAGCCCCTGACCAGAGGCCAGAGAGGGCTCCAGCCCCTGACCCGAGTCCAGAGAGGACTCTGTCTAGTGGTCACCAGTGAGAGTGCCTGTGATTACCACCAGAGGGCACTCCACCCCGGACTCTCACTCCATCAAGGACTACATTTCCCATAACTCACTGCCTGGATTCATCATCCCTGATTACATCCACCTGTGTCTCATTACCCTGTTTACCTCACCATATATAAGCCTGGTTATCTAATTCATTCATTGCAAAGTCTTGTTTGTTGTATTACTGCATTTCTGAACATTTTCCCTGGTTTCTTGTCTCTTGGTTTTGGATTACTTGCCCGTTCCATGGATTGCCCTTTTGCCTGTCTCTCCTGTCTTGTTTGCCTGTTTGGACTGCTTGCCTGTGTGTGACATTTTGCCTGTTTTGACTACGATTGTGGATTACCCTTTAATAAAGCTGCGTTTGGATCCTCAACATTTTAAGTCTTGGAGCAGTACATTACAAGATCATACTGAGGACCCAATGAATGGAGCATGGAGCACATCATAGGGGCAATACGATTTCTGACTATCACTGTAAGTTGCAGCTTTCGTGACTATTACTAAAATTACACTTGTTATGAGCAAGCGTGTGCGGCCTGACAAGGTAAACTAGTCGCTCTGCATCCTCTATAACATTGGTCACTAACAGGCGGACCGCGGTCCGGACCCAGAAGCCGTCCCATACGGACCCGGACCTACAGCCAAAACAGAAGGTTAAAACCTGACAGAGCGCTGCTATTTTAACCAGTGCAGCTTTTGTAGTCTTTACGGTAGTGGTAGTGGAACCGCACAGACCATTTGCATGCGAGTTAAGCCATCCCTCGTGATACCACTCAGCCAATCAAGTCTGTGTTTTCAAGGCGATATTAATAAATATTGCGACTACAGTGCAGACAGATGAGAGAGTTACATATGAAAAACGGGAGAAAGAAAAAGAAAGCTAGCGATACATATAGAAAACAATGGGAGAGAAAAAGAGAAAAGAAAGAGATACAGATGAGAGCGCCGGAGAAAGTTGAGAAAAAGATGAGTGAGACAGAGAAAGGGAGAGAAAAAGACGAGTGAGACGGAGAAAGAGAGATACAGATGACTGTGCGGGAGAAAGTTGAGAAAAAGACGTGAGACAAAAACAGAAAGGGGGACATTCAAGCTGTTCCTCTCTTTGTTTTATTAAGCACTTTATTTGAACATACACATTTTTCACATTTTATTTATTTTCTCTTATTTTGGAATGTAGCCCTTTTATTTATTTAATGAGAGAACGTTATACATATCTCATGCCCGTAGTCTGGGGGGGTTCGGGTGGTTCGAACGAACCTGACAAATTATCTACTGCCCACTGACTGCCCACTATTTATCATACATTTTTTGGCCTTCAAACGTCTTAAAATGCACATATTTAGATCAGAGAAATCAAAATTTGATTTGAATATGTGCACTCAGTATAGGCCAAAAACAAAACAAAAAAACACCTTTGTTTTCTGACCAATATAAGTTAGTGATCCTACAAATGTTAATTGCGTGACTTCTTCAAAACTTCATATTTCACAACATAAAACAAAAACATGTTAGCTTAATAGTTCTGTCACGTGAATTTGTGATTTAAACTTTGTGGGGAAGTTTTGATTATCCATGCCAAATAATATACACTCCACACAGTGTGTTTGGACTGAAAAAGGTGAATAAAAAGTCACCAAAATTAAGTATTTGAACCTCATAATTAAATACAAAATGAGGCTGAGAGGGCTGAAAAAGGTCCACTTTTTGAAAAAAAAGTCCCCCTCCCCCCACCCTTTCACTAGGCTGGCTACGGGCCTGTATCTACAGTCATACATATGTTACGTGACAATAAATATTGTCAAAAGGTTTTTGAATTGTACTGAATTAATTTTATTCGACAGTCAGGTATTGATTACATGCAGAAGTTGATACAACTACTAGGCTACTTAAAAATATATCTCACTAACTAGTTAGACATTATGATCTTCCAGACCTTTGCTTCAAGACGTTTTCTCTAACTGGACCTCTTTAAATTTTAGTTGAATACCCCTGCTCTATAATAACAGAACTGGATAATTTGTGTCCGTGAGCTAATGTTATCGCGAACGTGTAGTCTCTGTGCAATACCGGGTCCCGTGGTGGAGCGAATATTTGACAATAAGAGATACTAAAAAAAATCAACAATCTAAATTAAATCACAACTAATCTTATGATCAGCTGTTAAGTTACAAATGTAACAAATTTAACAAAGTCAAATAATTGAAATGAGCTGGATGACATCACCGTTTTCTCCAGGACGGCTGTACAGCCGAATCAAATTCTGTTCATTATTTTCCTGTTTAACACTGTGAAGCTGCTTTGAAACAATCTGCATTGTAAAAAGCACTATATAAATAAAGTTGACTTGACTTGCTTTGACACTTTATTTTACAGTCCTGTTCTACATGAATTTGCGTAGTGTACTATACCCTAAACCCAACCTTAACCCATATTGAAGTCCAAGTAGTTGCCCTATATTTCTATTTGAATCCATGCGTTTGAAAGTACACTGTAAGGCCATGATCAGACAGAAAGCGTTTTTTTCAGGTCCACGACTTCATTACCGACTCAGTGTTCAGAAGGAAAACAAAAGGTGAAGGTGTACTCTCTAGCACTTAATTTTTAACCATTCTCTGCAGACTGTTCAACTCTCTCTGCGAGATCCACTCATTTATTTATGTTGGAGTGTACATCCCCCTCAGGCAAACGTCAAGCAGCGAAGGCCACCCTGGACACTAACATTCTGAACATGGAAACTGATGTCCCCTGCTTTTTTTTTCTAATGGAAGGGGGAAAAAAACAATTGATCATCTGTCCAATGTGGGAAGGGAATATACTGGAGCAGTTTTATGCATCCATAAATGCAGCCCATCTACCCTTGGGCAACTCAGATCACACCATGGTCATGATGATTGCAACATTGTGATAAAAGCAGTCCAAGCTAACCAGATCTATCAGCTGATGGTGGTCCACAGATGCAATGACAGCACCCCAGGACTGTTTTCACATCATTGACTAGGAAATCAAGAAAAACTCTTGCACGGACATAGGTGATTATGATATGATAGCCTTATATCTTTATGTGAAGAGCATTGGTTTCCCAAGACTATAATTTAATTCAACAACAACAAACCCTACTTCTAGAGGGAACTGAGGAGGGGAGGTCCCCACAATCTCTCTAGGAACGTGATTTCAACTGAGCAGGGCCCACAGCAACACCCTGAACCTTAAATATGTGTTATATGATTTCCTAAATAAAATAAATGCACAACAAAAATGACATTGAGAAAACAAGAGCTAAGAAAGCATCTGATCATATCAACGTTGAAATGTTTGCACACACTCTGCAATTCGCACTCCAGTCAAGTCACGTCACATTTATTTATATCACTTTATACAATGGATTGCTTTAAAGCCTGCAGGTTTACAGTATAAAATATGAAAAAAAATCAGATATGATCAGATGCATTGTTTTCTCAATGTCATTTTTGTTGTGCATTTTTTTGTTGTTGAGGAAATCATCCTTAAGGTTGTATGCAGTATGCAAAGAGTTCACTGAGGATTGATCTTTAGAAAAACACAATCCCGGCAACTCCCCTCCCTTTGTAATGACCTCTGTGCTTCTTCTTTGGGACGGTGGAGCTGACACCCTCTGCCGATGATCTTAACAGGCAATGCCATGGTGCCTTGGAAGAAAGAAAATGGAACCCAATGTGGGAACCCGCATTCTGGCATCTTTCAGTGATAAAAAAGTTTGTTACTCCATTCCATTCCATAGCACATAGATATATGGATTGCATCACTTTCAATTAGAATTTCAACTTCAGTTTCTACTATAAAGCTGCTCTCCAGTGAGATCATGTTTTCACAAATGTCTGACCTCGATGGACTGAACTGAAGAAATTATCCAGAGAAGATTTACATGTCAAAGAAGTCAAAGAAGGCCTCAGAGCACAACTACCGATGAACTCTTTCCCCACCAGCGTTTTGCCAGCCACTGCTAACATTTTTGATGATTTTTACCCCAGAATATGTTGTTGTATGAATATCGGCACATACAATATATCAAAAGAAAGAAAGAACAGACCCTCTGTTTTAAACAAAAAAAAATGTTTTATTCTAGTTTCATGCATTCTTTTTTTTATCAACACCTAAATCTGGGTAAGTTTCATTGAAAAAGCAAAATTTTGAGCAAAAAGCTGAGGTAATCGTGTTTTTGCCAAAGACTACATCCAGATCAGATTCAGAACGATGATCAAAACACAGATGGAGTAGATCGAGTCCGTCAACACCCCCAAAGCTTCACAGTCCTATAGCTCGTCCCGGGTTGACATTTCATTCAGTAACATTAGATAGTTTTGATTTACATGCTGTTTAATTTTGATGACCGCATTATTTTACTTGTGCATATGATTACATATACTATCACTTGTTTCTGCTTCTTCTTAGCCTGTATTTTGATCAGGAGATTCTGTACTCTTTGGCTTTCAAAAAGCCAGAAATTTTCATCAATGGCAGGGAATGTCATGAGTAAGTTGTGTACATGCTCGAAGACCAAGGAGATTAAGTATAAAAGTCTTTAATGACAAAACTCTGGAAATTAAACAGGAAACTAACACAAACACAACTTAACAGATGAAAACTGACAGAGAATGAGGGAGAACACAGGGTATAAATAAAACTGGGTCACAGGGGAAACACAATGAGACGTAACCATGACAGGGAAGTGTTGTCTCATAAATGACGGAAATTTCCGTCAATGGTGGGGAAAGATTTAAGTCATCAATCAATCATCAATTAGTTTGTAGGTGTTTGTTTACCAGCTGGGGCGAACATTTCCAGAAAGTTTGCTTTGGCAAATGCATGCCAAAAGAACTCAATTTTGGCCTGATTTTATTTGAAATGACGTCATGTCAGTTCGTTCTTTAATTTTGCTTAAAGTATATCTGGGCATTTAGCTCATTTCAAATCCTGCTTTAATGCATCAGTTCACTTTCCATGGTTGCCAAAATCCATCTGACTTCCAGGCCCTCCAATCTAACCATTAAAAGTGCAGGAAGTTTTCATAGCATTCAGGAAGCTAAACATCAGGAAATCTTTTTACATTTACAAATTTGGCTAACACTTTTATCCAAATAATTTAACGTAAACATTTTTATCAGTTTAGGCTTTCCCTTAAATTAAACCCATGACATGTGTTGCTAGTGTTTCCTGCTACAATAAATTATTCCTTATCATCATATAAAGTACCAACATGTTTTAAATCCCCCATTGTAGTGCTATTCCCGGAAAAGAACATGATTACAGGAATGACTATAGATCTGATGCCCTGACACCACAAATTGAATTACTCAAGATCTCTCCTTCTATCTGCTACTGGGTCTTCGATTTCCAGGAGGCAACAGAGAGGAAGAAAAACCATTTGCAACCTGGTAGGCCTATGCCACAGTGTACAACTTGTCCCTAACACTGGTGCTACTCGTCTCACTCTTCATTGTCCTGTACAGCACACAAGTGATCAAGTTGTACAATAATTTATCAAGTTTGCAGATGATCTCAACATAGTAGGCCTTATCTCTAACAATGATCTATCGAGAGAAGGTGGACCTGGCGACAGCATGGTGTTCTGCCAACAATCTGCTGCTGAGCACACAAAAGACCATGGAGAAAATACATTTCAGGAAAAGCCAGCAGAGCCACTCTCCCTGAAAATAAATACCTCTTTGAAATGTTTTGGGACCATGATTTCTGACTCCCTGGGATGACAACATCACCACCATAATCAAAAAAAGCCCAACAGAAGATATTCTTTCTGTGGCAACTTGAGCTGTACCTCTCTTCCCCCATCCTGGCTCAGTTCTGGAGGGCCGTCACTGAAAGCATCCTCACCTCATCCATCACTGTTTGGTTTTTCCGCTCCAAGACTAGGATACAGCAGGTAACTCGCTCTACTGAGATCACTGGCTGCCACCTATCATCAGTTGAGGTGCTTTACACCATGAGAGCTTCAAATGAGGTTCTAAAGATCGCCTCAGATCTGTCACATCCTAAACATCATTTTTTTACCTTCTGGCAGATGATGGAAGTCCATATGTTCAAGAACTGCCCATCATCATATCTTTAGTCAGCTTCATCCCTGTGGCTGTCTGTCTCTTCAATGGGCTCATGGACAAAAATAACTGCACTTGATGGAGCCGATTCAGCTTGATGACCAAACATCTTCTTTTTTCACATGCATTATATATTTAATGTAGTGATTTTGTGTTAGTCTTTTTAAGAAATTACATTTTGGAGTGACGCCCCCAACCACCTAACTATAAAACCTCAATGCACTAATTCATCACACATTCTGCACAAATCATGCAACATTACATATTTTGGATTCAAACAGAACATTTTGACAAAAGGAGGTTTACAGCAAGGAGTTACTGATGGTATTGTCCCCTCAATAATCTAATTATCAAAAGTAAAAATATTTCTCTCTCATTATTTTTCTAATAATTCAATGGCCCGGAGTCAATTATTTCACTTATACTACAGTTACCACACCTCAAAACATTGTTCAGATGATTTATTTCAAGACATTTGTCAGGTTTTGTCCTTAAAGCGCTCTTGTGACCTGGACAAATTTCTTGCACATCTAAACCCTAATGCCTAATGCAGTTATTAATGCAGCGAGTTATTAGAGAGAGAGCGTATGTGAATTACCTCAGTATGTGCGTCTCTTTCAGCCATGTTCGCCAGCAGCGTCTACTAATACGAAGCTGTAAGAACAGTGCCTTTATTACCTCGCTAGTGAGAAATGCGCGAGTGTGTGTCCGTACTGTATGTGTGTGTGTGCGTTTGAGAGCAGAGAGGGCGGGAGAAAGAGAGTATGTGCTTTCCATACATAATTAAACGTAATTTTGTGTCAAAAAAACATGGAAACGATTTGTCGTTTTTATCCTATTGTTTACTTATTTCTTTGCTTGTTCAGTGTCGTTGTGTGTTTTGGTTCTTTTGCTGTCATTGGCTGTAAGGACCTTTGAAATAACTGAAATCATTTAGCGAAGTGATATTGAACTGTTATGCAGTCAAGACCTGCCTGGGACTTCTTTAGCGGTGCGTTTCCCTGAAAATAATTGCACACCTTAGAACGTTCGTCAACCAATCAGATTCAAGCATTCAACAGCCCCGTAGTATAAAGTATTATAAATAACTTTGGTTACACTTTATTTTAAGCTGCCTTTATTACTTCTATGGTGTTGGTTTTTGGAGCTTGAAAGCTCCAGTCATCATTTATTGTGTTTGCATGGAAAAGAGTGAACAGTACATTCAAATTTCCTCTTCTTGTGTTTCTCAGAGAAACAAAGTAATTTTCTAGGTTTGGAATGACAAAAGGGTGATCATTTTTGGTGAACTTTCTTAACATTCCAATTCCTTCCCGCAAGCATTGATGTAGCTCTAATAATCAAAAGAGCACTGCCAAAGTCAGGGGTCTGGGGGTGTATTACAGAAACATTTAGAATCCTATCTTATCTGTTTGGTACCCATGGCAATTTCAGTTAGGACCTCATTTAGGACAAAAGCTATTACAGAATGACATTTCTTAAGTGCATAATCTTATCTTAACTATGGATAGGAAACGGGTATTACAGAAGCATCCTAACTCGACAAAAAATCCTAAAAGCTGTCTTAACTTTAGGACAACCCCACTGATGTCCTAACTTCAAACCTTTTTGAAATCCAGTGGTAAAAATCACAGTACAAAAAGCCTTTTTCAAGATTGGCGTTACATTTATTGATTATACAAGACGAAAAGCAGCGACATTTGATGGTGGTGAGACTTTTGGAGGACCCAGAGGATGTGCTGTGCTTTGATGAGAAAATACTGTAAATAATTACAGACTCCCACGACACATGTTTTTGCAGTTAGTTGACAAATTGCGACCAACATTACAGAGGCCAACGAGCCATCACGGAGCATTACCGGTCATTCTTCAACGCATTACTTTTTTTTTTTTTTTTTGCAAAAGTCAATTTACAAAACAGGCTTTAACTTTTCAACTGAGCTTATCAAAATTTCAATCTCTGCCACACTGAAATTAAAAGCACACCATTGTTTCTCCATTTTGATTATAGGTTTACCTCAGGAGCAGTTTGATTACCGAACTCATGGAGCAGTTTAAGATGTCCAAACTACAGATAAGAGGAAATTTCCTCTTAAATCCTATCCTAAATTAAATTATTATATCTTAAGTAAAGACCTAAGATAGAAAGTTTCTGTAATATGCCCCCTGAATCCCAAGGAATGCATAACTGGTAAAATACATGCTTTTAGTAAGTCACTTTAAATACATAAAAAAAAAGAATGTGAATGTTTTACCTTTACAGAGCTAATTGGAAAGATGTTGTAGGAAAGGGATTGGAGCCCAATTTTATTGACACAATATCTTCTTTTGTGAAAATAAGTTGAACAGGTTTGGAATAGCATGAGAGTGAATAAATGCATTCGGAGGTGAACTATCCCTTTAAATCCCCCTGGCATAACCTTAGATTAAGTGCCTTTTTTATAATTCTAATTTGTCCCTCTGACTGCATTTGCCTGATAAATTAAATTTGTTGATCAAATGAGCCAGAATTAAATAAATAAATATATGTAAAAATAAATAAATAAAATAATTGTATTATTATTTGTCAAGCTGCAGGTGGATTGGCCCACTGGGATTTCCTCCAGGGCTCCAGATGGTTGGTCGATTACTGGTGCTAAGGACCAACAAGTTCACTCTGTCTAGCCAGATGCATGCGTGAGTGAGATTAAGAAACAAATGGAAGAAAAGGCTACGATTAATGGCATCTATCTAGTAACTGTCTAGCTATCGGTTTAAGCTACTGTATTCAGCTTAGTCTCCATTGATTTGTATTGGTTTTGAGCTTCAAGGAAGGTGTTTTTGCGCTTGACTGCCAAAATAATAAATCGATGTAACTAGCGGGTTTTCAAGGCCTTTACTCAAAGCATTGTAGCATTGCAATGCCAGTTAGCAGACACTTTGAACATGGTCAGTAGTACTTGCTGCTATCCTGCAGAAAATATTATGCACATTTCATGCAAGCCACACAAAACCACACATCAGTTTAAACTCCCCATTCTGAGCGATATTTAATCACACACATTTATGAATTGATTCTCTCATCATTTCAGCTGATGAATTGTATTTTAATGATGGTAATCAGTCCAGTTTCACCCCAGGAGTTCACTTCCACCTCGGCGACTTGCCCAGTACTGCAGAGCAACACAGAGTCATGAATATCTTAAGAGGCAGGCTGTTTTGATGGACATCCACCTATTCCGGTGTGAACTTCCACCATAAGAAAGAAATGATGATATCTGATGATATATCCATACCGACCTCCTTCCAGAGTGTGTGTATATATATATATATATATATATAATGTACAAGTAAAAGAGGTTTCCTTAATATCAACAGTAACAACCACACCAGCTCATTTTCATATAAAGTGGCCTCAGATGAGACATTTCTTTGGATAAATGTGACTCTATGCCAAAATCTTGCCCTCGCTGACAATGCAAAAGCTTTGGGTTATTGCAATTCTTCAGCAGGGCATTTGAAAAGTCTGTCTCTGTTTTTGACCTTCAGAAGCAATGCAGAAGCTATGGCTTTTTACTTTGCTAAACCTGTAATATTAGTTACCTGTCATATCATTGAAACCTTACACTAATGACTGTGCATTTGCATACCTGTTGAGCATCTGTGATATTTAAATTCCAGCATACAAATAGTGCAAATTACTTTACTTTTGGTAGACTTTACTTGTTCTACCTTGAGGTCCTACCTTGTTTTTGTTTTTGTTTTTTTGGGGGGGGGGGCTTATTGGCTTTATTATAGACACCCCACCTGGATTTCCTAATAAACTCACAATTAAGTTTTCATCAGAGATTTTTTTTATTTTTATAAGATGAACAGTCTTTGAGGAACTTGGCGCTTTATGAACTGTCAAAACTTGTGATAGAAAAACAAGTCTTATTAATGAAGAGGTGAAGTTACTTGGTAAGTCCAACAACATTGTTTGTCATAATAATGGCCACATTAATAATAATAGATAGTTTTGATGAAGTACTTGAGTACTTGAGCCTTACTGATAAGGCTGAGGAAAGAGAAAGAAAATACACTTTATTACCAAAAGTATTGGGACACCCCTACAAATCATTGAATTCAGGTGTTCCAGTCACTTCCATGGTCACGGGTGTATAAAATCAAGCACATCGGCATGCAGACTCTTCTACAAACAGTTTTGAAAGAATGGGTCACTCTCAGGAGCTCAGTGAATTCAAGCGTGGTACCGTGATAGGTTTGCACCTGTGCAATAAGACCATTCATGAAATTTCCTTACTACTAAATATTCCAAGGTCAACTGTTAGTGGTATTATAACAAAGTGGAAGCAATTGCCCACATAAAATCACAGAGCGGGGTCAGCACATGCTGAGGTGCACAGTGCGCAGAAGTCACAAACTTTCTGTCAATAGCTACAGACCTCCAAACTTCGTGTGGCCTTCAGATTAGCTCAAGAACAGTGCGTAGAGAGCTTCATGGAATGGGTTTCCATGGCTGAGCAGCTGCATCCAAGCCTTACATCACCAAGTGCAATGCAAAGCGTCAGATGCAGTGGTGTAAAGCACGCCGCCACTGGACTCTAGAGCAGTGGAGACGTGTTCTCTGGAGTGACGAATCACGCTCCTCTGTCTGGCAATCCGATGGATGAGTCTGGGTTTGGCGGTTGCCAGGAGAACGGTACTTACCTGACTGCATTGTGCTAAGTGTAGAGTTTGGTGGAGGGGCATTATGGTGTGGGGTTGTTTTTTAGGGGTTGGGATTGGCCCCTTAGTTCCAGTGAAAATAACTCTTAATGCTTCAGCATACCAAGACATTTTAGACAATTTCATGCTCACAACTTTGTGGGAACAGTTTGGGGATGGCCCCTTCCTGTTCCAACATGACTGCGCACAAGGTCCATAAAGACATGGATGAGCGAGTTTGTTGTGGAGGAACTTGACTGGCCTGCACAGAGTCCTGACCTCAACCCAATAGAACACATGCAATTTCATGAGCATGGAAAGGCAAGCATCCCAAAACTTTTGGCAATATAGTATATGTGGAAGGAACAATGTTCCTTCAGTTTTCACTGTTTTGCTAAAAAAATGTCTGTTAAGAATAACACATTTTAATAGAAAATGTGAAAGAATACTTTTGAAATATCAAAAAAGTAATTTCTAAACAACAATCATGCTTTTCAGAATATGAAAGGAAGGGTTTAGCCCTCAAAATTAAAAATCATGGTTTACTTACCATCTTGTTGCTGAAAATTATTATTATTATTTTTATTCAACCATGGAACACAAAAGGGGATGGATGATAAATTATATGATGATGATTAAACTGTCAAACTGTTGGTATTGCAAGTTGTTATCGACTGAAAAGCATGTCATTCATAATCTTCAAAATCTGAATGATACATGCAAGCATGTCTTTATTTGCATATGTGTAGTTCATTTGATTATGAGAAAGTGGATGATAATTGAGAGGCCTGGTGATGCAGCATTATTACTTACTGCTTACTATTTTTGAGAATTGCGACAATGACACACGTCTAGAGATGGTTACATTACTTAGAAGCTTGTGTATTTCAGAGAAAAAAATAGAAATAAAAAACTAATAAGCAGTTCAGTACATTCTCATCCTCAGCAGTAATGAATGTCATTTCTTGCCATTTTTTCTAAAGCTAGATTCGTCATGTCCTCTCAAAATGGGTCAGTTTGTAGACCAGAGTAAATCCATTTAACACCTTTATCAGTGTCATACATGAACCACTACAAATCAGCTGACAAAATCATTAAATAGATTAGAGCCTTTCTCTGTCCAGGCTAATAACCAAATGACACAGAGTATTTGATCCAGTTTATGTGGGTATGGGAACCCTTACTGACATCGTCTGGAAAGCCTCAGGCATCATTGATGGGAATGAGTCGGGCATCTTTCACAAGCACTGACAGCTTTGAGAGGTCAGTGCTAATAAATAAACTCGACATCTATGAAGGCAAGCTAGACAAGAGCAACAGCTTATCAAAGTGAAGACGTGCCATTCAAAGTAGGTCAGGACGACTCATCAAGCTGCCTCTGGCCGTGTGTCCTCCATGGCTCTGGCGCGGTGGTCGGGTGCGGGACAGTCATCGGGAGACAACGTAGCTGGAGGGAGACACATCATGCTCCTCTCAAATGTCTCGTCGCTGAAGTGACAGCACAGGTTTTAAAGGAGTTCTTAAGCTCCCACTCTCTCAGAGGTAGTTGCTGAAGATTTCACCCAACTCTTTTCTTGCATGTAAGGCTCCAGCTACCGTGCTGAGGTGCCAAGGTCCTGAGGGCATCCGCCTACACTGCTCTAGCAGTGGGGATTCATCAGCAGGCCTTCAACCGTGGGTGGAAGAGACTTCTTAAAGAGTCTTTATTCTGAATGTTTTCTTTTTTTGAAAACACAAGTTCTTTGCTGTCTGTCTGTGGCTTACAAAGAGAAGACTGGTGACTTCTTTTTCTATTAATCGGCTGAATGGTAAGGGCTTTCAGAGACGGTAATAGTGTTAGTTTAGTAATTGGTGACTTGTATTAAAGGCTTTGTATTGTCATGAATCACCTTAATGTATTGAGATAAGACACATTTATTGAAATTAAAGGCTGGTTCACACTGTCTCAACACATGCCAACATTTCTAATACCTTAAAGTTGGCTGTTGTTAATGATGGGAAACAACTTCAAAATGTCCCAACAAATATCATCAATGTCATGTTGTTTGTCTTTGAAGAAAGTGACTGAAAAGGAAGAGGCTGTGGGTGAAGTCTTGCTTGATGCACTCAGAGACAAGAAGCTTATAAAATACTCATAATCAGACTACAGTTACTTTTTTATTGATTACAAGTTATTCTCACAATGGCAGTAAATCATTTATAACTCATTGATTCTCCCTACTACTTTTTTATCTTTTAAATGTTCCTTTCTAAAATAGCCTATACTGCTTATATATGTTCAGAAGGTCGAATTGCACACACAGACCAGCAATAGTCATGAGCCGATCACTGAAAACTGAGACTTACACATTTGATCACTGGATTTACAGTAATCATTTCGGTAACAATTTACAATACGGGTGCACTAATATGCATTAATTCATGCTTAACTAATGCACAGATAATCATGAGTTAATGTATGACTCATGAAGAACTAAACCATTTATTAATGATAACTGCATCAGCAACTAATGAAGATTATATATGATTAATAGATTAAGTAATCAATAAATTGTTATTAGTTAAATGTGTCATATTGTATTAATTCCCTAATAACATATTATATTAACTAATAGTGTAAATTCATGTGTTAATTACCACAATGGGTCAAAGCCATGCATTTCAACTTCCAGTTGTCTGCTTTAATTAATCATTAGCTAACAATTTGCAAAGGTATCATTATGTTATGACTTTACTTGTTGAGGCACAGGACTATTAACTAATTGTTAAGTAATATGTCATTGTGGTTATGAGTTTTGAATTAATTTTTAATTAGTTAATAGTCCGATGCCTCAACAAGTTTAGCATGAATTAATGCATATTAGTGCACCCGTATTGTAAAGTGTTACCAACATTTCACTTTTAACAAGTATTTTCACAACAGTGCAACATGGCATATCTAATCAGCTCCTGACAGACACATTGATTATTATTTGAATGATCAGTCGTTTAACTATGTATTACTGTCTTTAGCCCTATTCGCATGGGATTAGTATTATCTGGGGACCTCGTGTGATTTAGAAATTCACATCTAAATTTCGTGTGGCACATTCGCACAGGATAAGTGAAGCCTGTGATTTTACTCGAATTTACTGACTTATCTCCCGGATATGATGTCAAGGCTTTGCGTAACAAGAAGCAAATATAGTTTCGTGCCCTGTGTCATTTATATTTCACCAGGTTAAAATCAAATAGCTCAAGCTTTACGCTTGATTTATTTTCAACACATTAACCTTGAATTATGATGTGAACCCCCTCACTTGATTGCGCACTATTTTGGATATAGGCTTTTGCTTGGAAATGTCTAGCTATATGATATATCATGAACAGAAGAATGTTCCTTACCACATGCTGCTATACATGTCATCCATCTCCATCCACTAAATCTTTTTGTTTTTGGTCTTCTGATGGTTTTCAGCTTTCCCTTTCTCTTTTTTTCTATAGTTGTATGGTGTATAGCGATATGACCCAGCACCCAAAATACTATCAAAACACTTCAACGCAGGGATAAAAAGTCGCACAGGAAACAAAAACCTTTGGAAAAATGATATACGACCCCACTAAATCCCGTCCAAATCACAGAGATGCCGATTCACATGGGACTAATATTATCACAGGACCTCGGTGTTCTGCGAAATATGGTAGGTCATTTTTACTTTACAAATTACAGACATGGCCGATTCGCACAGGAATAAGATCACAGACAACTTCAATTGAGAGTATTTCTGGCTCTCAATTCTGATAGCCCCCAAATAAGACAGATTTGACTGTTTCACATAGAGTGCTACTGAAGATACAGAAGCTAGCGCGGCTGTGTTTTGGGCAGGCTGTATAGCTTCCTGGTTCGTGACCTCCCCCGCCTCTGACGTCCCTTCACGCCATTGGACTGATTTTACATGTTCTTCAAGACATCATCACGCAAAGCGTTCCCTCAGCGTCAATCGACGCAGCGCTAGTTCCCTTGAAAGGGAATGGTAGACAAATAAAATATTTCATCTTTTTTAGCAAGGGTTTTTATTTACTCATTTCAATTTGTTGGAACTTAATGTGCTAATAAAGAAAAATTATTAAATGCAACTGACAGCTTTATTTCTCCTGCTCCAATGACTGCATTGCCAGTTGCTCATTTGTTTCTATGTTGAGTTGGCAGGGATACCGTGTCATGGCAATGGTTCACCATGAAGTCAGATCATGTTAGGGTTTTTTTGGAGTCTTTTTGGAAAATCATACCTGATTGCTCAAATATTCCAAAACCTGACATGTTCAGAAACATGTTCAGCCAGTGAAAACAAAGCAACAGGGTTAACACACTGAGCCAAAACAACCCAACAACCCATGTATATGTTTGGGCAGTTTCAACGAGACTTATGCTGCAAAATCATTCATTCTGTACCTCTTAGTTGTTTTTGGGTCATGAACGAATACATGTTTTTCAGACTAATCTTCTAAGTGAACAAATTGCTTACTTTTCGATTATAATTCATGATTCCATTTGCTAATAGTCTATAGCTATGTTTCCAACACCCTGTTTTTATGCCCATTTTGACATATTGCATCAGAAACAAGTGATGAAAACGGCAAATTTTCCCTTAATCCCTAAATCCCTTAATTTGCAAAAAAAGTTTTTATACTCACTTGAGGTGGTTTTCGACTTGTGCGAAAAAGAGTTAAAGTCCCAGTGAACCGGAAGTTCTGATAACTGATTTTACTTCAGTGCTGTGATGTATTTCCAAGTGAAACTGAATATTGAATAGAGGGCAAGGTTTTATTTTAGCCTCCATCCCTCGCTCATAGCAGACTAACGGTTGGAGGGGAGTGGTTAAGCATTTTCAACCCAAGCTGTCAAAATGATATTATCGGAAAAGGAACACCATTCCAGGCTGGAAGTAACCTTTCAGATTTTGATTAAAGATTACCACAACATTTTTTTTTTCTTTTTCTGTGTATTAACTTTTACAGATTAATTATTCACTCTAAGAACAGTAATGTGTGCTAACAAAGTAAATGGGGTCAATTTTGATTTCATGACTTTAATGCGAATAATGACAGATGAAAACGCATTTGCCGAATAAATTCTGACGTAGCGAACATTAAACCCCCTTGACTAATGGTCTGTTTGATCTGATGGGGACATTCTTAAACAGCTTAACAGGGCTTATTGTACTAAGAAAGTGATATTAAAAGACCAAACTAAAAGTAAACACAATACTAATAAAGCATAGGGGCACAACCTAACACGGATTAGTTGTAACACACATGGTTTAAAACTTTCCACACATGCCAACATGACGAAACGTAGTGTATTTACTAGTTGCCTTATCAGCACTATATTGAGAAAAAATTGCGCCAAAATTCAAAAGTCTTTGGAAGATATCACTGAACATTTATTTAACCATAGCAAAAAAGCTAATTTCTTAGGTAAGTTCATTTTTCATCTCTGTTATTTGTGTTTATATAAAACTAGACAAATCTGATATTGTAATATTGTTATCTTATGTCTGTTATATAACAGTTGAGATAGTTCTTTAATCTAACCAGCAGAAGACACGAGCCGTGTTTAAATCCCAGTTGTGCAGGTGGGGCATGTTGTCACACTGCGTTACAATGAGCCCCTATAAGTCAAGTCAAGTCAACTTTATTTATATAGCGCTTTTTACAATGCAGATTGTTTCAAAGCAGCTTCACAGTGTTAAACAGGAAAATAATGCAACCGAATTTGATTCGGCTGTACAGCCGCTCTGGAGAAAACGGTGATGTCATCAGCTCATTTCAATTATCATATATATTCAAGTAATGTAGTTGATATAGTTAATTTAGTTTAGTAGAACTATAGAACTACGCTATTCTATTCTATACTTTATGAATGAATTTTATTGAGAAACCATGAGAAAAAGGTGAATAATGACTGACAGTCAATATTCAGAAAGTATTAATTATTAATACATTTTGAACTATGCTGTATAGCTGTGTTCTGCGGTGTGTTTGTTGTCAAACTCAAAAATGTGTTTATTTTTAATTATTAAAAAATGATATTATTTTATATGAAAAAGTTAATAATTGTATTTTATTTACAAAACATTTTAGTTTGTCTTATATATTTTTTTTGATTGTATCAGATAAAACTTTTAAGCTGTCACATGGTCATGTTACAATGTACCCCACCTATGGGGCAGTTAAAAAAAAAAAAAAAAAAAAAATACTCTGAACCCTAAGTGGATTTACACAAACTGAGAAAGCCAAAAAGTGTTAGGTTGTGCCCCGCTCTCCCCTACTATGTGCAGAAAAGCAGATGAGCCCAGAATATGACGAAAGAACACACGTGTGTTGAGGGTGAGAGAGCTTGTTGGAATAGTTCTCCCTCTGTGTTTATGACAATCTAAGGGTGAGTACAGATTTGGTTTTAAAAATCACTAAACCTTCCTGTGTTTTATTAATAATGTATAACGTATTTAGTTTTTTTTTTTTATAACTGTTGGTCCATTAAGCCTCGTTATATGTATTTTCTATGGGAAGGAATTGCTTAAGGTGCAATTAAACGCATTGCGTTCATATTCTGGACTCATATGCTTTTCTGTACATAGTATGCTTTATTAGTTTGGTGTTTACCGAGTTTGGTCTTTTAATACCTCTTTTTTTTAAGCCATGTTAAAGGTGTGGTATGTAGGATTGACAGATAGTGGTCAAAATATCGGAGATCATTGTTTCCCCCGCCCCCTCCTCCTGAAACTTGATGCTCACGTGGGTTGCCAGCTTGAGGACACGATACAGGCGCAAGCGCAATTGACAATGAAAGCCGAAGAGACTTACACACTATACGTTTTTTACTATGCTCTCATTCATAGAGATTTTTAGATGGATGCCAAGACTTTTTAGGTTGCGTAGAATCTGAGATCTCTGACCCAGTTTGTTTTCTGGCTTCCATGGCTGCAATACGATGTGTTTTCCGCCAACTGGCAACCTGATACTATCGGGTAAACTGCCTTCGTGCGGTTTCGCACAGACCAAAAAAAAAACAGACATTCCGACAGGGAAAGCACATTTCAAAGTAGAATAACTGGCTGTAGCATTGGTTTTTTGAGAAATAAGCAGGTGTATTTAGCATGTTTCCTAAATATCTGCAAGCATATTATGGTATTTTTATGCATTAGTGAAGTGAAAAACTTACATAGAGCACTGTAGAATTGAAAATAATCAAAGATATTTGAAAACCTTTACAGTGGGGGAAGATGTAATTATCTGATTGGTCAGTTTGAATGTCCCACGTTTGGGTTTTGTCACATGGTCAAGAAAAGGATAAAAGAAGATTGTAACGGTTGCTCTGTCTCTTGATTCTCTGGCTCTCTTTTCTTGGGGCCTGCTTTCTGGCTCTTCTTTTTGCTTTGGCTCTTTCTCTCTTCTCTTTTCTAAAGCCTCTCTCTCTCTCCCTCTCTCTCTCTTTCTATCCCTCAGGTAACATTCTATTCATGCTGGGTACGATTAATGGTATACGTTTTTATCATTACATCTATTTTGTAACTATTTTAAGTGTAACCATAACCAGATATTGTCATTATACTGTTTCTATTACAAATACTGTGCTAACTAGTTTTGATTCAGTATTGACTTTGAAGTGCTACCTATTGAAATACAATATAGTCACACTATAGCAACGCCCTCCCACATATTTTGCTATTGTAACTGCGCTTATTTCCGTCGTTGGTATAAGTAGCAATAGTAGTATAAGTAGTACAGTTTTCTACCATCGTGCTGATAACGTTTCTTTAGTCATTCGGCAACCCTGCAGCCTGAACCACTGTAGGCGAATCACCCTTACAGCACCTTTAAGCGGTTTTCACGTTAAGGATAAGCTGATGGAGTTTTATTTACTGTTGGTTACTAGGTTACCAATACCACAGCCATCCGATCGAAAAACTTGATGGAAACCCACCTAATTCGCATTTGTTAGTTTTTTTTTTTTTTTTTACGAACTTTGAAAAGATTCGCTTCATGTTTAGATGGAAACCCAGCTTATGAATGCTGTTTAACACATGGTGAATTCATGAAGATATGCAGTTGAATTTTAAGCATTAAGATGTGTGTTATGCTTGTTGATGGAGACGTAATGGAACGGTCTCTGTACTAGAGAAAAAACAGACACTCCAACTTCCAAAAAATCTGCTCCTCACTCCAGGCAAAATCATGTAACTCCTCTTACTCCACTGCACTGCAACACACTCTTGTGACTACTCTTCTGTGCTCTCGCCTCTCTCCTGTCTTTCCTGATTTTGGCTGCGGCATTTCTCCTGATGGAGTGTTACAAGTGAGAGGTGGGGGTGGTGGGGGTGGTGGGGGTGTGGGATAAACCACAGCACATCTAAAGGGGGAGCCCACACACTAAACCATCCATAATCATCAAGATTAAGAGCAGTCATCATTTTAGATTTGCACAGTGGTCCTTTAAATAACAACATCCATGAAGGCAAAAATTAATTAATGATTTATTCATGCGTTACACATCATCTATAAAAGTCATTGAACACTTTGTAGTTTGTACTGCAATGTAGGTGTTGACTGGTGAGGGTATAGACAGCTCTCTTCATGTTGTGCACCCGCCTATAGGCGCATATTACTAACACACCCTTTAAATAACACAAAAAATACTGCCCTATTGACTTTAGACCAGGTTTTTGTTGGTCAATGACGCAGTCGTTTTCAGTTCCTCAAAATAGCAACGTGCCAACAATGCGCCTGAACACACCTAATTTTCACACCAGCACGCCTATGGGCGAACAGATGGGCGCGAGTGCATTTGCTATTTAAACAACGTGACGCTGGACGTCAAGCTGAAACTAGCAAAAAACACTTGCGTCTTTAACTTTAACTGCTGTGCACCTGATGTGAGCTTCAGTGGAAGGTAAAACTGGTTCACATTATCACTAGATCCCACACAGTCCACACAGAAGTCTGTGCTGATGAGTGAAAGGACTTAACATAATCCACAAGAATCCCCTGACTGTAAGTCATTTATAATTGTTTTTTTTTCACTTGAAAACAAAACAAAAACAATCTTCTTAAAAACCCGATTTTGCATACCTGCATGTTTGTGCTTTTTCATTGTTATACTTATACTAAAACAATTTTGTAATTAAATATATCAGTGCTATCTACTAATAACTTATCCAACTACTAATGATCTGTTTTATTATTTCATGATTTACTATTTTTTAAGATAACTTACAACACATTTGTAATTCATCATTGTAGTTTATCATTAGCTAACTTATAAATGACTTATAACCAAGAAAAAAAAACAAACAAACTTATAAATGACTTATAACTGTATTAACAAAACTTTCATAAAATGTTAGCATATCACTTATTAATCATTTATAAATGTATAGTCATGTTTTGTAAATGATTAGTTCATCATTAACTAATATCGTATTAATGACATAACTGAACATTATTATTGTCACAGTTTGTGCAGGCAGGAAGGCAAAGACAGGTAAATACAATTGTCAAACGACCGAACACAGCCTGAAGGAAACAGGGGAACTAAATAGCAGGCAGAAATGAGTTAAATGACAACACACAGCTGAACAGAACTAAACTAACGAGGGTAACCATGGGGACAGATGAGTGGCGGGAAACTGAACAAAGAAACATGACAAATGACAACACACTGAAACAGGATGTGACACGCCCCTCCCCAGAAGGCGCGGCCTCGCGCCATAAAAGGACCAACAGCGGAGGGAGGGAGCTCAGGTGGAGGACGAGTAGGAGAAGGGTGGACAGTAGATATAGGAAGACCCAGGGCGGAGCTGACGGAGGGAGGAACCATGGAGGAGACCGGGCCAATAACTTCAGGGGGCCGACTGATGGAGGCAGAGCTGGTGCCAGTGGAGGCCAGAGTGTAGCCGCAGGGCCGACGCACCACGGAGACACCGCAGATCCGGTGGTCCTGGCGATGACCTTGGCCCCGGCGACCGAGGCTCCGGCAGGGATACAGCAGGCCACTGTGGAGCTGGAGGAAGTGAGGAGCCCAACAGAGCCTGAGGGACAGAGGGACGAGGCGAAGCCAGAGGAGTGTAGTCCCGCGACAAGGGCGGGTCGACGAGTGACCCAGGCAATGGGAGGGGTGAGGGAGACCGGCGGAACTGGTGGACTGGTGGTCCACGGCGGAGCAGAGGGAGGTAAGAGCCAGGGCAGCGTCAGAGGCTCGAAGGGCTGAGGTGGAGTCCTGGTTGTGGAGGCCGGAGGCCGAAACCATGGATCCACCAGCCCAGATGTAGCTGCGGACTGGCAGACCCACAGCGAACACACCACTCTGAAGGCGGACAGAAGGTGAGCGGAAGGGCTGACAGGAAGTGGTGGAGGTGAGGATAAGGGGTAGATGATGGGAGGAGGTGGGAGAGGGAGGCTGGGTGGGAGTACAGGAAGTCCTGGCAGTGCTAGTGTCCACTCTGGACTGGAGACAGGAGGCGGAGTCCACTCTGGACTGGAGATGGGAGGCGGAGTCCACTCTGGACTGGAGACAGGGTGTGTCCAGGACCGGGGCGCGACACTCTCCAGACACCGGATAACTGCTTCGCTCCAGCCCAGATCTGTGCTGTCTGGGAGGTCCATGGGGTGATGGAGAGTGGCCCCAATCCCGAACAGCGTCTTCAGTGTCTCATCCTCGAGGACACTGGTGAGGGCAACCGAAATGAAACAGGGAATAAAGGAAAGGAGATCTTGGCTCTCCTGGGCCAGAATGATGATTCTTGCCCTATCGTCCATTTTGGGCGGTCTGATCTTCTATCACAGTGTGTGCAGGCAGGAAGGCAAAGACAGCTAAATGCAATTTTCAAACAACATTTAATGAAATAGGACACTCAACACACTCAGTACATCAACGGACTATACACAACAGGACCCGGACCCAGACTGAAGGAAACAGGGGAACTAAATAGCAGACAGAAACAAGTTAATTGTCAAGACACAGCTGAACAGAACTAAACTAACGAGGGTAACCATGGGGACAGATGAGTGGTGGGAAACTGAACAAAGAAACGTGACAAATGACAACACACTGAAACAGGATGTGACAATGATAAAGTGTTACCTTTTTTTAAATCCTTGTGGAAAAAAATTTATGATAAACCACACACACACACATGCACAAATTAGCAAATTTTAGAACATCTATCAGCCAATCAGAATCAAGAATTCTAGAGCAACGTGGTATAATAGCATTTTATCCAGATAATTTTTAGTAATCATAACTGGTAATTTGGCAGAAATTAAACAGGCCAATCATAGCTGTCTGACTCTGAAGAAAACAGCAATTAACAGTTTGTTTACTTCCATAATCTTGATTAAAGCTACTGAGCATCCAATTAATCAAAATAATCAATGTTTTCCAAAAACGTTCATATAATCATATTACTGTAAAGATCAGTTTGGGGTTTTATAATGTCTAATCACACTCTGTTTTTCTCACTGAAATTAAGCTGTACATAGCCATATATTAACATTGGAAGGGAAGAATAGTTTGGACTCCAGCTTTGACTAATTATAGATAATTTGGCAAGAGAAGAGCATTCGGCTCAATGTTCCTGGAACAGAATCACAGAATGACAATTTTTAATTATTCCTATTAGTATTTTTGAAACATCACAGTAATGAAGGGGAAAACAGTGCATCTGTGCCACTGTTAGCAAATCATGCTGTTCGACTGAAAACTTTTCTCAGTCTCTTTTTTGATGTGATAATCAGTCACCTCAAATATAACCCCAAATCCAGAAGTTGGGAGATTTTGTAAAATGCAATAAAGAATCTGGGATTTGTTCATTCTCTTTCAACTTTGACTGACTAAAGTACAAAGAAAATGTTTCCAATGTTTTCACTGAACAACAATGATTTTGATGACTGCAACACACTCCAAAACACTGTGTCACATCACCTTTCATTTTAATTACACTTTATAATCATTTGGGAATTGAGTATACTGTTGCAGTGAATTTGTTGCCCAATCTCGCCTGATACAAGACAGCTCAAAGAAAAATTCTGAATTAAAAAGACATTCCAATTCAAAGTCCTATGAAATGTGTTAAGAAGAGCAGTTCTTTTTTCTGTGTTGATGTATTTATTTACATCTTTTAAATACCCAATAGGGAAATGAGTGCACCATGATTTGTGATTTGCTACTTGCTATTGCTAATCTTTCAGAGGACCGCAAAACATTTGCGAGAGAATGCAAGAGCATTGACATTTTTTTCTCCCATCTCATTTATTTCCGTTTACCATGGGGCCCCGTACTAATCAGAAGAAGGGACGTTCTCATTGTAGAGAGCATTTGACTGGATAAAATCTTTTTTTATCTGCTGAATCAAATGAAAGACTATATTCCAAATTTCTAAATGTATATATCTGCTAACATTAAAGCTATGAAGTGCAGTAGCATATAGACGATCTCAAAGCTAATAACAAACTTTCAAAATATTTGGAGCCAATCAGTTGCCTCAATTTTTTTTACGTTAATAAATGTAAAGTTTAAGTAAGCAGAACTTGCAGATTTTTATTTTGTATACATACATTTGAAGTAAGCTAATTAATACATTTAACTTAATACTTAAAACTTATTTACCTTAATTTAACTTAAATATCATGTAATCTCAAATTGTTAGTAGTGGAAACATGACTAGCTTTAACTAGCTAATTCAATAAATGCCACCTTGCTAATTGGTTACACAATGTTTTGGTAGCATTAGTATAGCACTTGCTGAATGAGGACAGCAATATAATACATTTAACATATATCTGTTCTCAAACTAAGCTCATGCTCCACTCATCACCTACACTCAAAAAAATGATTCTAGCTGTTTGCTCAGTTTATTTAAATAAAATAAGCTGAAACAACACAAATCTTTTGTTTTTTTACTTAATTGCCATTTTACTCAATTTTATTACGTTAAATGAAATAACATTTGTAAAATGTTAAGTTAACCTAAACCATTTGTGTTGGGACTACATGAATCATTTCTGTTGCGCTGACTAAACTGGGCAGTGTATTTCTAGTTCCCAGCATGCTTTGCATAGGGATAGATCAGGGGAGTAAATGTTGGAATTAAGTGCTGTTTAATGTGTTTTTTAGTAAAGGGAAAGACCTGTTAAAGTTTGATGTCATATTTGACAGTTACATTTGACATTTAAAAGCTGTGTTACGTTATTGTAAAGTGTAGATCTTGTGGTTAGGCTATGCTGTTCTCAATGAGCTATAACTTTGCTAATGCCAGTGATGAGAAATGTTTTACTTGATCACTTGCATGCTACAAATGTTACACTTAGCATGTGAACAAGTGTTGTGTTGACTATTAGTTTTTATCGAAATAAATAAAATAAATTCCCCACAGTCTAAATATGTTCATCCGTTCTACCCCTTTTTATCCTACTTTATCTAGTTGGAATGACATGATTTTTTTTTGTAGTCTTGACTAAATGAAGTTCATACAACAAGATTACAACAAATCATTTCAAACCGATTCGATTTTGTTGGAAAAAGTTTTCCTTAATTTAATTAAGTTGGTTCAACAGCTTGTTTTTTTGAGTGTAGATGGTAACCCCCCCAACCCCACCCCGCAAAAAAAAGCCCAACACAACATACACTCTTCTAAACTAGCATAACAACACTACTAAATCTCCCAATTAACATTAATCTTGCACATAAAAAAAAAAAACCTGAATATAACACTTAATTTTGCCATTTACGGTCCCTTTTGAGTGTCATGGCAACAAGAAATCCCAGCCCAGTTTCAGTTCAATTTAAGTTTGTCTAAATTAAAAGAAACAAGTTCATAAAACTCAAAACAATAAAACAATTCAGATTACTTAAAATGTGTCAGTTTTGAGAACTCAAAAGAAAAAGATAGTTCTAAATACTCATAAAAGTTCATTTGATTGAACTGATTTGTTTAATTTGAGTTGGCTCTACTCAAACCAATTAATTATTTTGAGTGTTAGGGTTTACAGTGTACAGTTAAAAGTATTATGGATAATAAATAAAAGTGAATTAACAAGAAATTGCACTAAACACTGGGAGTATTGCAATGAGACAGGCCTTTGGAGGTATTTAACTGTTCAGGAGGGAGTTGGCCAGTGGAAAAAAGCTGTTCCTGTGCCCAGATGCTCTAGTGCCCAGTGTTCTGAATCACCGGCCAGAAGGCAGTTCAAATAGGCCAGGTTAGTGGAGTCCGTGATGATTTTACCTGCCCTCTTACTCGCTCTGAAAGAGTACAGGTCCTGGAGGGTGTGCAGGGGAGCTTAAATAATCACTTTAGCCATCCGGACTGTCTGTTTGTAGTCTGATGTCTGATTTGGTAGCTAAACCAAACCAGACAGTTACTGAAGTGCATAGAACTCAATAATGGCTCTGCTGGGCATTTCTCACAATGGAGTCAATGTGATTGTCCCACTTCAGGTCCTGAGAGATGGTGGTGCCTAGGAACCTGAATGACTCCACGGCGATCAAAGTGCTCATTATGGTGAGTGGGGGGAGTGCTGGAGTGTTCCTCCTGAAGTCCACTATCATCTCCACAGTTTTGAGCGTGTTCAGCTCCAGGTTGTTATGAATGCACCAGACAGCCAGCTGCTCAACCACTCTTCTGTATGCAGACTCATCACCGTCCCGGATGAGGCTGATGACTGTGGTGTCGTTTGCAAACTTCAGGAGTTTAACAGAGCTAGAAGTGAGGTGCAGTCATTTGTGTAGAGGGAGAAGAGCAGTGGGGAGAGCACACATCCTTGTGTGGGTGCTGGATGTGAATTTTTCAAGCCTCACTAGCTGCTGCCTGTCTGTAACTGTATTTTTAAAACTTCTAAAAATACAGTTTCTTGATTATGTGCAGATGATAAACAAACATTATTACATTCAATTTAAAAGATTTTTCAAAGGAGCATTTTTATTGGAGCATGTTCTAAAATAAAATACTATTTCAGTCTTTCTACATCAAAGTTGCTGCAATTTTTTTCTAATTATTTGTGAAATTTACTAGCAATTTTGAAATGTTTCAAGGTAAATCCTTGACAGCAATTCTGATGCTCAATTTTGATGGTCAAAATTTTACAGATATGCAATTGACATTCACTTTTTGTGGCCAGTTGTTCAAAAAGTTTAATCTGGATCAGAATGATCTGGATTTGGAAATCCCATGTTTTGCTATCCAGGATCAGGTAATCCATCTTACTTTTGTGCCGGTTTTTCAAAGCAAAATTGTATTGGTTCCCCCTGATCGAGATACACACCTTTTCAGTTGACCAAATCTGGATTACTAGTGCCCTACAGAGCCCCTAAAGGAACATGGTGATGGAAAAAAATATTTGTGAAAAAAAAAACACAGCTGTTTGTCATTGTCTCATCATCACTTTTGAACTGGTTCATCTCTTATAATTGATAAAAATTCAAAAGTGATTAAAACACTTAAATAAAATATAATATTTTTGTTTGATATTTACAGCTGTTTGGGGATTATTTTATGGCACCAAAATCTTTTTTTACTTTTACTGTAGGCTTAATAGGTATAGCCTAATAATGTCTACTAATCAAAAGCAAAATAAAAAAAAATATCTGCGTGTGTATATTAGATTATACAAATGTTGTAAAAAAAATTAAGTTGAGCTAACTTACAATAATAAGGCAACGTATTGCACTCAACTTTTTACATTAACTCAACTAATCCACTCCAATTAAAATCAACTTAAATACTTTAGTTAGTACCAGGTAATAGTTTGAGCTTAACGTCTTGTCAAGTCAACTAAAAAAAAACAAGTTGAGCCAACTTAAAAAATTTAGTGTGATCGGTTGCCTTATTTTTTCAAGTTAACTAACTAATCCACTCCAGGTAAAATCAATTTAACCCTTAAAGACCTAAAACATTTTTGGGGCACCTGACTTGCCTCTACTTTTCTTTGTTTTTTTCACCCATTCTAGCAGTTAGCATCAAGTGCCATATATTATTTTAAACAGGAGAACCTGAGTTTTCCATCTAGTTTGAAGTCCCAATTTTACATTTATTTAGTCTGAGAATGGATTAAATTAATATAATTTTAAGAAAAACGGCATCAAAAATCCTTTAGAAACTTAGACTTGGTTGTTTTAGACTTCCAGATGAAATTCTGTCTACATGTAACAATCCCTCAGCAAGTTATAGCCATTTATTATAATATTATTCTAGGCATTTTTGAGAACAGAAAACAGGTGTATTTTATTTACTGACAATGTAGATGTGTCCAAAAACTTCAGGGAGTAAAGTAAATAGAAAGATTGTTATATAATAACAGAACACTGAAGCAAACATTTTTTCTTCAGAGAAATATATTATCATTTGAACATGAACAACAAATGCAAACAATGTAACAAGTTGTGACAACAAACCGTGCAATAAAATATGCGTTTTATTGATAAAGAGTGTAAATAAACAAACGGTGCAAATAATCTTCTCAAATACAAATTGAGGAAAATATACTGAGAGAAAATGATGTAAAAACACAAACTACATAAAAATTTTGTGTGCTGTGCTATGTGAGAGAGTGCTCTGCATGTGTTTATTTCGCTTTATTCTCATGCACGCAAATACACACTCACTTTCACGTTGTGTTTTTTTTTTATGTTTATTGGTTGAGTTGATGACAGTTTCAACGAATCTGGGCACGGGGTGGTAGGACTAATGATCAACAATAGTTTCTGTTTAGCTCAGGGGAACAACCCACATGCGTTTCCTTGACGAATCAATACTGCAGATTTTGATGACGCATCCACGCTCACTACGGAGCCTCTGAATGATCAATTGCGAGAAATTATACTTCTGAGATTCTCCTCTTTACGATGCATTTTACAGCATACAGATTGGATTAGCAGTTTAAAAGTTATTAAACATTTTAGAACGATAGTTATTTTTTAGCCGCGGGCGACTGTCTCGGTCTTTAAGGGTTAAATAATTAGTACCAGATAATCTTTTGAACTTGAACTTCTTGTCAAGTCAAGTTGAGCCAACTTAAAAAAAATTTGTGTGATTATTTGGATTCTCAAATATTTGTCCAAAACTGTCCAAATGTTGTCCCAACTATCCAAATTGAGTTATCTGAACAAGAATTTCTACATTCAACAATGTTGTGCCAGTTCCCAGCATGCATTGCAGCTTGAAATAATAATAAGGTAATTATTATTAAAAAATGATTATTGCTTTGCATTAACAGGCTTGATTTATGCTGTTGTTGTTGTTGTCACTGTTATTTAGCTGTCATATGGTTCAGAGTTCATATTTTTACTGAATTACAATTGTTGATCATCACGTTTGAGATGTGTGTTGACATGAGACGTGCTGAGGTATATGCAACTTTTGCAACTTATTTGCCTGGGTGAATGGGTAAACGGTGTGCCTCTAGTTTTAAGAGTGTAGTTAACTTTGAAAATAAATATTTTAAGTTAGCTCAACTTTATTTTTTTATAGTGTAGTTTTAAAGTTTTATTGAATTTTTGTTCCTGAAATCCACCCTTCTGCTGGAATCAGTATAATCCTGATTTTTTTGGGATCAAAGTTATCCCAATCTTACTAAAAAAAATTAACAACACAAACTGATGATTTGATCCAGATTTTGTGATCCTTTTTCCTTTTCTTTTTTTCTTTTGAACAACCCATTTTCAAGATTTGTTCTAACCCGATAGCCAAAATCCGATCGGATTACTTTTGAACAACTGGCCCTTGATTATAAATTACCACTTTGCAAGTGTGCTGTTTGATAACTTTTTATGTTTTTGTGCCAGATTTATAAGCGACGGACTGAGAAGGACAAGAGGTAAATCTCTGTACCCTTCAAGCAAGGAGCACTTGATCTTAAAATCTGTCAGTGTTTGCTTGTATAATTGCTTGCATACATCAGCAAAACTGCAGCTCTGTCAATTTAAATAGTTGACCTTCAAAATGTGAATCTCCTAGGGAAAAACAGGCCTGATTTTAAATTATTTACCAACTTTTGTTGTAAGTTTGAGGGCAGTCAAAATGATTGCAGTCATATAATTTGTTATGCTTCTTGATAACACACACATACATATTCTAGGCAGCCTTATAACGCTACAGTCGGACGCACCGCACATCCCTCTTCCTGACGGCAGGTTCCGGCGTTTGCTATTTCTCAGCTGTCGTCCACTTTTAAAAAGTCACACACAGCTACTTGGCTGATCAAGTCACACACCATCAGCTAGACAAGACTTTGCTTTTATCAGGCCTCCATCTTAATTACACTTTGCTCGTTAAATGCAAGAGCGTCTGAAAGAGGGTCCGGGCTTTCATTCTTTTATAGATCTTTTGTGTGCGTGTGTGTCCAGTTTGAAGGAGCCAAAAGCTGAAGATGTGCGGAGGTTAAGCAGACATCAGCACTGGATGGCCCATCTGCTGGGCCCCTGTGGACGGGTCAGTGGCTTGATGAGGGCTGTTCGTAATCTCTAGCGCAGCAGGTTCTGTCAGAGGTCTGTGGATGGGTTGCAGTGACATGTCTTCTCTCAGCAGGGAGCGGACAGGAACCAGGTCAAAGCCAGCAATAACTGGCTGATCCGTGCCAGGACGTACCACCCTGTCCTGCCACTGCCACTGCCAAAAGTCATCTGCTCCACCAAGTTCAAAAGAGGGAGGAAGGGGGCAAGGACAAATCACGAGTGGAATATGAAAATAAAGTAGCTGAGGTCAGTAGTTTGAGTGATTCCTCAAAAAGTCAACTTTTGACTACTTGAAATCTTTAAAGGGTCTAATGCTATGTCATGCATTCTGACTTATTTACACTGTTAAAGAGTTGGATTATCATGCTAAACATGGCCAAAAAAAAAAAAAAAAAACGAGTTGGCTGTATGACGGAGTATTTCTGTGCCAAATACACTCCTTCAGGATTCAAACAAGTTTTTTTTTTTTGTATGGCCCTGTATGACGTCATAAAGGGTGGAATTCCTTGTGTGGGCACTTCTCCCGAATGAGCGTGTGCGCACATCAACCAGAGCGAGAGCAAGAGCGCGCCCATCAACCAGAGAGAGAGCAAGAGCACACCTATCAACCAGAGCGAGAGCAAGAGCGTGCCCATCAACCAGAGAGAAAGCAAGAGCACACCTATCAACCAGAGCGAGAGCAAGAGCGCGCCCATCATCCAGTGAGAGAGCAAGAGCGTGTCTATCAACCAGAGCGAGAGCAAGAGCGCGCCCATCATCCAGTGAGAGAGCAAGAGCACGTCCATCAACCAGAGCGAGAGCAAGAGTGCGCCCATCAACCAGAGTGAGAGCAAGAGCGCACCCATCAACCAGAGCGAGAGCAAGAGCGCGCCCATCAACCAGAGCGAGAGCAAGAGCGTGTGAATTAACCAGAGCGAGAGCAAGAGCGTGCCCATCAACCAGAGTGAGAGCAAGAGCGCGCCCATCAACCAGAGTGAGAGCAAGAGCGCGCCCATCAACCAGAGCGAGAGCAAGAGTGCGCCCATCAACCAGAGCGAGAGCAAGAGCGCGCCCATCAACCAGAGCGAGAGCAAGAGTGCGCCCATCAACCAGAGCGAGAGCAAGAGCACACCCATCAACCAGAGCAAGAACAAGAGCGCATCTATCAACCAGAGCGAGAGCAAGAGCGTGCCCATCAACCAGAGCGAGAGCAAGAGCGCGCCCATCAACCAGAGAGAGAGCAAGAGCACACCTATCAACCAGAGCGAGAGCAAGAGCGTGCCCATCAACCAGAGAGAGAGCAAGAGCACACCTATCAAACAGAGCGAGAGCAAGAGCGCGCCCATCATCCAGAGAGAGAGAGCAAGAGCGCGTCCATCAACCAGAGCGAGAGCAAGAGTGCGCCCATCAACCAGAGCGAGAGCAAGAGCACGCCCATCAACCAGAGCGAGAGCAAGAGCGCGTCTATCAACCAGAGCGAGAGCAAGAGCGCGTCTATCAACCAGAGCGAGAGCAAGAGCATGCCCATCAACCAGAGTGAGAGCAGGAGCGCGCCCATCAACCAGAGCGAGAGCAAAGCGCACCCATCAACCAGAGCGAGAGCAAGAGCGCGCCCATCAACCAGAGCGAGAGCAAGAGCGCGCCTATCATCCAGAGAGAGAGCAAGAGCGCGTCCATCAACCAGAGCGAGAGCAAGAGTGCGCCCATCAACCAGAGCGAGAGCAAGAGCACGCCCATCAACCAGAGCGAGAGCAAGAGTGCGCCCATCAACCAGAGCGAGAGCAAGAGCACGCCCATCAACCAGAGCAAGAGCGCATCTATCAACCAGAGCGAGAGCAAGAGCGTGCCCATCAACCAGAGCAAGAGCGCACCCATCAACCAGAGCAAGAGCAAGAGCGCGCTCATCAACCAGAGCGAGAGCAAGAGCAAGAGCGCATCTATCAACCAGAGCGAGAGCAAGAGCGTGCCCATCAACCAGAGCGAGAGCAAGAGCGCGCCCATCAACCAGAGTGAGAGCAAAGCGCACCCATCAACCAGAGCGAGAGCAAGAGCGCGCCCATCAACCAGAGCGAGAGCAAGAGCGCGCCCATCATCCAGAGAGAGAGCAAGAGCGCATCCATCAACCAGAGCGAGAGCAAGAGTGCGCCCATCAACCAGAGCGAGAGCAAGAGCACGCCCATCAACCAGAGCAAGAACAAGAGCACATCTATCAACCAGAGCGAGAGCAAGAGCGTGCCCATCAACCAGAGCGAGAGCAAGAGCGCGCCCATCAACCAGAGAGAGAGCAAGAGCACACCTATCAACCAGAGCGAGAGCAAGAGCGTGCCCATCAACCAGAGAGAGAGCAAGAGCACACCTATCAACCAGAGCGAGAGCAAGAGCGCGCCCATCATCCAGAGAGAGCGCAAGAGCGTGCCCATCAACCAGAGCGAGAGCAAAGCGCACCCATCAACCAGAGCGAGAGCAAGAGCGCGCCCATCAACCAGAGCGAGAGCAAGAGCGCGCCCATCATCCAGGGAGAGAGCAAGAGCGCGTCCATCAACCAGAGCGAGAGCAAGAGTGTGCCCATCAACCAGAGCGAGAGCAAGAGCACGCCCATCAACCAGAGCAAGAGCAAGAGCGCATCTATCAACCAGAGCGAGAGCAAGAGCGTGCCCATCAACCAGAGGGAGAGCAAGAGCGCACCCATTATCCAGAGCGAGAGCAAGAGCGCGCCCATCAACCAGAGCGAGAGCGAGAGCAAGAGCGCGTCTATCAACCAGAGCGAGAGCAAGAGCGTGCCCATCAACCAGAGCGAGAGCAAGAGCGCGCCCATCAACCAGAGCGAGAGCAAGAGCGCGTCTATCAACCAGAGCGAGAGCAAGAGCGTGCCCATCAACCAGAGCGAGAGCAAGAGCGTGCCCATCAACCAGAGCGAGAGCAAGAGCGCACCCATCAACCAGAGCGAGAGCGAGAGCAAGAGCGCGTCTATCAACCAGAGCGAGAGCAAGAGCGTGCCCATCAACCAGAGCGAGAGCAAGAGCGCGCCCATCAACCAGAGCGAGAGCAAGAGCGCGCCCATCAACCAGAGCGAAAGCAAGAGCGAGCCCATCAACCAGAGCGAGAGCAAGAGCGCGCCCATCAACCAGAGTGAGAGCAAGAGCGCGCCCATCAACCAGAGCGAAAGCAAGAGCGCGCCCTTCAACCAGAGCGAGAAACGCTGATACGATACAACATTTTTACGTATACAGCTAAACGCTTCTCCGTGTGGACGGGGGCTTCGTTCATTGGTTTGTTCAGTGTATTAATACCATATGTTTCATTTGGTTCTTTTTCAGCTCTCTTCACTTTATGTTGGATCGTTCTTTTCTGGTTTGATGTTTCCTGAGTTATTTGTTAAAGATGCGGTATGCAGGATTGACAGTGGTTGAAATGGATACTGCAGTCCAAATGTAAAATATTTGAGAGCGTTTTTTCCTCCACCCCCTCCTCCTCAGACTCGACGCTCACATGGGTTGCCGGCTTGAGGACACAACAGGAGGGAGTGCAATTGACAATGAAAGCCACACTGTAAGTTGATGAGTTGATTTAATATGCTCTTGATAGAGATAGAGATGAATAGAGATTATCTGATGGATGCTGAGGCTTTTTAGGTTGGGTAGAATCTGCGATCTCTGACCCAGTTTGTTCGCTGGCTTCCATGGCTAATTTATGCTGTTGTTGTCACTGTTATTTAGCTGTCATATGGTTCAGAGTTAATATTTTTACTGAATTACAATTGTTGATCATCACGTTTGAGATTTGTGTTGACATGAGACGTGCTGAGGTATATGCAACCTTTGCAACTTATTTGCCTGGGTGAATGGGTAAACGGTGTGCCTCTAGTTTTAAGAGGCAAATGATGTTTATATCGTGTAGTTAACTTTGAAAATAAATATTTTAAGTTAGCTCAACTTTTTTATAGTGCAGTAAAATAATATTATAAATAAATGTTTCTTTAGCTATAACCTAGAAATAAATTTTATAGGTAACACTTTGCAAGTCCCATTTTTTTAACATGGATGTATTAGCTAGCTTACATGAACGATATGCATTATGCAATGTACATTTTACAGCTTGTATTAATATTTGAGCAATACAATTGTACCTTGATCATTCATGTTAGTTCATAGTGCATTAACTAAGTTTAACAGATCAAATACAAATTAAATCTAAATTTAAAAATGTATACAATACTTCTACAGCATTTATTAACCTTACTTAATGTTACAAATGGAATCGTATTGTAAAGTATTACCATTTCATATAAATCCAAACAGTCTGCTTTTTTAGAAAATCAAAATAACAAAATATTTATTGAAATATTATGTGTTTCTGATTTGTTTATATTTCTGTCGGCTGCATGATGATACAGTTTGCTTTCTCACATCACTAGTTGTTACATTGTTTTAATACTGCTAATGTTAGCGTCCTCTCAGCCTTTACGACAAAGTGCATACATACTGCTGTTTTTTCCCTGCTAATGCAGCATCTAGTCAACAAATGAATTACTTTATTATGATTTGGCAACATGTACTGAAGTGTTCTGTATTCATACCGTTTCTCTGTAGGTGTAAAATGCGCATCTGATATGTCAGCGCTCTCTGTGCAGTGTGCTTTCCGTGCAGCGCGCAGCGCGCAGCCTCACTTGTCAATATAAACAACGTCAGTGATAGTTTTTATTTCGCCTCTAGAGGCTGCTCTCGTGCTATATAATGCCAGCAGGCCCTTCTAAACACTTTCGTACTGTGTAATGACAGCACACCCTTCTCAGCCGCTCCAGCAACGGACGCAACCCGGAAAAACTATCAGTACGGATTTTTGCAGATAACCAGTTGTTTCACCAATCAGCTATCGGTGCCGATTAAAGATGGGGTAAGTGCTTTCTAGTAACCAATGTTATTTCAAATCACCAAAACAAACACGCCCCTAGCCCAAAAGGGTCTCGCCCTTATTTTAATAGCTCCGCCCCACACATACGTACGCAACGCTGGCAACGACTATGGTGGAATCTGCTGTGCCAGCCGGTCGAGGGTATGATGCCATCAATAAGTGAAAGCAATGTGTGTTAGTAGTGGGAAGTTCGAATCATTTTACTGACTCGGATCTTTGAATCTCGTTCAGCAAAACGAACAAATCTTTTTTCAAGTAATTTCGTTCATTTAATTCCTTTCAGCAGAATATAATTACAATGTTACATGTTAAATTTTCCAACACATTTAGTATTTTTGGAATAAAAAAATAACTATAAGCTAATGCAGCTATGGCCAAACTTTGAGAAAGAAATTATTAATTAGTTGCTTAGCTACAGGCTATGTAGTCTGTTAGTTAGTTCACCTCACCTCCCGATCCAAATCGTTCTTTCTTTTGTCACTTAACATTTAATCACGTCTGTTCCCTGGAAAGATTAGTTCACCTCTCGTGTCTTTGGGTTCGAGCCGTTAGTTCCGTCATCATGTCCGATCTGGGCCGTGACAGCGTCATATGCAAGGCATGCAGTCCGGAAACAGAACTGATTAGTTCACCTCGAGTCTTCGGGTTCGAGTCATTCGTTCATCAAGTCCCAGCCCCATAGGCAAGGCTATGCAGTCACCGGAAACAGAAAAGATTAGTTCATCTATCGAGTCTTCGGGTTCGAGTCATTCGTTCAAGTCCCCATAGGCTGAATGCAGAAACAGAAAAAATTAGTTCATCTATCGAGTCTTTGGGTTCGAGTCGTTCGTTCAAGTCCCCATAGGCTGAATGCAGAAACAGAAATAATTAGTTCATCTTTCCAGTCTTCGGGTACGAGTCTCGTTCTTTTGTCACGTGACCGCTTCCCGGTTCAATGTTTCGCAACATATACAACATTACATTCGTATTATTGACTGCATGTTGTAATATATTTATTATTATAAAATTATCAGAAGATATGTGCAATAAACATTTATGTAATGCCTATCCAATGTGTGTTACTATTGTAATCCATTTTGAATGTTCAGAGAAAAAGTCATCCCTTACATCCCAAAAACACAAACACAGTTCTCATGAACAACTCGATAGCACGAGCACGACAGTCCAACTAACGAACATATTACAATTGTGACAAGATTAGAGGGTTATAGCGAACACAAAAACACAAACACAGTTCTCATGAACAACTCGATAGCACGAGCACAACTAACGAACACATTACAATTATGATAAGATTTGAGGATATATCGATCACTAAGAGAGGAACCAAAGGAAAACATTTCGGACACACTGCAAGCTGACGCTTGAAACAGACAGTGGTTAGTAGGATGTGAAAATGAATGGGTCTTTTTCATCGCTGAAGTGAACGACGATACGATTGCAAATGGACAAACAAGCGAACATATTCAAGCTAAAGCTAGCATATATTAGTTCTGTGAAACAGAAGAAATAAAGCAACCTCGGCGTCCGATTGTAGGCCTTAGTGCTCCTTGAGTTCTCTTCTGCGCTGGAAAGCTGATACTTCTTGCCTGATCATAAGCCTTCTTTTGTTCCACAGACATTTTCCACATTTGTTTTTTATCTGCCATCTCTCTCTTTCTGTCGTCGCTCGGCTAATGTCCGTCCTGTGTGTGGTGTCTTTTAAATAATGACGTGCACTGAGCACTCTCTTCTCAACATCATTAGTAGACACGCCCCTTACTGCTGATTGGCTATCAGTTTGTTATGGTACTTGCCGAGTCACATTTCTAAAGCAGTTTTGAAATAACACTTACCCCACCTTTAATCGGCAAAACCAATGAACTGGTAGACCTCTAATTAAAAGCATCTGCTTATTAAAAATTCTAGCTTCATGCATTATTTTTTATCAGTGAACTAAATGAACAACAGGTGTGCAAATTATAGGTGTGCGCCAAAATAACCACAGAGAACAAGAATCAGAAAGTCAAAACGATCAATATGCAAGGAAATAAACTTATTCTTTTAACTATTTTTTTTAACTGTTTTACTGAATGAGCACAGTGCCACTGTACACTCACTCAAAGGATTATTAGGAACACCTGTTCAATTTCTCATTAATGCAATTATCTAATCAACCAATCACATGGCAGTTGCTTCAATGCATTTAGGGGTGTGGTCCTGGTCAAGACAATCTCCTGAACTCCAAACTGAATGTCAGAATGGGAAAGAAAGGTGATTTAAGCAATTTTGAGCGTGGCATGGTTGTTGGTGCCAGACAGGCTGGTCTGAGTATTTCACAATCTGCTCAGTTACTGGGATTTTCACGCACAACCATTTCTAGAGTTTACAAAGAATGGTGTGAAAAGGGAAAAACATCCAGTATGCGGCAGTCCTGGGGGCGAAAATGCCTTGTTGATGCTAGAGGTCAGAGGAGAATGGGCCGACTGATTCAAGCTGATAGAAGAGCAACTTTGACTGAAATAACCACTCGTTACAACCGAGGTATGCAGCAAAGCATTTGTGAAGCCACAACACGCACAACCTTGAGGCGGATGGGCTACAACAGCAGAAGACCCCACCGGGTACCACTCATCTCCACTACAAATAGGAAAAAGAGGCTACAATTTGCACAAGCTCACCAAAATTGGACAGTTGAAGACTGGAAAAATGTTGCCTGGTCTGATGAGTCTCGATTTCTGTTGAGACATTCAAATGGTAGAGTCAGAATTTGGCGTAAACAGAATGAGAACATGGATCCATCATGCCTTATTACCACTGTGCAGGCTGGTGGTGGTGGTGTAATGGTGTGGGGGATGTTTTCTTGGCACACTTCAGGCCCCTTAGTGCCAATTGGGCATCGTTTAAATGCCACGGCCTACCTGAGCATTGTTTCTGACCATGTCCATCCCTTTATGACCACCATGTACCATCCTCTGATGGCTACTTCCAGCAGGATAATGCACCATGTCACAAAGCTCCAATCATTTCAAATTGGTTTCTTGAATATGACAATGAGTTCACTGTACTAAAATGGCCCCCACAGTCACCAGATCTCAACCCAATAGAGCATCTTTGGGATGTGGTGGAACGGGAGCTTCGTGCCCTGGATGTGCATCCCACAAATCTCCATCAACTGCAAGATGCTATCCTATCAATATGGGCCAACATTTCTAAAGAATGCTTTCAGCACCTTGTTGAATCAATGCCACGTAGAATTAAGGCAGTTCTGAAGGCGAAAGGGGGTCAAACACAGTATTAGCATGGTGTTCCTAATAATCCTTTAGGTGAGTGTATGTCCGAATGATACTGTATTTTATTTTTGTATCCTCCTATTTTTGCATCCTCCTTTTTATTCTAAACTGTTTTAATATATTTTATGTCATTTTTTATTCTCACCTTTTATTATTTTTTATTATTTTAATTCCTTCTATGTAAAGCACTTTGAATTACCATTGTGTATGCAATGTGCTATATAAATAAACTTGCCTTGCCTTGAATGTGGGTAAGTTTCATAAAAAAAGCAACATTTTGAACAAAAAGCTGAGAAAATTGCGCTCTTGTCAAAGACTACATCCAGGTCGGATTCAGAACGAATCCACGCCCATCAACACCCCCAAAGCTTCACAGTCCTATAGCTCGCCCTGGGTTGACATTTCATTCAGTTACATTAGGCAGTTTTGATTTACATGCTGTTTAATTTTGATGATTGCATTATTTTACATCTGCTTACATATGCTATCAATTGTTTCTGCTACTTTATCGCCTGTGTTTTAATCCAGAGATGCTCTACTATTTGAGAAGATGTGTCATAGCGCCCCCTACTGTATAACAGTGAAAACACAGAAAATCCGTCAGTGGCAGGGAAAACGTTAAATAAATACAATACTGTTTGCGTTTAGATCCTGCATTCATCTTTATTTAGCAACCAGCTGTGACAATTATTATTATTGTTAAATACCAAATATATTGATACAAAATGATTTTGGCATTCTTGAGTAAAAGTGGAAATGTGAATTTTCCCCTGAAGTTTATTTGAGAAAGTAAAAAAGTCTAATCTATTTAAAAAGTATTCTATTTGGTCAAATTTAATACTGCAATACCATTTAAAATGAAGGGCAAATTAATTAAGCAAAAATAAGCAAAAACAGTTACAATACTATCATAATGTATCCTTTCAAATTAGAATTCTACGCCAACCTTTTAGACAATGTAATAAAATCACTGGTGCCCTAACATCATCTGAGACAAGAGAAGCATAATGACCCTGTGCTGGAATGAGTCTTGGCACAGAGTTAATTCCCAGACCGCCCAAAATGAGCTGGCTTTCTGCACCACAGTGGGACACTGCAAATGTCCCACATTGGCTTTATCAGTACAAGTGAGCAGTTGATAGTCTTTCCCACTCACCCGGTGATAAGAGAGCCTGCTGCTCTGCGGTATGTTCCCATCGCCTTTCCCTTGTCCCCTCTCTATCATTTCTATTCAGGCTGCTCGCAACCTGTTTTCCCAAGTGCCAGGGGCCAGGCCTGTTCTGAGGAAGGGTTTACTGTGTCTGAGCCCCTGGAGATGCTGTCCTTTTGCTGGCTGGAGGCCTAGTAACTGAGACTGGGCATCCAGCCCTCCCCTCCATGTGCTGGTTGATGTACTGGGGCCCTCCTGCCTGTCTATCATGCAAGTGGAGTTATGTCTCCTTCCCGCTTGGACGATCTGTCAACTGGGCAGAAGTGCCCCATCCGCCACGCACAGTCTCCCGATTATAGTTGTTTTGCTGTATGCAGACAGATCCAAGCTGTGGTAATATTCATGCTAGATGGTGACAAGGCCCCATGTGCCAGCAAACAGGCCAGACAAACTGGGCCATATGGAGGCTTAGCTCACAGATTTCGGAGTTATTCGTCTGTATTGCTCGTTGGGAATGCAAACATGTTGCCATGATTCCATCCTCTCATATGGGATGCAATATTATACATTATTTGCTTTGTTTTCAAGGGTGAAAGTGCATGCAGATGAAGAAAAAAACACAAAATTTGCTAACTGTATTTGGACACCAATAAAAATAAATTTGAAAGCCCTCGCCTGATCTCCCAAGCTGTTTTTGCCTAGTAAACTCACACATTTACATTAAGCACACTAATGTTAATATACTGTACTCTATTTAATTGATTTTATTGACTGCTTGCCTGACCATCTCATTCATTGGTAAAACTAACACTGGCACTGAATTTGCATTAAATATGGGCTGCTAAAAAGCTGTTTAACCTTTTGGACTGCAACGTTATCATATCAAACAAGTCATATTTGTTTAAACATTATAGAAATCACCATGACTATCTGCAATTTAATTATTCCTAATTGTTGTGACTATATTATCAGTGTAATATTTCCTGGAATGTGATTTTGCATTGACAGATAAGGAGACAATACAACAACAAAAAAAAAGAGAGAAAAAAAGGTCTCCATTCAAATTGTTACAGTCTCACTCCACACTCACACATCCCTCACAGTGTCTGGAATTCTAATCACCCACACCTGTCCCTTGTCATAAAACACACCTTCACTCATTGTCAAGCCTCGTCTAGAGAACACGGACTCTCTTACCTGGAAACTCACCTGGGGAAACCTACCGTATGCTCCCCGTACAATCACCCACACAATCTCTTTGCTATTATTATCCAAGTCGACTCCTAGTCATCTCCAAGTTATCTCCACCGTTCCTAATCATCTCCTTGTGTCCATTGTCTCGTCTGCTCGTCTGCTCCTCTGCGTGTGTGATCCCAGCTCAACCTGTAAGACAAAATCTCTGTTACCATTCAAATCTATCATCCACCATTCATCCAAAGAAGTTATTACTTGCCTACATTGTGTTTCTCCTGCCGCCTTTAAGAAACATACTTGTTTTTCATAAGCCTGTGCATCGTGTTTCTGTGTCTGAGCATATTCCTGACACAAACATGGTTCTGTGTTTGGTCCTTGAAGTGAAGAGTACCTGGTGATATTAACCCTTGGTTGCACTTTATGTACTTACAGTGTACTTTCCTAAGAAAATACTGGGTAATATAAGGTAACTACAAGGGTTAAAGGGATAGTTCACCCAAAAATGAAAATTACTCCATGATTTACTCACCCTCAAGACAGGTGTATATGTATAGGTGTATATGACATTCTTCTTTCAGACATATACAATCAGAGTTATATTAAAAAATGTCCTGGCTAATCCAAGCATTATAATGGCAGTGCATGGCAGCCCAAAATTGCATCCATCCATTATAAAAGTAATCCACACGGCTGCGGGGGGTTAATAAAGGCCTTCTGAAGCGAATCGATCGGTTTTTGTAAGAAATAATGGTAAAACTTTACAATATGGGTGCACTAATATGCATTAATTAATGCTTAACTAATGCACAGATAATCACTAGTTGATGTATGACTCATGAAGAACTAAACCATTTATTAATGATTACCGCATCAGCAACTAATGAAGATTATATATGATTAATAGATAAAGCAGACAACTGCATTAGCAACTAATGAAGATTATATATTACTTAAATTAATCATTAGCTAACGATTTGCATAGGTATCATTATGTTATGACTTTACTTGTTGAGGCACATTACTGTTAACTAATTCAAAATTAATTCAAAAACCATAACCACAATGACATATTACTTAACAATTAGTTAATAGTCCTGTGCCTCAACAAGTAAAGTCATAACATAATGATACCTTTGCAAATTGTTAGCTAATGATTAATTAAAGCAGACAACTGGAAGTTGAAATGCATGGCTTTGACCCATTGTGGTAATTCACACATTCATTTACATTATTAGTTAATATAATATGTTATTAGGGAGTTAATACATTATGACACATTTAACTAATAACAATTCATATATTACTTAATCTATTAATCATATATAATCTTCAGTAGTTGCTGATGCAGTTATCATTAATAAATGGTTTAGTTCTTCAACTCATGATTATCTGTGCATTAGATAAGTATTATTTAATGCATATTAGTGCACCCATATTGTAAAGTTTTACCAAAATAACCTTTATATTGATAGTAATATTTCAAGGTGAACATGTACTGGACTGAAGCAAGGTGTAACGTGGCTGCTGCAGACAAGAGGCATTGGATCTGAGTGCAGTAAAAATTTATTGAAACAGGACAACGGAAATAACTCAACAAGATAAACCAAGGCACGTGAGCATGAAGCTACAACCATGTATAGGTAACGCTAGACAAAGAACAAAAGAAGCACTGGGGTATATATATACACAAAGGGAAACAAGGTTACACGATAACAAGGGGGAGTGGCTAATAGGCAACACCTGGGAAAAACGAATCAACAAGAAAGATACAAAGAACTACAAAACATGGCACAAGACAGGAAATAACAAAAGTCCTCACACAAGACAGGGGAACACAGGCTGGGATCACGACATTAGGTTTACTTGAATATCCATTCATCATTTTTTCATTCAAATCATGTTGAAATGCAATAATCAAATATGATCCATCAGGTTTCTGAGGAACATTTATTTTTACAATGAATTCTCAGTTATTGTATCGCATTCCATTATATGTTTTGATCCCACAATTAAAAACAACATAGCTTTGATCATAAAGTATTTAAATGTCTTACTAAGACATTATTGGAAGATATAGAGTGACAACTGATATTTATATGCATTTATTTAAGTAGTCTGCTATAGTGTTATAAAGATCTCATTGATTTACATTACAACCTATCAGAATTTCATCTTACTTTTGGCCAAATAAATAACATCTGCACCAAACTGCATATTTTTGCTTATTTGGGCTTTTGAATAAAACTGGGGTGATTTTTTTTTCTTCCCTCCTCGAGTATGAGCTCCATATTCTCTCTATATCACACTATATGTGACCCTGGAACAAAAAAAAACAGTCATAAGTTGCACGGGTATATTTGTGGCAATAGCCAACAATACATTGTTTCTGTCAGGACCACTATCGTCAAAGATGATTGACAATTAGCATATAATTTGGATTGGCAGTATGGATCTGTTCTGGGCAAGAACTCCTTGCGCATCCGTGCAGCCTAGCATGGATAAGAGCAGGGAGAGCAGCGATAACCCCCCTAGGGTAAACAGAACAGAACCAACATAATGTATTGCAGATATCATTAATGTCGATATTAAAATATACAACATAATTCGGGAATTTAGTCTGATTCAGTCTGGAGGAATCAGAATGCCAAACCTGACTGACGAAAGGGGCAGCTGGGGATGGAGGAGGATAATTAGCCCTGGAGAAACGCGATAGCTGCTGATAGTACTGAAGGAGCTTGTATGCTGTAATAGGCATCGTATTCCTATAGATAGACGTGATCAGCTGACAGTCAGCTGATGCGAGTTTGACTAACGTGGCCTGCCAGAACTAACGCTACACTTGATGTGTCAAAATTTTCTGTTATGCCAAAAATCATTAGGATATTAAAGCTGTTGTCCGTAACTTTTTTTGTGTTCAAGATTTACAAAAATTATATAATGAGAATGTACAACATGAATCCATGTTCCAAACCGTATTTTTGTCTTACCCTGAATCATTATGGTACACTTAAATAAATGTTTATATTGGGACTTCAATATAAGGACTTCATTTGGACAACTTTAAAGGCAATTTTCTCAATATTTAGATTTTTTTGCACCCTCAGATTCCAGATTTTCAAACAGTTGTATCTCGGCTAAATATTGTCATATCCTAACAAACCATACATCAACGGAAAGCTTATTTATAATTTAGAAAAAAGAAAAAAGAAAAAAAGACCATTATGACTGGTTTTGTGGTCCAGGGTCACATATGAGCCATAAAAGCCTGATGTATCAAATTTGATACTCAATACATCAAAATACATCAATCGTTCAATTTCAAAGCATTTTTCTGATTATTATTTTATATGCCACTTTCGCCAGTGTTGGGAAGGATACTTTGGAAATGTAATAGGTTACAGATTACAAGTTACCCTATTTAAAATGTAATAAGTAGTGTAACTGTTTCAATTACTTTATTAAAGTAATGTAACTGATTACATTTGATTAATTTTCTAAATTTCTAACAATTGTTTTCCACTGTTAATAATTTTCAAACATTTATACCAGGCAGAGTTAACCTTACAGTCGTACTCGACACTAATTACTGTCAGACTTTTAAAATCCTTCATCACTTGAATTAAGATCATTTTAAAGCACAGCCACCACAAAATCAGACTTTAGCACCTCTTTTTACTTCATTCTGAGGTTAAATACAGATTAAAATGAATTGTGGAATGATGAAATGTATTTTTAATTACTGGAGCGCATTTATATAACTTGCCATGGTGGCAACTCTCAGACAGGTTGTAGCCTAAAGCTTTCAGCGGCGATGTGGACTGATGTAATTGGCAGATGCTGCAAATAGAAACATAGAGCCAATCAAAAGCATCAGAATAGCATCGCACATCAAAAACAGGCAAAGCAACAAATTTATATTATTCAACATATCTTAGCTTTTTACAGAACATATTCAGATGTAACCCCCTTTGTAATCATTAACATATTCATAAGTAACTGTAATTTAATGACACATTATTTTCTCAGTACATTTATTTTGTAATTATATTATATAATTCTATTATATGCAAGTTACTACCCAACACTGACTTTCGCATACAACAATGTCAGAATCATGGTGAATCATGGTTCGTATTGACGTCTTGCCATCAATGGATTTGGCTCCCATGGTTTCCTGACTGCTCATGTTGAGCATATCTAACTCAGAGGATGTTGCTGCATCTGGTCCTAGGTGACCCGATGTCTTGTTTGTTGTGCAAGGCTGTCTGACGTGATTGAGAGGATGCTGTACTGCAAAATCCTCCAGGCTTGTTCTCGAAGAGACCTAATCAAACACAGAGAGCTTTTCACACGGCTTCCTGGTGCTATTGTTTCAGAAGACATGACTTTACCTGTCTTTAATGTGTAACCTGAAGACATGTATGACTTGACCTGAAGTCCATAGTGCACACTAGTACTAGAAGAACCATTGACTGGAAATCAACTCCATATAGGCCAAGACTTTCATACATTCAGTTAGAGTCAGCCACTTCCACTGCTGATTCCCTGACCTTCACTATAAAGGAAAGTCTTCTTATTATAGCATACAGGGTAAATCTAGTAAACCTTGGGTATGGTCAGGAGATCGGACTCATGTCAGAGCCCTGGGGCAGCAGTCATTCACATGATCAAGACATCTATGGGCCATTGAGCCCCCGTGGGGATGCAGGTTCAAGTGTGGACTGTGTTGTTCCCTGATCCCATATATATCACATCTCTCCTGGTTCATTTGCTATTAACCTTTCCTGTCCTATCTCAAATAAGCAAGTGGAAAAGCTCCAAAAAAAAACAAAAAAGGACCTTCTTCTTCCCAAGCACTGAGACATTCATTGCATAGCACAAAATAATATAGCCCACTGTTTATATACCACTGTGGTTAATCTCTGTCAAATGTGTCACATTAAATAAATAGCCTTTCAGCAATAACCTTTACGCAGATGAGACCCCAGTTACATTGTTCAACAGTGTATTATACTAAGAAAAGGAGTCTAATTACAAGATCTTGACTGGGTTTTCTGATAAGTCTGAAGATTGTCTTACTTAGTTTCATGGTATTTTATGATGTTCCCCACTGTTTCCCAAACCAGCATGATGATCACTATACAGTAAAACCTACAAGCTTAATGGGGTCAATAAGATTTCATTTGTTTAGTTTTTTAGGAAGACAGGACACATTCAATTGATCAAAAGTCACTGTAAAGACATTTAGGGCTCTATTTTAATGATCTAAGCGCATGGTCTGAAGCACATGGCGCAGGTGCACTTAGGGCATGTCCGAATCCACTTTTGCTAGTTTAACGACAGAAAAAACAGTCGGCACGCCAGGCCCATGGTCCAAAAGGGTTGTACCTAGTCTCTTAATGAGTCATGGGTGTGTTTTGGGTGTAACATGCTTTCAAAAGCTATACTCAATGCCGGTTTGGCTTGCCACGCCTTGGTTGACGGGGTGCCACTCGGGAGACATCCTCTGCTTGCTCGTTTCATTCGTGGGGCCAGACGATTGAGGCCTCCCGTAAGAACCAAGATCCATTCATGGTACTTAGCTATATATATAGCTATAGTCCTCGAGGGTCTGGTTGAGACCCCCTTTGAACCTCTAGAGTCAGCGTCTAAAAAACTTCTGACCCTAAAGATGGTTTTCCTTATGGCTATAACTTCCTTAAAAGAGAATCGGGGACATACAGACTCTGTCGATATCGCCATCCTGCTTAGACTTTGCCCCAGGAATGGTGAAAGTGATTTTGCATCCTCATCCTGACTACCTGCTTAAGGTTCCTTTTTCAACTGTACATCCTGTCACTCTTGAGACCTTCTGCCCTCCACCATTCTCAACGCCGGATCATGAGAAACTTCATAGACTGTGTCCAGTTTGTGCTCTTCAGGCCTACGTCCACCGCACTAGCCAGTGGCGTAAGTCAGAGCAACTGTTTGTTTGTTATGGGGGCCGTAACAGAGGTGCGGCCGCCACCAAACAGACTATGTGACATTGGGTCAGGGATGCTATTGCTCTCGCCTATGAGGCGCGCGGCCAAGCTTCGCCAACAGGCTTAAGGGCTCATTCCACCAACGCACACATTTATAAAGTTTTATAGTTTGGATGCTAATGCCACTCCGGGCTCTCACGTCCTTTAGTCGACATCACAAAATAATGTCTGAGGCCTTCTTGCGTTCTTGTGAGCACACCTACACAACCGTAAGGGGTCCAGACACCTTCAAGCACGGCGGCGTGGGTATTCTCGTTCCCAATAGCGCTAAGAAGCAAAGCATTGAGTGTAGCTTTTGAAAGGGAACGGTTCGGGTTACTTGAATGTAATCCTGTTCCCTGATAAAGCGGAACGAGATGCTGCATTGCTTTGACATGCTGAAGATGTCCCAGGACTGCTCTTCAGACAAAATATCCTGACGATGCAGCTGTGGGATCATCTATTTATAGCCTTGTGTTGCGGGTGCGCGCTGATGACCTCACCACCCGAGGCTATAATACCTCCGGGTCAATTTCATTGACATGTTAAACACACTATTCACAGCTGGTCATGATAAAGACGTTCCCAATAGCGCTAAGCAGCGCAGCATCTCGTTCGGCTTTATCAGGAAACAGGGTTACAGTCAAGTAACCCGGACCGTTTTCAGACCAACGCCCATGGGCAAACAGATGGGCGCGAGTGCATTTGCTATTTAAACAACGTGGCACTGGACGTGAAAATGGTAAATGCATCAGGCTGACACTAGCAAAAAACACTTGCCTGGCGTCGCATTGTGCAGGGTGTATGACAGGGCCCTTGATGGTACAAAAGACTGTTTACTCAAAAATATGAAGTACAGCTTTTTTCAACATTGATAATAATAAGAAATGCGACACTGTGACACTGGAGTAAAGTAACATTTAGCTTTAAATGAGAAAAAAATCTGTCCTCAGACTCTTTGCTATACTATATGCTATACTACTTTACATATTACTTAAATAATTAGGCTTTTGGGAAACTTTCTAAGAGCTTAACTCTTCCTTGCCATTGGCTGAATTTTTAGGCAATCCATGTTTTCACTGTTATACGGTCAGTAGCAAAGTACATTTACTCCGTTACATTTACTTGAGTATTTTTTTGGAAAATGTGTACTTTTAAGAGTAGATTTAAATTTGGGTACTTTTACTTTAACTCAAGTACATTTCTAATGAAAAAAACGACTTTCACTTCGTTACGCTGGGCGACATTCCTCTCGTTACTTTATTCTAATGCAATACATGTTAAGAAATGTGTAGTTTATTCCAAGCACTGAATCGTCTGAAGCGGTTTCTTGTAACAGGAAATTTAAGAAAATCAAGAGCATTGGATGAAGTGGCCCTGGACCTACAGTCAATTACAAGCAAATCTGCAAATGCATCCCATTGTTTATCAGTGATAAGACCTTTATTATGTGTCTGTCTGTGAACGATTCCACAGGTAGGCCTATAGCTACATTCGATTTAATTTCATACAGGTAATACATTTTACAGACAAACAGATTATTACACTAAGTACACAATACCACTACTACAAAGTATGACATTATCAGTTTTTTGGACATATATACCTTTATTTATTCATTAAAGGTGGGGTAAGTGATATCTCAAAAATGCTTTAAAAAAGTGTCTGGGTTGCGTTGCCTGGGTTGCGTACGTATGTGTGGGGCAGAGCTATCAAAATAGGGGCGAGACCCTTTTGGGGCAGGGGCGTGTTTTTTTAGTGATTTGAAAGATCAACATCGGTTACCAGAAAGCGCTTACCCCACCTTTAAATAAGCTACCATTGTTCACAGAGTATGAAATGAACACTGCCAACCCGCAGTAATTTCTGGGAATTGCACAGTGGCGGTGACCTGTAATGCCTTTGCTTAGACACATTTAACCACTTTACATATGATTATATTTTTGAGAACATACAGAAGAAGATCCATCAATGTATATTTGAACGTTGTTTGTGTTCAGATGTTCTGTTTCTGTTCTTTAGGGTAGTTTGAAACTTTTTTGCTAAAGGTGTTGTATAAACTGTAAAGCGTTTTCCATGCTCTTCAGAATATTTGCTAAACATTTAGAAAAGAGGATTTGACCTCCTGAGGCTTAGCTCTGTATGTTGATCGGTTTAGAAGTATTATTGTTTCACGTCATTGTATTTAAACAATCGCTTCAGCTTCTTTCTCAGCTAATTTCTTAGGAAAATTTGATTAATTTTAGTGTCTTTGTTTTGTAAGCCGCTTAGCATTGGGGAGAATATTTAGGAGAAAACATTTGCAAAACAAATCAATTTGAAATATGCAGTGTGCATGAATATTTCATGGAACAATATGAATATTTGATATTCATCTGTAATCTGTATTTCGCTTATTGGGTTATATTTCTCTGTCTCTGTGCTTTTTATTGAGATTCAAAGTTGTTGGATTTTTTTCCCTCTCATTTATAATACTTATAACAATATGATGGGCAAAAGTATGCTGTAAACTGCCATACACTAAGTGCACTAATGAATACCATGGTCTCTATGTATATTACATTTTAATTTATATGAGCTTTCAATAAGCAGCCTTCACCTGGAGTTGGAAATATTGTAAGTTACATGCACATGAATGAGCAAGCAGTATTGAACTTACTAGGATTTAACACAGGTTGTCAAATTAGAAGACCTTTCCGCAAGAAAACGGTGTAACTATTTAAAATATGACTTTTTAAAATCGTGAATTGATTTTTCAGCTCATCTCTTCTCCTGATCTGGTAGCACATCTCCTGTTTTTAGTTGGCTTAGGTTTAGGTATGAATTCTAAGTGTCTCTTATGTCGAGTAAACTTGCAAATGCCCTGAAGCCTACAAAGATTAATACATTAGCATACTAGATGTGGAAGAAATGAGAGTATACAACATCATCATAATCATCAACAACAACCATGGGCTCAACGCCCGTAGGCGCCTGATGCCTTATTGACAATAAATTCCATAAATTCCTGTCTGATGTAGAATAGCTTAAATCCTGAAGGATTGCTCCACACCAGTGTCTGATGTCATTAGTCCATTCTCTGTGGGGTCTTCCTCTTCTGTTTGGACCATCCATCATGCCGAATACTACAGTTTTAATCTTGCTTTAGTTCAAAAACTAAAAAGGCAGTGAATAAGCATCTGTGTTTCAAATGTACAGACTTTTCTTTCAGTCCAGAGTCAGAGATGTAAAGTATACATTACCATTCAACAATGTTGAAAAAATGAATACTTTTATTTGACAAGAATGCATTAAATTGATGGAAAGTCAGTATTGCTTTTCCATAACAGGAATAAATGACATTTAAAAAATATATATTCATATATACTAGACTATGTACGTGATACTTTGTGCCTGATTCCAAAAAACATCTATGATTCACATTTCCCATATTTCTGATATATCACATACTCCAAAGTGACATTTCTATAAAAAACCTGCAATTTAAATTTCAATGAAGTGCTCAGAGCTGGTCAGTGTGCAGGTTCTCCTGGGGAAAGTGGCAATGCAGGCAAGATTCAAGCAAGCAAACACCATCTGGGAGGGTTTGTATCCTATCTGCAAATCTAGCAGGGAGCAATCTGAAGTTTGTCAACACACGTATTGATTTGACATGACCTTTGATAATGTCAAAGCTTCCTAATGTGCCCCCTGCAGCCTGCCACTGCAGCCAACACAGCTTAGTATAAGCAGAGGCTTTTCTGTCCCCTGTTTCAAGGACAAAATTGTGTGTGTGTGTGTGTGTGTGTGAGTGAGTGAGAGAGAGAAAGGAAGAAGTGCCATTGATATGTTTACTTCAAAAAGAAAATATAGAAATATAGAAAAGTTAATGTTAATCCTAATGTTGTGTTACCTGGTTGGATTGAGATCTGGGGAATTTGGAGGCCAAGTCAACACCTCAAACTCGTTGTTGTGCTCCTCAAACCATTCCTGAACCATTTTTGATTTGTGGCAGGGCGCATTATCCTGGGAAAAGACCAAGGAATACCGTTTCCATGAAAGGGTGTACATGGTCTGCAACAATGCTTAGGTAGGTGGTACGTGTCAAAGTAACATCCACATGGATGGCAGGACCCAAGGTTTCCCAGCAGAAGATTGCCCAAAGCATCACACTGCCTCCGTCGGCTTGCCTTCTTCCCATAGTGCATCCTGGTGCCATGTGTTCCCCAGGTAAGTGACGCACACACACCCGGCAAGCCACATGACGTAAAAGAAAACGTGATTCATCAGACCAGGCCACCTTCTTCCATTGCTCCGTGGCCCAGTTCTGATGCTCACGTACCCACTGTTGCATGGCACCCTGACTGGTCTGCGGCTATGCAGCCCCATACACAACAAACTGTGATGCACTGTGTATTCTGACACCTTTCTATCAGAACCAGCATTAACTTCTTGAGCAATTTGAGCTACAGTAGCTCGTCTGTTTGATCGGACCACACGGGCCAGCCTTCGCTCCCCACGTGCATCATTGAGCCTCCATGACCCTGTCGCCGGTTCACCACTGTTCCTTACTTGGACCACTTTTGATAGATACTGACCACTGCAGACCGGGAACACCCCACAAGAGCTGCAGTTTTGGAGATGCTCTGACCCAGTCGTCTAGCCATCACAATTTGGCCCTTGTCAAACTCGTTCAAGTCCTTATGCTTGCCCATTTTTCCTGCTTCTAACACATCAACTTTGAGGAAAAAGTGTTCACTTGCTGCCTAAAATATCCCACCCACTAACAGGTGCCGTGATGAAGAGATACTCAGTGTTATTCACCCTGATCAGTGTAGTTTGTAAGTACAGTAGGTCAGAAGTGCAGAACGCATCCATTATTCTAACAAATTTCTGTATCTAAACCCAAAACTTGAGATGTGTTCAAAAGAGCACATTAGCACTCACTATATTGTATATGTATACTGTACACATCGTTTTCAGATTAAAATTAAAACTTGTAAACCGTGCCACTTTTTTCCCCTCAGGATTCTTTGATAATAGAAAGTTCAAAACAACAGTGTTTAATGAAATACAATATTTTATAACTCTACAACTTTTGATCAATTTAATGTGCCCGATTAATTTAATATATATTGATGTGGGGTCTTCCTCTTCTGTTTGGACCATCCATCATGCCGAATACTACAGTTTTAATTTTACTTTAGTTCAAAAACTAAAAAGGCAGTGAATAAGCATCTGTGTTTCAAATGTACAGACTTTTCTTTCAGTCAACTTCATTATAAAGAAAAACAACAAATAAAAAAAATAATCACAATCACAATGACAAAAATACTACTATAAACTAGATTAGTAGATAATTCAGCATGTTACTCTAGAAAAATCATGAGTGCACAATAATTGTATAGGTAACACTTTACCATAAGGTTTCATTAGTTAACATTAGTTAACTATATTAGTTAACATGAATTAATAATGAACTTCACTTATAAAGCATTTATTTATCTTTGTTAATGTTAATTTCAACATTTACTAATGCATTATTAAAATCTTGTTAACATTAGTTAATGCACTGTGAACTAACATGAACAAACCATGAGCAGCTGTATTTTTATTAACTAACGTTAACAGAGATTAACTAATGCTGAACAGAGGTGTTGTTCATGTTAACTAATGCATTAACTAATGTTAATTAATACAACCTTATTGTAAAGTGTTACCATTGTATAAAATCTAAACATTTAGTGGGGGAAAAAACGATAAAGAAAAAAATAAAAATGAATAAATGTAGTACTAAATCTGGTAAAATGTTACACGTGGTAAAATACATTCATGAAAAACAAATAAATATATTTATAGAAATAGGGCCCATATATTTAGAAATTAAAAGACATTTATTTTAAATGTATAGCGCAGGTTTTTAATGAGGCAGCAACATATTATAGATAGGGCAGGAAGATCTTTCATAGCGCAAAAGTATTATAATACGAAAGGCTCCAATAAAGAGTGGCACAAAGCGCGTATGCGCATCCCGTGTGCAGGATGATGCGCTTGAAGCAACATGGAGTCACAGCGCGCAGTGCTCCATCCGCATTGAAAAGTTCAAAACACAAAGGGAAGATATATCAACGCATAGTGTATGTATCTATGCAATATTTTAAGCCGTTTCTTTTAACAGTTTAACATTTCAGTTACTGTGTGTGAATAACAATACAATCTCTAGTCCAGTGTTAGAAAGTAACACGATTTACTGCAATAAACTCCAGCAAGATAAAGTCATTTTATGCGATACCATAGACCGTTATCTACAGATCACACATAATAAGAGGAACATTGAATCATCTTGGAGAGAGTTTCATCGTGTTGACTGTCATACCGAACGCAACACGCAGTTTGAAAGCTGAATGGAGAATGACTGACAGCCGCAGCGGAGGGAAGCATTCACGTGAACTTGAATTTAATGACTTAAATATTCATCTGTACCTCACATTAAACTATGGAATGGCTTCAGAACACTTATATTATAGTGCATGAAGCGTCAATGATGCTTTATAATGTTTTTGTGGGGCACTGGGGCTTAACAATAACAGAATATTATATGCACAGAATCGGATTTGGATCGGTCCTGTCTGACCGATACCCGATCCGGCAAATAATGGCGTATCGGAGCCGATACCGATACTGAAGCTGTGTCTCATTTAATTTAATTTCAAAGGCTGTTCTTGTGAAGGATGCGGTATACGGAGGGTCCTCAATCAGAATTAAACGAAACGTCCTTCGTAGGACACTCAGGCGGAAAAGGAAACAGGAAGTATCACGTTGCTATGCCAACACGTTCACAGTGTCCTTGCGCTCTCACACCAGTTATATGAATAAAAATTATTTATAACTTGAAAATGACTATGAAATGTTTCTTGCCTTGACAGCAAAGTACTGTCCTAAACGTTTAAAAATCACTAACACCTGTAATCCTGTTTACCACAACTATCTATTTGAGGTAATACAGCTTAAACAAAAACAAGCTTGAAACTACTTCAATTTAAACACCACATCTTCGCTTGCATGTATATCTGCCGCATGTATAAAATAATATTTAAAAAAATATGACGGTTGTTAATGGCGACGCAAAGAATTGTGGGCTATCTGCAGCAGCGAAGGATGCACCTCATACACCCTCCGAATTCCTGTGAAAGAAGGGCGCATTTGAAGGTCGCATTCAGAGTGTCCTACTTACTTTTCTGAAATGAGACAGCCTTGATGACGCATGCAGCCTTCAAATGCGACCTCTGGAGGACGCAGCCTTCGAAATGAGACACAGCTTGAGTATCGGATTGGTGCATCCCTAATAATAATACATAAATTTTCTATAGCGCCTTTAAAAGTAACACTTCAAAGTGCTTTACAAGAATGATATTAAAAACATACTATCAAAATTATTTAAAAATAAATACAATATGAAATAAGAACAAAATAATCAGAAAAAAAATGTAACCATAAAAAAAAAAAATTACATTTTAAGAGAAGATTTAAAAAATACCAAAGGATTCTGCATTTCTGTTTTTAACTGATTATTCTAATTAACTGCCAACAATCGAAACAGTTACAATGAATTGAAATCCAGACTGTAAATGGATACTTCTCAGTTTAAGAGTATTTATTGTGAAACAATATTTTTAAACATATTTTAGTTAGCTGGGCATTACCGTGTAACAGGCGCTGCTCAGACCTGTTGAAAAAAAAAAAGGACTCTTTATTGCCACTAGCATTTATACTGCTTTCATTTATTGCTTCAAAAGAGGATTTCCATTCATTACTTTGTCTTGTGGATCTCTATGATCTCATGCACAAGGATTACAAAGATGTAGCTTTTCTTTTTGGATTACCTGCATGTTGGATTTATTTTTCGATTTGAATTATTCTATGTTCAAGATCACCATCTTTACCGGACTGTCTTTCTGATCAGTGGAGTATATCACTATATCAGATAAGGCTTTCACATTCATTTCAACTCATGCACTGTTGTTACTCTGAATCCATATCAGGCTGGTTTCCATATGCTTAGGTTTCAAGGACTGTGGGTATTTACAGCCGAGCCTGCCTACATCTGTACAGTTATTTCTTACACGCTAAATATTTGTTTCATTTTCAGTATGTACTGTTGGTTATATATACACTACCAGTCAAAAGTTTGGAAACTGTGCTATTTTGATTGTTTTTGAAAGAAGTCTCTTCTGCTTATGTTATTAAAAATAAAAAAAGCTGTAATATTGTGAAATATTATTAAAATGTAAAATAACTGTTTTCTATTTGAATATATTTAAAAATGTAATTTATTCCTGTGATGCAAAGCTGAATTTTGAGCATCATTACTCCAGTCTCCAGTGTCACATGATTCTTCAGAAATCATTCTCATATGATGATTTGAGCTCAAGAAACATTTATGATTATTATCAGTGTTGAAAACAGTGAAACATTTTTTAGGATTCTCTGATGAATAGAAAGTTCAAAAGAACAGTATTTATCTGAAATAGAAAGCTGTTGTAACATTGTACTACCGTTCAAAAGTTTTGGGTCTTTTTTTGGGAAAGAACTTAAAGAAATTAAAACCTTTATTCAGCAAGGATGCATTCAATTGATCAAGTGACAGTATAGAAATTTATAATGTTGCAAAAGCTTTATATTTCAGATAAATGCTGTTCTTTTGAACTTTCTATTCATTAAATAATCCTGAAAAAAAATTGTACACAACATTTCTAAAGAATGCTTTCAGCACCTTGTTGAATCAATGCCACGTAGAATTAAGGCAGGTGAGTGTATATATATATATATACACTCACCTAAAGGATTATTAGGAACACCATACTAATACTGTGTTTGACCCCTTTTCACCTTCAGAACTGCCTTAATTCTACGTGGCATTGATTCAACAAGGTGCTGAAAGCATTCTTTAGAAATGTTGGCCCATATTGATAGGATAGCATCTTGCAGTTGATGGAGATTTGTGGGATGCACATCCAGGGCACGAAGCTCCCGTTCCACCACATCCCAAAGATGCTCTATTGGGTTGAGATCTGGTGACTGTGGGGGCCATTTTAGTACAGTGAACTCATTGTCATGTTCAAGAAACCAATTTGAAATGATTGGAGCTTTGTGACATGGTGCATTATCCTGCTGGAAGTAGCCATCAGAGGATGGGTACATGGTGGTCATAAAGGGATGGACATGGTCAGAAACAATGCTCAGGTAGGCCGTGGCATTTAAACGATGCCCAATTGGCACTAAGGGGCCTAAAGTGTGCCAAGAAAACATCCCCCACACCATTACACCACCACCACCAGCCTGCACAGTGGTAACAAGGCATGATGGATCCATGTTCTCATTCTGTTTACGCCAAATTCTGACTCTACCATCTGAATGTCTCAACAGAAATCGAGACTCATCAGACCAGGCAACATTTTTCCAGTCTTCAACTGTCCAATTTTGGTGAGCTCGTGCAAATTGTAGCCTCTTTTTCCTATTTGTAGTGGAGATGAGTGGTACCCGGTGGGGTCTTCTGCTGTTGTAGCCCATCCGCCTCAAGGTTGTGCGTGTTGTGGCTTCACAAATGCTTTGCTGCATACCTCGGTTGTAACGAGTGGTTATTTCAGTCAAAGTTGCTCTTCTATCAGCTTGAATCAGTCGGCCCATTCACCTCTGACCTCTAGCATCAACAAGGCATTTTCGCCCACAGGACTGCCGCATACTGGATGTTTTTCCCTTTTCACACCATTCTTTGTAAACTCTAGAAATGGTTGTGCGTGAAAATCCCAGTAACTGAGCAGATTGTGAAATACTCAGACCGGCCCGTCTGGCACCAACAACCATGCCACGCTCAAAATTGCTTAAATCACCTTTCTTTCCCATTTTGACATTCAGTTTGGAGTTCAGGAGATTGTCTTGACCAGGACCACACCCCTAAATGCATTGAAGCAACTGCCATGTGATTGGTTGATTAGATAATTGCATTAATGAGAAATTGAACAGGTGTTCCTAATAATCCTTTAGGTGAGTGTATATGTGTATGTGTGTGTAAGTTAATGCATATCCTAATGCTACAAAACGTAGAGAAAATAAAATGACAGGGAAAGATAAAAAGGAGATTTGTAGTATGCATCAGCCTTAGAAAACAATGCACAGAATAAAAGTAATACTGCAAAAATATCAACAAATTGGAACAGTGACACATTGAACCATTGTGGGTAATGCTGAAGTTCAACATATTTTCGCTTGTGCTGTTTCATTCTTCTAAAATATACAGACATATGTGCGCGCTATAAAAATTCTGGATGAAAAAAATAAATAATTTAGGTAGTTTTAAACCCTGGCAAAAGGACAGAACACATGCTGGGTTCATCTAACTAAACATGTTGTGTTGTTCATTTAACCCAGATGGTAGCTCATAATAACTAAAATAGTGGCCTAATTTTACTTTACATGGTTTATTATTTATTTATTTATTTTATTTAAGAAAATCTGTCAACTGTGACTATATAAATAGATTAACTCTTAAACGCATACCTTGGTTCTTTATCATGCCAATTCCTCAATCTATTCATTATAAACAATATATCAAGCAAGTGTAAGTATATATGTTTTAGTGCCACAATAATTGAATCTCTGATGACTCAATAAGTGCAATTCACCTTTATTCCTTAAGGTGGCAATGTTTGACACACAATGATGACGTGACGTTTCATCATTACCACAGGCAGAAAACGTCTCGGTTACGACTGTAACCTTAGTTCCCTGAGTAGGGAACGAGACGCTGCGTCACCGCTTTGGGAACGCCTCTGCGTGATTGCGTCGTGAAGCACATGTGTAATCAGTCCAATGGAGAGACGGAACGTCATAGGCGGGTGACGTCATCGACCCGGAAGGTATAAAGCATACCGGCAGACAAACGCCGCTAGCTTCTGTGGTAGAGTGAAGCAAGACGCTTTTGCGGGCATGCGGGGAGTATGGCAGGGTGACGCAGCGTCTCGTTCCCTACTCAGGGAACTAAGGTTACAGTCGTAACCGAGACGTTCCCTTTCGAGGGAACTCGAGCTGCGTCACCGCTTTGGGAACGAGAATACCCACGTCCCCATAGGAGCCGGATGCCCGCCTGTGCATTGTCTAAAAGGCGAGCACCCGAGCCCCTGGAGTAATGTCAAGTTCGTAGAACCTCACGAAAGTGAGCGGCGTGGACCACCCCGCTGCGTCACAAATGTCTTGCAGGGAAGCCCCTGCTAGGAATGCCCGAGAGGCAGCCATACCCCTAGTCGAGTGTGCCCGGACAGCCAAAGGGAAAGGCTGCCCGACCACCTCATAAGCAAGTGAAATAGCCTCAACTATCCACTTGCTCATCCTCTGCTTAGAGACCGGACCCCCTCTCGAGGGTGGACCGTAACACACAAACAACTGTTCCGATTTTCTCCACAGGGCAGCTCTGTGGACATAAGCGTCTAGTGCGCGAACAGGGCAAAGCAGATTAGATCTTTCCTGGTCAGACGTCAGAAAGGGAGGTGGACAAAAGGCCATAAGTACTATGGGTCTCACAGTATTAGTGGGAACCTTAGGAACGTACCCCGGTCTGGGGTGCAGAAAAGCTTTAGCCATACCGGGAGCAAATTCCAAGCACGAGGGTGCCACAGAGAGGGCTTGTAAGTCCCCTATTCTTTTTAAAGAAGAGATAGCCAGCAGAAAGATGGTCTTTAAGGTGAGGAGTTTCTCAGAAATTTCTTCAATGGGCTCGAAGGGAGCCTGAGAAAGGCCCTGAAGGACAATAGCTAAGTCCCAGGCCGGCACCCTGGTGCGTACTGCGGGCCTCAGTCTGATAGTGCCACGGAGGAAACGAGTAACTAGGGGGTGTCGCCCGAGGGTAACACCATCGAAAGGAGAGTGGTAAGCTGCTAAGGCCGCCACGTACACCTTCAAAGTGGAGGGAGCTAACCCAGCGGAGAATTTCTCCTGCAGGAACTCCAGCACCGCGCTCGCAGGGCAGTTTACTGGATCCCACAGGCGATCTCTACACCATAAGGTGAAGAGTCTCCATTTCAATGCATACAGTTTCCTCGTGGAGGGAGCTCTAGAGTGTAGGATGGTCTCCACAACCTCGGTTGAGAGACCGGAGCTTAGGAGCTGGGCCCCCTCAGAGGCCAAGCCCACAGATTCCACAGCTCTGGGCGTGGGTGCAGGAAGGCACCGCCCGACTGAGAGAGCAGGTCCCTCCTGCACGGAATCTCCAGGGGAGAGCCGTTGAGGAGCGACACAATGTCCGAGAACCAAACCCGGGCTGGCCAGAACGGAGCCACTAGGAGCAGATGGGCACCGTCCCGACGAACTCTCTCTAGAACTCCCGGAAGCAGAGCGATCGGGGGGAAAGCGTACAGGGGCAGCCTCGGCCACTCCTGTACCATGGCGTCCAGTCCCAAGGGAGCTGGAGGAGTTAGAGCAAACCATAGACGACAATGAGTGTTGTCTTGAGTGGCGAACAGGTCTACTTCTGCTCTGCCAAATTCTTGCCAGAGGAGCTCCACCACCTCGGTGTGGAGTCTCCCCTCCCCGGGCCTCGGCCCCTGCCTCGACAGGATGTCTGCTTCCGTATTCAGGCGCCCTGGGATGTAGATTGCCCTGATTGAGAGCAATTTCCCCAGGGCCCACAGGAGGATTTGACGAGTCAGCTTGTACAAAGGGCGAGACCTCAAACCCCCCTGGTGATTTATATAGGAGACCACCGATGTGTTGTCTGTGCGAACTAGAACATGATGGCCCCTGAGATACGGCAGGAAATGTCTCAGAGCCTGGAACACAGCAAGCATTTCCAGGCAATTTATGTGCAACGCACGATGAGCGTCCTGCCATAGGCCCTGGGCCGAGCGACCACTCATGGTCGCCCCCCAACCCGTAAGGGAGGCATCCGTGGTCAGAGTGACCCGCTGGCACGGTGCCCCCAGTAACGGGCCTTGGGCTAGAAACCGAGGGTCCTTCCACATGACTAAGGCGCGGAGGCATCGCCGCGTTACCTTGATCACGCGAAAGGGATTTCCCCTCGGGGAAAAACCCTTGGTCTTGAGCCACCACTGTAAAGGTCTCATGTACAACAGGCCACGAGGAATGACGTTGGACGCTGCTGCCATCAGGCCTAACAGTCTCTGATACTGTTTGACAGTGAGTGGCTGGTCTAGTTTCACCCCTTTCACAGCTGAGAGAATCGATCCTACGCGAGGCTCTGATAGACGGGCCTGCATCAGGATCGAATTCCAACACACACCCAGATACGTTATTTTCTGTACTGGAGAAAGAACGCTCTTCTTGAGGTTGAGCCTCAGCCCTAACCTCTTCATGTGCGCGAGAACAACATCTCGATGTTGAACCGCCAGACGTGCTGACTGAGCCAAAATCAGCCAGTCGTCGATATAATTGAGAATGCGGATCCCCTGCATACGCAAGGGGGCTAATGCCGCGTCTACACACTTGGTGAAGGTGCGGGGTGATAGGGCTAGACCGAAGGGAAGCACCCGATATTGGTACGCTTGTCCCCCAAAAGCGAACCTCAGGTACTTCCTGTGCTGCGGAAGGATGGAGATGTGGAAGTAAGCATCTTTGAGATCTATCGTGACAAACCAGTCCTCGGACCTGATCTGGGACACGATATGTTTGAGTGTAAGCATCTTGAACCTGAACTTTGCCACTGCGCGATTCAGCGAGCGCAGGTCCAAAATGGGGCGCAACCCCCCATCCTTCTTTGGCACTATAAAATAGCGACTGTAGAAACCTGACTCCCTGTCGGAGAGAGGAACCTTCTCTATGGCCCCCTTCCGTAGGAGGGTCTGGACTTCTTGAGTCATAACCAGAGCCTGCTCGGGGCCCACCAAGGTAGGTAGGACCCCCTTGAAACTGGGTGGACGACACCTGAACTGGATGGCGTACCCTGATCTTATTATCTGCAGGACCCAACGAGATATATTTGGCAGTTTTTCCCATTCTGGCAAAAAATCTACTAGGGGTACCAGTCCCTCGAGACTGGCCTCTGGTATACTGAGTGCTGGGAGCACAGCGCCCTGAAACGGATGACCGGCAGGGAACGGCTGACTCGACAGCGCCACCTCCTTGTCTGGAGGACGCGGGCCATCCTCGGATGACTCGCGAGGGCCTTCCACGCCCCGGCACTCGGGCGGGGTTAGTGGAGAGACCCTGTGAGGGTACCGGAACAGGACGGGCACCGTATGCTGAGGTGAACACCGCCTGTTCCCGAAGGGGGAAACCCTCACTGCCCTGGGCCCACTGGCGTCAGGGCCTCTTAGACGCAGCCTTTCTAGAGATAAGAACAGTCCGCAGATCTGCTCTACCCCTAGAGGGCTGCGTCTGGGGGTGTCGCCCACCGCCCCACCCTTTCTGAGGGGGAGTACGAGTGGCCACACTTTGTTTCTGTTGCGCCCGGTGTACGGAGCTCGTACTCGGTGTCTGCTGCTCCCGCACAGCAGCAGACGAGGCCTGGGGTTTTCTCGGGAGGAGCTGCTTCAGCGCCGCAGATTGTTTCTTTGCCTCCTGAAACCTGTCGGTGACGGTTGTGACAGCGTCACCGAACAGGCCGTCAGGAGACAGCGGCGCATCAGCAGAAAGCTCTTATCTCTCTCCCGAATCTCAGTCAGATTCAGCCACAGATGCCTCTCCGTAGCCACCAGGGCTGCCATAGAACGGCCTATAGATTTGGCCGTCTCCTTGGTGGCTCGGAGAGCTAAATCTGCTGAAGATCGGAGCTCATTAACTAAGTCTGCTCCGATCTCCTGGCTGGACCCCAGGTCTCTTAGCAGGTCGGCCTGGTATGCCTGCACGATGGCCATAGTGTGCAGACACGCGGCGGCCTGACCCGCTGCCGAGTACGCCTTGCCCACCAAAGAGGATGTGGTTCTTAATGGTTTGGTGGGCAAGGTCGGAGTTTTAATGGCCGATGCCGACTGAGGAGAGAGATGGCTCGCAAGCGTCTCCTCCACCTTCGGCATCGGACCATACCCATGCTTCTTCAGCCCCTGTATGTTGCTATACACTGACGTTTGGGGGCTGAAGACACGAGAGGACATGGGCCGCTTCCACGTTCTCGACACCTCAGTGTGGAGATCCGTGAAAAACGGTAAACTCCGACGTGGAGGCTGGGCAGAGCGTGAGGGGAGAAAGCGCTCGTCCAAACGGCTCTTGGACGAGACGCTCTCTTGATTTTCTTGTGGCCAGTCAATGTTTAGTTTGGCCACCGCTCTGCACAGAACCTCCAAAAGCTCCTCACCAGCAGGGGATTGAAGTGGCGAGTCTTCAACCCCCGCGTCAACGCTGCAAATATCGATCTCATCAGAGCTTGATAAAAGCAGCGCTGAGGCTGCCCCCTGGGTGGGAGAAACCGCAGGGCGGGCTCCCGAACCCAGAGAGGCAGCACTGGATCTGCCAGGTGAGGGCAGAGAAAGGGCTGGGCCCGTCTCTAACCCCTCTGACAGATCCATTTGCGAACCCCACGACATAAGCTGCCGCTGTGCCTCAGCAACAGCGGGGCCTGTGCCGCGGGGAACGCGAACCGGGACACCCTCCTCAAAAAGTGCCCGGCGGGATCGCAGCACTCTCATAGGCAAAGCCTCACAATGCTCACAGCCGGCCCCCTCGAGAGCCGACTGAGCGTGCTGTTCACCCAAACAAACAACGCACATCAAGTGTGTATCCCCGCTCGTGATGTGACGAGAGCAGGGAGGAACACACTTTCTGTAACGCTGTTCGCTCGCCATAGTGTCTCTTTAAATGTCAGTGTGTATGCAACTTGTAATAGAAACGAGAGAAGTCTGAACTCAGACACAAAACACAAATCTGACAATGACAATACACAGAGCGCTTGCTGAAAGCAACAGAAGCTAGCGGCGTTTGTCTGCCGGTATGCTTTATACCTTCCGGGTCGATGACGTCACCCGCCTATGACGTTCCGTCTCTCCATTGGACTGATTACACATGTGCTTCACGACGCAATCACGCAGAGGCGTTCCCAAAGCGGTGACGCAGCTCGAGTTCCCTCGAAAGGGAACAAAAGAATAGGAAGTATCATCAGCAAAACTTGAAATGGCTTAGAGATTTACAGCAGAGCAAGAACTGAACACAATCAAATATCACTGTCACTTGGTGGATCTGGTGAAGAAGCTGTCAGCAATCAAGGTCTTCAAAATCAGTTTTGAAACTATAGTTTGGAGAATATGGTTGAGATACGAGCCAGATGCTGAATGTACTGGGGAAATGAGCTCTGACAATGACAGTGATGATGATGGTAAAAAAAAAAGATCAAATTGAACCCTTTCAAGTTCCAAAAGGTAACAAAATATTTATGTTATTCTTTTTTAATTGTTATTAAAATATCAGGAGAGTTTTATACTATTGGGGCAGTTAGAGATCTATCTGTGTTCGATATCTGGATCACTGAAGACTCAAATATGATTGGTGAAACATTCATGCATTCACAGGTTAAGAGTGAACTAAGTTAAACATTTAATTATGGATAATATATATCAGTAGCAAGCAGTATTCTGGGTGACGTGTTATATCAAAAATGCACCTGGTGCACGCTGCATGGGTTTATAATAAGCACATTTGCATTCGTTCTATAGAGTCTATACAGAGTGTTAGCTGCTCAATTCTTTACTCTCATGACACATGGAAACACGGCTTTCCTAATATAATTGACCATTTCTTGAAAGTAGTCTACATTTACCTGTTGATGCCTTCACAAGCACCCGTAAAAGCTGTCGAGTTGTGTTTGAGTTGAGCCAGGCGTGATGCGTGAAAGGGGCATTTGCAAAATATGCTGTAGCCTATTTTTGTATTTCTGTTATTAGAGACAACAAATAAGAAACACCATGGCAGGCATGTCAATTTAAATGTATGCCAGAAGTGTCTTTTTTATTAAAGGGATAGTTCACCCAAAAATGAAAATTACCCCATGATTTACTCACCCTCAAGTCATCCTAGGTGTATATGACATTCTTCTTTCAGACGAATAAAATCGGAATTAAATAAAAAAAGTCCTGGCTCTTCCAAGCTTTATAATGGCAGTGATTTGTTGGTTCGAAGTCCATAAAAGTGCATCTATCCATCATATAACTGCTCCACACGGCTCCGGGGGTTAATAAAGGCTTTCTGAAGCGAAGTGGCACAATTGTGTAAGAAAAATATCCATATTTAAAACTTTATAGACTAAAATAACTAACTTCAGGCGGACCGCTATACGCATCGATTTACAGCGAAGGAGTAACTCTTGACCCTTGACCCCTTGAACCCTTGACGCATGCGTATTGATGAACGCAGAAGCGTAGAGGATAGAGCAAAACAAAACACTGGTCATGAATTAGAAGTCTAAAACAAAAATGTTTAAAGAGAAATGCGGAGGATTTTGATATAAGAGAAGAGGGGCTTGAGTTTGTTGCCCAGCCCTATCCAAAGCATCAAAAGAGGCGTCAAAGCTTGCGATGCTCCTATACAACGCGTCAGGGGTTACTCTTTTAGCGCAAGTCGACTTGTGTACCGCTGACCGCCGGAAGCTCGTTTTTTTAGTCTATAAAGTTTTAAATATGGATATTTTTCTTACACACGCGCGTCACTTCGCTTCAGAAGGCCTTTATTAACCCCCGGAGCCAACAAATCAATGAACCAACAAATCAATGTCATCTAGGATGACTTGAGGGTGAGTAAATCATGGGCTAATTTTTATTTTTGGGTGAACTATCCCTCTAAGAATTAAAAACAAGTATAATATAATAAATATTAGTAGCCTATTATAAATTAAATATAAGCCAAATATCATTAGAATAAATGTAAATAATAATACAAATATAAGTATTCTTTTAAAAAATAATTTGAAATAATGCAAATCGATGACATTAACAAACGCATTGATTACGATTAACAGCCTCGGATAGTTGCAGGTCTGCTTACAGTAGGTCTGTCTTTAACAGTTTATAAGTTTTCATTAAAAATACATTTCCCTATGGAGAAAATAAAATACTATGAAAATAGTTTCAGTTATGGATAGTTTCATAGTTTTAGTCTAGATAATTCTGTATCAAACACAGTGTGATTTTCGGTGATCGAGATCTGGCAGTAACAGCTCATTTTTCCTCTTGGGCGAGCGATCCGCTCACAGCTTACCTAGTACGTTAAATCCCCCATATACCAACGAACTAATGAGAACGCGAGACAGAGATGACGATACGTAACAACAGAGCGTAGGCACCAAAACTGCTGTAGACCGCATACCCAGAACTCCCAGTGAGTGACCAATTTGAAGAAAATTACCGTCGTTTGGCAAATAAATAAATGATGAAGAGTTACACATGTAGGCTGTTACTAACATTTCATCATGTAAGCTTTATGGTACACATCAAACAAGTTAATTTATAGTGTTAATACTAATCAGCGAGTCCACGAACGGCTTGGGTATGCAGAGCATTCGCCACTGATATATATGATACCTGGCTTAAAGCACGTACCTCACAACCACAGCTGGTGGGTCACTCCCAATAATATCCAAGCACCAAAGGCATAGACGCAACCAGGTCATGCTCCAATGGAATCGTATATACAGCAAGAAACCAATCAAACCAGTCAACGGCCAATCAAAAGCGGCATCAAATTGGACCTATTACCCACTCCACTTTTTTTTCCCTATTATTTTGTTCTATCTGTCGCCATCAATCAATTTTACTTTCTCTGTATCTTCCACTCATTTGTTTGTTTTTTATGTTTGTTTGTTCATTTGTTTCCTCTTGCATTATGCATTTATTTCTGTTTTTTGTAAGCTAGCTTATTTTTTATGGTATTTGCATTTTCCAGGTCTATATTTGTGTGTGTGTGTGTGTGTGTGTGTGTGTGTTTACCTGCATTGCTTTGTTTGCTTAAAAAAAAAAAAAAAAAAAAAAGCTGAAATTGATAATCAACAACAGAGTTTTTTTCATTATTTTTTCTTTTTCTTTTTCATTTTTGTTTCATTAAAGATCCTAATAGTCAAAGGGAAACATTTCACAGTTGTTTCTACTGATTTTTAAGTGCACTATAAATGTTCATGTCAATTTAATTCCAGTGGCACTTTACATTTAGCCCAGAGGAAATGAGTAAAACATAAGGGTCAGTATTTTTATTTTGCGTTTGGCTGAGACTTTCAAAACTTTATGCCCCATTTGTGAGTCAAGCACGAAGTTGAGAGGTACTTCATTATAAATATATCCATTAATGTTCCTCTTCTCTGTGTCTTACACACAAATGCTGAATCAATATGGCTGCCAATTAATGCAGTTGTGCTGATGTACTTATAAAAAGCTTTCATAGCTCACTGGACAGTGAAATCACCCTAGGAGCTGGAGACCTTACAAAGCAGCGGCCTGGAGTACTGCCAGAAACCAACAACTAAACCACAGCGAAGCACCAGTGGCAAAACTGGGCAGAGACAGGGTCCAAACAAATGCCCCTCTCAGTGTTATGCTAAACGCTTTGTTGCTGTCGCAGATAAAGACCTCTGCTGTCAATGCACACGACAGTTTTTTTCTATAAAACGCCTTGGGAGATTTTCTTGACTTGAGCATGCGGTTGAAATTAATACTAGTGGACATTGATTTGTTTCCTGCAAACCAGAATCACTCCATACAAATTGAATTTCTACACAAGTGGTCTCAGACATAGGGTTCCATGCGGAAATTTGAGTGTTCTATATGCAGCGAGCACTTTGGATAATATCTTTATAAAATAAAAAAAACTAAATTATTAATTATATTTAACTAATATTTCCATGAATACCTTTAAGAAGCATACATAGCCTTATTTGAAAGGCGAGATCAGGTAAAAATGTGAGGTGTTAGGTAAATGTCACATGACCTCTGTAAAATTTTGCAGCAAATGACTTGTTTTAGCTAGCTCAGAGGTCCGAGTATCCTCTGAGAAATCTAATCCCATTTTTGTGAATGTGGTTTACTATGTATTTCGCGTCCCCTTATTGTAGACTTCATCAAATACCATAACCAAGGCTAAATTACGTATTCTGGTGCCCCTTTATTATGGGTGTAGACCTTTTTGCCAACTGTCTGGGCAAAATAACAGCTGTTAGCTCAAGTACTGTTGCCATTCCATCTGACATACAATGAATATTTATTAAATAAGAACATTTAGATCAGAGAAACTGCTCAGAACAGCCACTGGTCAGGTGGCAGCGACAGCAGCATCAGGTGTGTTTATTATAGACTATATTGCCAACAGTTTTGGGACGCCTGCCTTTAACTTTAATGACATCCCATTCTTAATCCGTAGGGTTTAATATGGAGTTGGCCCACCCTTTGCAGCTATAACAGCTTCAACACTTCTGGGAAGGCTTTCCACAAGGTTTAGGAGTGTGTTTGTGGGATTTTTTGACCATTCTTCTAGAAGCGCATTTGTGAAGTCAGGCACTGATGTTGGACGAGAAGGCCTGGCTCACAGTCTCCGATCTAATTCATCCTAAAGGTGTTCTGTCAGGTTGAGGTCAGGCCAGTCAAGTTCCTCCACCAAACTCACTCATTCATGTCTTTATGGACCTTGCTTTGTGCACTGGTGCGCAGTCATGTTGGAACAGGAAGGGGCCATCCCCAAACTGTTCCCACAAAGTTGGGAGCATGAAATTGTCAAAGATGTCTTGGTATGCTGAAACATTAAGAGTTCCTTTCACTGGAACTAAGGGGCCAAGCCCAACCCCTGAAAAACAACCCCACACCATAATCCCCCCTACACCAAACTTTACACTTGGCACAATGCAGTCAGACAAGTACCGTTCTCCTGGCAACCGCCAAACCCAGACTCATCCATTGGATTGCTAGACAGAGAAGCGTGATTCGCCACTCCAGAGAACACGTCTTCACAACACAATCTTTACATAAACCCATTATAATAAATGTAATTTACCTGTGACCTTCCTACCTGTACAGGTACTTACTACAGGTATATCTTGAGTCCCTTGTTTGTCCTGAGCAGTTAAACTGCCCAATGTTCTTCAGAAAAATCCTCCAGGTCCTGCAAAATCTTCGGTTCCCTTTCAGTCGGTCACGTTCGACGTACGTCGGATGTCACCGACGAATTGGGATCACTTCTGGGAGCCCCTATCAACTTCGAGATATAGAGAACGGGCCAATGGCCATTGGCATGCGAGATTTGCATCTCGCGCTCCGCCCCGCGTTGCGGGTATAAACAGGAGGCGAATGCAGCGCACTATTGTCATTCACTTCGGAGCCGAACACGGTGTTGATGAAGGAGACTGTTCCTGCTTCAGCAGAAAGAGAGAGAACGAGAGAAGACGCTTCTTTGAGTGCTGGGAGAGAAGGCACGATCAGCGGCGGCCGCGAGCTCACTGATACAGTGATAAACTGCTGTTTTTACAGCACTGTTGGTTTGGTGAGGGCGTTCCCAACGGTGAGTGCATACACAGGCTGCACTATTCTCCTGTGTTTTGCCGCGGTCGTTCCTGGGTGCTTCAGCACATTTAAAAGAGCTTTCTTCTAAAAGAGCAGCGCGGGTGTGACACTGCGTCTTTTTCAAGACGTCATTCCACCCGTGCGTTTCTGGATGCGGTTGTTTCCTGTCCTTTGACGGCCACGATCCCTCTCGCATAAGCATGTTGAGATTGCATTCGTGGGTGATCCATGTTCTCTCAGGAGAACGGGATCACGTCGGCGCGTTGTTCGTCTCGCCTTCCTCGTGAGGGTTTGAGTGTTCAGCGCGCCGTGTGCCATCTAGCTGCCGGCTGACAGCGCGGGTTGTCACGGCAACCCAGCGCGTCACTCGGCGCTTTAGATGCGCGGTCGAGACTTAACCTCAAACGGGGTTGAGTCCCTTCGCCTATTCCCCGATCTAGTTTCTTTTCTGGTGCACCAGAAAGGGGCTACTTCGGCTAATAAGCCTTGGTGACCTGAGGATTACAGTGGGGCTTCCCTGCCGAGTACATCTCCGTGGGCCCTCACTCCTCTATCGCATCGCAAGCATGCTGAGACTGTGTTCGTGGGTGGTTCATGTTCTCTCATGAGAGCATGACCACGTCGGCGCGTTGTTCGTCTTGCCTTCTTCATAGGGGCTTGAGTGTTCAGCGCGCCGTGTGCCGTCTCGACGGCCACGCTCACAGTCTTGCATGCCTGCTGGTAGCTTACAGGTGGGATTGCTGGTTCCAAAAAAAAATAAAAAAAAAATAAAGGGGACCTAGCGTTTCATCTGGGGCTCTAGCAGAGGACAGATGTCAATCGCTGCATCGGAGAGAGGGCTGTTATAAGCTGGAAATGAAGATGATGCTGAGTTTCCCACTATAATGGTGTGTGCTCATGCTGAATCAGATTCAGACTTGACAGCCATGCTTTCCTGGGTGGCTGAGGCGTAGTGCAACGCGTAAATCGCCTTGCCCGCCCCCTTGCCTTTTTCCCGGATGTGCATTGGAAAGCTTTGGCAGTGTGGAACTATTTGGTGCCAAAATATGGGGTGCCAATGGTGCCATAATCTGGATAAAGTTTTCCTCTCTCTCACTACCCTCATCGGTGAGTGGCACTGCCACCTCCGCCCTGCGCTCTTAGTGCACGAGGGTAGTTCTGAGCTGAGGTTGAGCTGCGCACAGTGACTGATTTACATTTAAAGTCACAGCGCTGGCCCTTGGCCAGACGATGTCCACCCTGGTCCAGAAACACCCTTGGGCTACCTTGCAGGGGTGTGAGACGTCGCCAGAGTACGCTCTCTCGATGCTCACATCTCACAAGGTGACCCTTTTCGGCGACACTGTCGGTGACTGTGCAGCAGTCCTCCACAGTGCAAAGCAGATGGAACCCCTCAGTCTGCTCGCCATGGGCATCCCACGATGCCACCCGTCTTGGCTGCCAGTCAGCTGAGACGGGTGACCTGGAGAAGCTGCTCTTCCCCGGAGGAGGGCCGGGTGGAGAATCATTGCTAAATTTTGTTCCGCCACCGGTGTTACAGCCAGTGGTACCCAAATTCTTAAGAGCAGTTCCAATACCTCTGGGTCTCGGGAGTTCAGGAATGGCAGCGTGTGACGCTATGAAGCCGCGCCGCTCTCATTCCCCTCCCCACAAGAGGGCGAGAATGGCAGTGTGCGACGCCGGGGAGCCTCGCCACTCTCATTCCCCTCTTCTCAGCGGTGTGAGGACGGCAGTGCGCGACGCTATGCCTCGCCACTCTTGTTCCCCGCTGAGGAAGGAGGTGAGGTAGGCAGTGTGTGACGCCACAAAGCCTTGCCACTCTCTGCCCCTCCTTCAGTTGCCAGCGGACCGCAGCGTATGGCTTGAGAACGCTACCATGCCTTCTCTCATACCCTCCGTCCAACCGTGGGGGCAGGTAGGTGCTGCGTGCGCACTCAGACCCCACTTCAGGACGCTGTGCCTCTTGGGTCGGGTCCCTGCCCTCCACTTCGCTGCCCTACTGTGGGTACGTCTGTGGGGCGGGTGTGTTCATGGTACGGTTTCCGGAAGCCTAGCTAGCACTTCCGGGACGGTCCCGCTGACTCACCTGCACCACCAGGCTCGGCTACGCGATTCAGTTCGCACGGCATCCTCCCAAGTTCTGGGCATCCACTTCACTGTTGTGTGGAGCTGCGACACCTATCTTGTGGAAAGAGATCGAAGTCCTACTGGCGAAGGACGCGATTGGAGCCGGTCCCTCCAGCCGACATGAAGTTGGGGTTCTATAACTCCTACTTCATTGTGCCCAAGAAAAGCAGTGGGTTATGACCAATCTTGGACCTGTGAGTCCTGAACCGGGCCCTTCACAAACCGCCCGTTCAGATGTTGACGCAGAAGTGCACTTTCGAGTACATCCGTCCCCAAGATTGGTTTGCAGCGATCGACCTGAAGGTCGTTCCCTTCAGGACTGTCCCTGTTGTGTGAATACAGAGACACGGTGATCAGTCACCTCAGCCTGTTGGGACTTCGGGTCAACTGGGGAAAGAGCAAACTCTGCCCCGTGCAGAGGATCTCTTTTCTCGGTATGGAGCTGGACTTGGTCAATCTGACAGCGCATCTCACAGAGGAGCGTGTCCAGTCGGTGTTGAACTGCTTGAATTCGTTCAAATGCAGGACAGCGGTACCACTGAAACATTTTCAGAGGCTCCTGGGGCATATGGCATCCGCAGCCGCTGTAACGCCGCTCGGATTGCTTCATATGAGACCGCTTCAACGCTGGCTACACGACCGAGTCCTGAGATGGGCGTGGCACAGCGGATCCCTCCGTGTCCCCGTGACTCCGAGGTGCCGCCAAACCTTCAGCCTGTGGTCGGACCCTTCGTTTCTACGGGCAGGAGTTTCCCTAGAACAAGTGTCCAGGCATGCTGTTGTCTCCACGGATGCCTCATCCACCGGCTGGGGTGCCACGTACAACGGGCTTGCAGTTTCGGGTCTGTGGACGGGGCCTCAACTGCAATGGCATATCAATTGCCTCGAGTTGTTAGCAGTTCGTCTTGCGCTGGGCCGCTTCAAAACGCCGTTACTAGGCAAGCACGTTCTGGTCCGTACGGACAACACTGCGGCCGTTGCGTACATCAACAAACAGGGTGGTCTACGCTCCCGTCGCATGTCACAACTCGCCCGCCATCTCCTCCTATGGAGTCAGAAGCATCTGAGGTCGCTTCGTGCCATTCACATTCCGGGCCTGCTCAATCGTGCGGCCGACGAGCTCTCACGACAGCCAGTGCTCCCCGGAGAGTGGAGACTCCATCCCCAGGTGGTCCAGCTGATCTGGAGTCGCTTCGGGACCGCACAGGTAGACCTGTTTGCCGCCCCAGACACGACCCACTGCCAGTTGTTTTATTCCCTGACCGAGGGGACCCTCGGCTCGGATGCGCTGGCACACAGCTGGCCCCGGGGCCTACGCAAGTATGCGTTTCCCCCAGTGAGCCTTCTTGCACAGACTCTGTGCAAGGTCAGGGAGGACGAGGAGCAAGTCCTGTTGGTCGCTCCGTATTGGCCCAACCGGACTTGGTTCCCGGAACTAGTGCTTCTCGCGACAGCACCTCCCTGGCCCATTCCTCTGAGGAAGGACCTCCTGACTCAGAGACGGGGCACCCTATGGCACCCGCGTCCGGACCTCTGGAAACTCCATGTCTGGTCCCTGGACGGGACGCGGAGGTTCTAGGTGGCCTACCACAGGCTGTGGTAGACACCATCACTTCCGCTAGAGCTCCCTCTACGAGGCGCCTCTATGCGTTGAAGTGGAACCTGTTCGTCGACTGGTGTTCTTCTCGCTGAGAAGACCCCCGGAGATGTTCGGTCGGTTCTGTGCTTTCCTTCCTACAGGACGGGTTGAAGCGAAGGCTGTCTCCCTCCACCCTCAAAGTCTATGTTGCCGCTATTGCCGCTAATCATGACATGGTAGGTGGTAAGTCTCTAGGGAAGCACGATCTGATCGTCAGGTTCCTGAGGGGGGCGAGGAGACTAAAACCACCTCGCTCTCCCTCTATACCCTCTTGGGACTTAACTCTGGTGCTAACCGCACTGCAGAGGGCGCCCTTTGAGCCTTTGCAGTCAGTTGAGTTAAAAATCCTGTCTCTGAAGACAGTACTCCTGACTGCATTGGCCTCTATCAAGAGGGTAGGGGACCTGCAGGCATTTTCGGTCGACGAATCGTGCCTGGAATTCGGGCCCGGTAACTCTCATGTAATCCTGAGACCCCGGCCCGGATTTATGCCCAAGGTTCCCACCTCTCCCTTCCGGGACCAGGTGGTGAGCCTGCAAGCGCTGCCTTCGGAGGAGGCAGACCCAGCCCTAGCTTTTCTCTGTCTAGTCCACGCTCTGCGGACTTACGTGGACAGAACGCAAAGCTTCAGGACCTCAGAACAGCTCTTCGTCTGTTATGGAGGCCAGCAGAAGGGAAAGGCTGTCTCCAAGCAGAGGATGGCCCACTGGATAGTGGATGCCATCGTCTTGGCGTACCAAACCCAAGACGTGCCCTGCCCGCTCGGGTTAAGAGCCCACTCCACTAGGGGTGTAGCTTCTTCCTGGCCGTTGGCTCGTGGCGCCTCGCTGACAGATATTGTAGAGCTGCGGGCTGGGCGACACCTAACACGTTCGCTAGATTTTATAGCCTCCGTGTAGAGCTGGTATCTTCCTGTGTGCTCGCTTCCCATAGTCAGTAACACCGAAGTGCCCGTTCTAAGTGTCGGCTTGCTGCGCCACTCCCTTCCCTTTGGAACGGATACGTGCGCTTATATGCTCCAGTCGAGTTCCCCAGAACGGCGAACCCTGTTGAGTCCTCCGCAACCCGCGGCAGTCGGATGTGGCGGAGCGTCCGACGCCAGGTCTAACACTCGTATGCATTGGTGGAACTTGTGTTAGGCTGGGTTTCATATGTTGTGACCCCCACGGCGGTCCCATATGTGTATTCTTCCACGGTACGGCTCCCTACGGCGAGCCCGTGTCTTTCCCTCGGCAGAGCTCTCTGCCGTCTCAGTTAGGTGTTGTTCCCCCGCCTGTTTGGCCGGGGCCACCCCTGGGACTTCCGTATGTTGCACTGCCCACGGCCAGTCCATACGTGTATTTTCCACATGGTAACTCCCTTCGGGCATGATGTGGCTTCCGCAGCGTCCCTCTGGGCACGCTTCCCAGCGTTATCCAATAGTCTGCTGAAGTGGGTCTTGCGGAACAGCAGTGTGACTTCCCTGCGTGAATTCCCCGCCCGGAACAGACGGGGTCTGAGGGGCTCTCGCTGGGCGCTGGAAGTGGTAGTAACTGTGGCGTTTTCCAAAGGGATCCCAATTCGTCGGTGACGTCCGACGTACGTCGAACGTGACCGACTGAAAGGGAACGTCTCGGTTACGTATGGTAACCCTCGTTCCCTGAAGGAGGGAACGGAGACGTACGTCCCGTCGCCACAGTTGCTGTACCATCACTGCATGGCCGAGTCACTAGTTCGGCTCCTCAGTGAAAAACAATAGTGCGCTGCATTCGCCTCCTGTTTATACCCGCAGCGCGGCGCGGAGCGCGAGATGCAAATCTCGCACGCCAATGGCCATTGGCCCGTTCTCTATATCTCGAAGTTGATAGGGGCTCCCAGAAGTGATCCCAATTCGTCGGTGACGTCCGACGTACGTCTCCGTTCCCTCCTTCAGGGAACGAGGGTTACCATACGTAACCGAGACGTTTTCCAGCATCTTTTTTATATTTGAACCCTCTCCAGCAGTGACTATGATTTTGAGAGCCATCTTTTCACACTGAGGACAATTGAGGGACTCAAACACAAATATTAAAAAAGGCAATAAAAAAAACACACACAGGGCAATGGGAACACAGGCCAGGATCATGATAATTGCAAGACAAACTGCCAGAAATAAAGTCAGAATTGTGAGATGTTAACTCAAAATTGGGAGATATAAACTCACAGGTTTTTGAAGAGTGCACATATGCATGGGGATAAAGATAACTAGTAAAAGAGAGGTGTGTAGTATATGCTTTTGAATATGAAAAGGCAACAGAAGATACGTTCATGTTTCCTTCTGGAGCATCAGTGAATGTTTGAACCTTTTTTAATAGTTGTGTTTGAGTCCCTCAATTGTCTTCAGTGTAAAAAGATGGATCTTAAAATCATACAGTCACTGCTGGAGAGGGTTCAAATATGCAAAATATGCTGGAAAACTGAAGAATTTTCAGGACCTGGAGGTTTTTTTTGAAGAACATTGGAGACAGGACAAACAAGGGACTCAAGAACAACCATCACAAAAAAAAAAAAAAAACAGCTGTGGGTCATCCAGAGAACGATACATAGTATTGAGAATCAATGGTTCATAAACTTTTGAACAGGGTCATTTTAATAAATGCAGCTATTTTTTTGTTTAGTGGACTATATGTAAAAATGTTTTATGTAAATATTTTTATAAAATATCTTATTCAAGACAGTACTAAATAAAAAGTAACATGCATTTTGAATGATCTCTCTTATTTAGTTAAAATTATTCACATTTCACAGATTCTGCAAGCGGTTCACATACTTTTTCTTGCAACTGTATACACACACACACACACACACACTCACATATCACATCTTACGTAATGCCTACTGACATCATTAATTCATTACAAATTTCACCTTCCCTGATTTCTGTTCCTTTTATCTATTGTCCTGCCTCAGGTTATTTTTTTAGGGCATCCTTTCACTGAAAGGATATCATGTCCAGAGAATGTCTTTATCAATCACTGCTGTGCTCTTTCAAGAATGACTGTTCCAGGTCTGCCACGGCATGCTGTGCTTCCCAAAGTGGAGAGGAAGAGACACGGACAGCTTGATTGACCTTGTAGTGCATTTCCTCAGTTGCTCTCCTGGCAGCTGTACTGAACCACGTTCCCTCTGTTGCCACTCCTGGTCATGCATGCAGGAAGTTTGTAGCAGCCTGTAATGGATTAGAAGAACCAGTAGTGACTCATAACTGGATGTCATGGATCTTAGATTTTGACCGCAGCTCATTAGAACACATGTTGTGCCAGTTTCAAAAGGACAAGAAACCTATAATGCTTAGAGGAGACAAAGGAACAGGATGGAATCTCCTTTATTGTGTTTTTAATGGAAGATGACTGTATAGAACTGGTGGTAATGTCCTCTGGGAGAAAAGCAGAGAGTCTAAGGGCACTTCACACTTGGCATGTTTGGTTCAATTAAAATGAACCCTGGTGCGATTGCTCTGTTAGTGCGGTTAATTTGAATAAGTGTGAATGCTGCCATCCGAGACCTGGTGCGCACCAAACAAGTGGGCCGAGACCGCTGAATAGATGGGTCTCGGTCCGCTTCCAAATGAACTCTGCTGCGGTTCACATGAAATATAAACGCAACACAGACCAAAGACATGTAAACCAACCAAAAAAGGGAACATAATGTCACAAGACACAACCATAAACTCTTAATTGCCATAAATAAAGTCAGAATTGTTAGACATTAACTCAAAATTGCACAATATAAACACAGAATTGAAAGAAATAAAGTCAGAATTGTGAAACGTTACCTCAGGAGTTATAAACTTGGAATTGCCAGAAATAAGATGTTAACTAATTTCTGTAATGCTGGGTGAAACTCTGAGACAAAGGAGAGCAGGATCCAGACACAGTAAAAGGTTTAATTAATTAATAATAATAATAAAAAAAAATCCAAACCAGGAACATAATCCAAACAGAACTGAGCACACCAACAAATCATCCACAAAGGACAAAACCTGACAAAGAACACAGGAAACACTGGGGTTTTAATGCTGCCTTCACGTGCTATCGGAATTATCGTAAACACGAGTTTCTTAAATTGCACATGAAAGCCCTCTGATGTCGTGTTCACCACTAGGAAGTTCGGAAATAATTTTGATACTCAAATTCCCAAGATGGGCGTGCCATAAAATTAAACATGGTGGCGGGGAGAACTACTGCTGTGACAGGTATGATTTATTTGTTTTTCCCCAAAACAGCTAGATTGCTTGTCTGTGCATTAATGTAGTGCATATTTACATATACAAGTTATCATTTGAAGCGTATTGTATGTTTAGCCTGCATTTGAACGAAATTACAGAATCGACTGAAAGCGGGCTATCTTGCATCGTAAATGTTTATATGGTTGTCAGTGCATGTGCCACTACATATAATTTTGGTTTTAATATGATTTTCTCAATAAAGATGCACGAATAAACCTGGTGTCCTCCATGATTACTGTTCATTCCCACTTGAATGCAACAAGCTCATAATCACGACTTCTGAAGTGGGAATAATGAATTTTCCGATAGCATGTGAAGGCAGCATACATACACAAAGGCTAACAATATAACTAGACACACCTGGGAACAATCAAGACTAATGAACAGGGGAACCGGATCAACAAAAGGGCTACAAAACATGGCGAAGAAAAGACAGATATATAAAAAAAACACACACAGGGCAATGGGAACACAGGCCAGGATCATGATAATTGCAAGACAAACTGCCAGAAATAAAGTCAGAATTGTGAGATGTTAACTCAAAATTGGGAGATATAAACTCACAGGTTTTTGAAGAGTGCACATATGCATGGGGATAAAGATAACTAGTAAAAGAGAGGTGTGTAGTATATGCTTTTGAATATGAAAAGGCAGCATAATTATAGTTACATTAGAAAAAACAAATCTTGATTAATTTGTAAATTGTTTAGCAATCAAAGCCTGTCTGCAAGTACAGATGGAAATTAAAACAATACTTTCTTCATAATCAATGTATCATTAGTGATTAAATTTGGAGAAAAAAAACACAGTTCTGATGTAGTATTACAGTGAATATTATTTTTAGAGATAAGTTGTGTTTATTGACGGTAATATTTTATTTGCTTACCGTTCACTGCACTTAATTTTAAGATTCAAGGATTCAAATGTAATTTCAGATGATTAACAACTAATCTCTAAGTATAAAGATACACACACATTGCGAGATCCACAGCAGATATGGGTGGAGTCGTGGCTAAGAAGTATTTTTTGTTCATGAGTCGCTGTTGCAGCAATAACAATTTACTTCCTCCAGCTGTCCTACCACACGTTGCTTTGCGCGAAGGATTGTACATTCAACATTAGCATTATCTACCTAATGATGTTGTTGTTGATTGTGAGATAACGGCCTAATACATCTCCTGAGAGCTGCCACATCCAGCATTACTGGAGATGATTAGCTTTCGATTGTGCAAGATGTCAAACACACATTACTGAGAAGCTTAACAGAAGACAGGGGAATAATAGCGTGATATAGCCTGTGACGTTAAACCTGCATCATTCGGATGGATCACCTCAATATAACACATCATTTAATGTTGTGGGACGGGCTTTTACGCCCACTCAGCTACTTCTGGAGTGCCTCATGATGTCTTTCAGTTACACACCTGTGCGCTGGCGTCAAATTTTCGACAATATTATTCAATTTTGGGCTCCATCTCCATTTTCGTCCCAAACATATTTAGTTACAGACTTGTAATTAAATGACTTTCTTGCTGGAAATGCAATAATGTTCTCTCTAGTCCTCCTCTACATAAATCATGTTGTTTTCACTGAAGACATTCATGTTACGAAGCACCAATGTCTTTAAGTGAACGCCAAAGTACTCCCTAGCTAATGTCTAATGATGATTAAAGCATTAGCCATTAGCAGTTTTCCGCTACTACTTGCAATCTATTTTTCAATAATTCAGGGCCCCAGGTTTACCACCTCTGTTCATTGAATTTGATTTCTGAGTTTGAATTGAACAGGATGTGTAATTGTAATTGAACAATAAAGTAAAATTTAAAATGGAATTCAAAGTAATACTTATAACTGCTGTAAAAAATAAATATACTGTAATGTAATATATATATATATATATATATATATATATATACACTCACCTAAAGGATTATTAGGAACACCTGTTCAATTTCTCATTAATGCAATTATCTAATCAACCAATCACATGGCAGTTGCTTCAATGCATTTAGGGGTGTGGTCCTGGTCAAGACAATCTCCTGAACTCCAAACTGAATGTCAGAATGGGAAAGAAAGGTGATTTAAGCAATTTTGAGCGTGGCATGGTTGTTGGTGCCAGACGGGCCAGTCTGAGTATTTCACAATCTGCTCAGTTACTGGGATTTTCACGCACAACCATTTCTAGAGTTTACAAAGAATGGTGTGAAAAGGGAAAAACATCCAGTATGCGGCAGTCCTGTGGGCAAAAATGCCTTGTTGATGCTAGAGGTCAGAGGAGAATGGGCCGACTGATTCAAGCTGATAGAAGAGCAACTTTGACTGAAATAACCACTCGTTACAACCGAGGTATTCAGCAAAGCATTTGTGAAGCCACAACACGCACAACCTTGAGGCGGATGGGCTACAACAGCAGAAGACCCCACCGGGTACCACTCAACTCCACTACAAATAGGAAAAAGAGGCTACAATTTGCACGAGCTCACCAAAATTGGACAGTTGAAGACTGGAAAAATGTTGCCTGGTCTGATGAGTCTCGATTTCTGTTGAGACATTCAGATGGTAGAGTCAGAATTTGGCGTAAACAGAATGAGAACATGGATCCATCATGCCTTGTTACCACTGTGCAGGCTGCTGGTGGTGGTGTAATGGTGTGGGGGATGTTTTCTTGGCACACTTTAGGCCCCTTAGTGCCAATTGGGCATCGTTTAAATGCCACGGCCTACCTGAGCATTGTTTCTGACCATGTCCATCCCTTTATGACCACCATGTACCCATCCTCTGATGGCTACTTCCAGCAGGATAATGCACCATGTCACAAAGCTCCAATCATTTCAAATTGGTTTCTTGAACATGACAATGAGTTCACTGTACTAAAATGGCCCCCACAGTCACCAGATCTCAACCCAATAGAGCATCTTTGGGATGTGGTGGAACGGGAGCTTCGTGCCCTGGATGTGCATCCCACAAATCTCCATCAACTGCAAGATGCTATCCTATCAATATGGGCCAACATTTCTAAAGAATGCTTTCAGCACCTTGTTGAATCAATGCCACGTAGAATTAAGGCAGTTCTGAAGGCGAAAGGGGGTCAAACACAGTATTAGTATGGTGTTCCTAATAATCCTTTAGGTGAGTGTATATATATATTCACACACTCTATTGCCAAAAGTATTGGGACACCCCTCCAAATCATTGAATTCAGGTGTTCCAATCACTTCCATGGTCACGGGTGTATAAAATCAAGCACTAGGCATGCAGACTCTTCTACAAACATTTGTGAAAGAATGGGTCACTTTCAGGAGCTCAGTGAATTCAAGCGTGGTACCGTGATAGGTTGCCACCTGTGCAATAAGTCCATTCATTAAATTTCCTCACTACTAAATATTCCACGGTCAACGGTTAGTGGTATTATAACAAAGTGGAAGCAATTGGGAACAACAGCCACAAAGTGATAGGCCACGTAAAATTCAACGAAACACCTTTCTGAACCAGCATTAACTCCTTAAGCAACTTGAGCTACAGTAGCTCATCTGTTTGATCGGACCACACGGGCCAGCCTTCGCTCCCCATGTGCAACAATGAGCCTTGGCCGTCCATGACCCTGTCACCGGTTCACCACTGTTCCTTCCTTGGACCACTTTTGATAGATACTGACAACTGCAGACCGGGAACACCCCACAAGAGCTGCAGTTTTGGAGATGCTCTGACCCAGTTGTCTAGCCATCACAATTTGGCCTTTGTCAAACTCGCTCAAATCCTTACGCTTGCCCCTTTTTCCTGCTTCTAACACATCAACTTTGAGGACAAAATGTTCACTTGCTGCCTAATATATCCCACCCACTAACAGGTGCCGTGATGAAGAGATAATCAGTGTTATTCACTTCACCTGGTCATAATGTTATGCCTGATTGGTGTGTGTATATATTTAAATATTTCATTTTAGTAACAATTACCCATAAACATGTAATTTCCAGAGCCATTTGATGAAATTAATGTTTATGTCAGTATATAATCAGTCTTAGTTCACTGGTGCACACATACAGATAAGCCAGTATATCTCTTAATATAAACATCCCATCAATGACAAAAGAGTCATCTTAGAGATTCTTGTGGTGTTGAGAAATCACCTCTGTATCGGAGTTGTTTGAGATTGGGAAATGAGGGGAGAAAGATTCATTTGCCCACAGAAATGAAATACTCTTTCTATTTGGATGGTGACGCATGCACTGTGAATCTTTATAACCTTATGAAAACCCATGAGGTGTTACACACTTCTCCCTTTGGGGCCGCAGAACAAAATACATTGGCAATATACAGAGAGCCGCTGAGAGTGAAGCTGAATAGTCTGGAGTAATATCTCGGTTTAAATCTTAATACATGGGTAATGATGACACTATTTTCAAATATATATAACAGACCACATCTCTGATTCATTGCTCTGACAGTGAGTTTCCTTCAGGCAACTGACCTTCATTGATATAAAGCCTCTACACAGTGCCTGCTTTTCCAATTGGTAACATTACACACTATGTTATATTAAATTAGGCTACTATGAATAATTGCTATATTATCAATGAGGTTTATAAACTATTAAAAACAATATAACTTACAGTAACAAACACTGTGACAGTTTTCATACGTTTCATATGCACAAATACTAATTTGTATTAATTGTTTAAATTAGGATGGTCAATTTAACATGTGCATTTAATTAAGTATAAATTTGTTTAATTACTATCTTATTAAAATAATAATAATAATAAAAAAAGTTTAATTACAAGTTTAATGCACTAATCATGCCCCATGACCCATTGTAATGGCTAAATATAATGTCAGTCTGTATGCGTACAATTGCTGAATGAATTAGTAAATGAATGAATGAATGAATTGATATGATAAAATAATTTAGATTAATGTGAACAGATTAACGATCAAAGATATGACCAAAAAAAAATTACAAACGACCTAAAAATGTACATTCAAACCAACATTTTTTTAGATACCTTCAACATTTTCTCACATTATTACAGTTGATTCTCTATAGTTTAGAAAATGGTAATAAAATATGACAAGAACTCATCTTAATATCAGATAACTTTGATAGAAAGATTATGTAATGGATTACAATCAACCAATCAGCTGTCAGCTGTTAAATTTAAGTACAAAATAGCCAGGTTTCCACTGTCGGGCTAAAAGCGGGCGTGCTAGTGCGTGCCAGGGCCAGACGTGTTTCCATTTCCGGGGCTTGATCGGCCCTCGTCGGGGGTTCCTCAGGGCCAACGGCCAGGGTTTTTTGGCTCACCGAATACCTTGGTCCAAAGCAGGCTAGCTTGGGCTTGAGGAGTGGTTACGAACAAAGGCAGAGTTTATCTGAGTCTGGAGATGGCAGCGGCGGTACCGCACATGATTTCATATAGCAGCTAACATCAGAATTAAAGACTTTTAAAATCATTTTAGCTCAAAACTCACTTTCAGACAGCAGCGATTGTTTGAAATAACTTCTGTTTGTGATCCGATGTGGATTCTGATCACAAGGCAGAAGTAGTGCTGCAAAAGACTATTTGTGCTAACCATTACCATAGTAAACAATGTAAATACGACCGCTTGAAAAAATCAGACAAATCATATAGGCCATCACAAACGTGTATTATTTTCATCTGTCAGTATGTCTCGTATCTTTATACCGGACTGTCTGATATCCATATTTAGCTCTGCATATAAAATAAAGCAACTTTGGTTTTTCAGGAGCTTCCTCTGTTTCTCTGACTGAAAATATAACTTTATTGGGACTGTCACTGGAGAGAGTGCACCTCAGGTCGTATTTTTGTTGGAAAATTTGTAGAAATGATTGTGATGTAAATGTAATGTAAACATACTGTCCTGTGACTACAAATAAACAGAAACAGACGCGACTGAATAAGTACGTATCCTCTTTCTTTAGTGAAATAACGGTGAATACTACTTTATTTCTGTGGGATTAATGTGCAATAGCAACACAAATTAATTCATTATGTTCAATGTATCAATTATTATTTTAAAACTGTGCTAAAACATCGATGCTTGGGTTTTAAATCTTTAAGTAAACAACAAAAATGCCACCAAACGGCTGCTTTTATCATGTTCGTTTTGCGTTCTCACTAGTTTCCAGTGATTTCTTTCTGATTCATTTTCTGAAATGGTGGGTGTGTGTGTGACGTTGTTCCAGAGACGCGTGTTTAGTGAAGCACTGCGGAGCTTCTGGCCTGACGGTGGAAACGTGGCTAATTAGATAACACCAATTTAGGTCAACCAATGACCAAGCAATGCTTCATTTTGTTCAGTCTGCGTTGTTAAAGGTCGCATTAGCAATTAAAGAAAAAAACACTTCAGCAAAACATGGTCAGGTCAAAGTGTCTGAATAATTTTGGGTCCCAAATTTTTCATACATTTTACTGGTAGTCCACTGTATGAATATTTTTTGGGGATAATATGTCAGTTTACTTTATTTTGCTATCCTCACTTACATAAATGAACTATAGTGTCCTACACCCACTTGTAAAAAATTATATCTGGTGTCTAAATAATTTTTGGTTTGACTGTATATTCAATCATTTCTTCAGCTTATGTAATGTCTCTGAATCATCCATATTTGGGGGCATTTGATATAGTGATGTATGCAATTATTTTTGATTGTTCAAACTACGTACAATGTAAATAGTAAAATTAAAATTGTAATCATTTAACAGCCCTATGCTTCTAAGATTGTAGTTATTCCACACAATTTAGAAATATCTCTGCTTGCGGATGTGTTGTTGGAATGATGGACAAATGATGATCTGGTTAACCGAGAGTGGAAAAATATGTCAATGTTTTGTGTTGTCTGTTAAAGTCCCCCTGAGAGAATGTACGACACAAACAGACTCAGTTTTTCAAGGAGGATGTTTGTCTCTTTTGATTGACTGTCACACCTCTTTCTCCTGTGGCTTCTCAGATATCCAGAGGCCTGTGATTGCTCAATTTGCAAAGTGCACTTTTTTACTCTGCTTTAATTAAACCAGTCACAGAGCGTATTTGCCAAAAGAACCATTTAGATATGAAGTCTCTTGGGTTTGCTTGCAATCTATACCCCTTAAGCATTGTCTTTAAAAGTTGAAAAAGAGCATTTTTATGCCAGCACTTCCCATCACTCCTGTTAGGCAAGAGCTTTAAGAGTATTTTCACAGTTTGAAAAGGTGTCTCAAAAGTATACTTTTATAAACACATTTCTTGGGACAGTTTCTATGGTGACAATCATCATGTAAGTGAAAAACCTCTCTCGCCTTCTTTGTCACATGACTCTGCACACAATAGACATATACAAAACTGCAGGAAGCAGTGATGGTTAGCCCGGGCGCAGGCGCTGCTTCAGAACAAAGGAAGTTGAGACCTGATCCACAGTGGCTGTTTCTGGAACACAACCAGCAGGTCAAACATCTGCCAACAGATGATGCATAGCCATCCCATATGACATCACTCATGCTGTCACTCGCCCATGTACTCAAAGGCCAGACGCAGCACTGTAGTCCAAATCAACTTCACTATAACTCCCCCCTCCTTCCACTCAACTGGAGACTAAATATAGACAGTTGGGTTATGGGGCTGGAGCAGGTGCTCTCCTGTCACCTCCCGCAGTCTAAAGCCAATGCCGTCTGTTCAACAGACAGAGTTGTTGTGATTTCTGTTCTGATGTGTCATTCGTGAATTGGCTCGGGGCTGCTGGAGTCAGTCTGGCCTTAGTGGCCCACAAAAACTATTTGGACAATACAAGTCAATTAAAAATGCTTGAAAGTAAAAGTTGGGTAACAAAACATCAAAACAAGTCATTTTAAGTAGATCACTTAAAATCAAATCTGATTGGACAAACTTCCAAAAAAGATTCTTCCAGTGCTGATAAAACTTTTTACTGTTGGTATCACTGCACTTGTCTGTGTAGCTGACTTGTTGCCTCGCTGCCTTATCAGACAATGACTTGTAAGGCAGCGTTTGTGCATGAAGGCACCTCACGAAACTCATTTCGGACAGACTTCTAATTTTAGTAAAAGTCAATGACTGGGAGACTTGGATATTTTATTGAAAATCTGTTATGTACTTTTGAAAAACAGCCATGGGTAAATTTTACTCCGTGGCGGTTCTAGTGTTAAATAAGATGAGGGCAACGCTGTCCCCTCCATTCCTAATCAAACCCACCTTCTTGTGATTTTTTAAAAAAAGAAATCCTGAAGACTTTAGTTAAAGTTCCAGGTGTGTTTGATTAGGGTTGGCGCTAAACTCAACTGGAAAATGGACCTCACGGGACAGGGTTGCCCAGACCTGGTTTAAATGGAACACCCTAAGCCTAAGCCAGAGTTGTTGCTTAACCAGAGTTCCTCTATCAATGACCAGCTGGGAATACGAAGAAATCCCCTTTACCATTAAGAAACCATGTATTTATATGCATTGTTAATGAAAATAAAGAAATAAATTAGGACCTCAACCCATGTGTCGTACTTTATGAATCATGGCACATCCCTTATTGATGAGGTGGTGAGTGAGCGCTCATAGCATGTAGAGCATTCAGAAGGGAATGTGCTTTCAGGGACAGGTCAGACCCTTCAGCCTTTCCAGACAACCACCTGTATGAGCAGTAGGCTACAGGTTCTCGAGAGAAGGGATTGTATATATCTGTACATTGCACATAACACGCCACAATTAAGCAATCACTGTCCCACAGACTGTATGCATAGCGCTTTGCTTTTTTGCAAGTGGAACATTTCTGTCACGTCAAGTTTTGGTTTTGTTTCATGTGACATGAAACTTTTGGTGAGTTTATTGTTCATGCCGTGCCAAGTCTTTGTTTCTTGTTTGGAGTTAATAAACTGCACTTGGGTTCGCAATGCTTGCCATCAATGGATGTATGTTACAATTTCTATACACCGTTGGAAATGCAGAGAACATCAGCAAATCATCAGTTTGCCGCTCTGTACAAATGGAGTCTTTAAAAAGACTGCTCAATGTGTTTACCACCTTCCCTGGCCACAGACCAATTTATACCATTAAACAGGCCTTTTATAGAATCGCAGACACGTTTAAACAATAATTGTATAGGACTAGGATAGAAGCAGACTTTGTTAACGGAATATCAGTGCACACTATAAATGTGCAGGTACAGTCAAGACACCTTTATTTATATAGCACTTTTTATAATGCTGATTGTTTCAAAGCAGTATCAACAGGAAAATAATGCAACAGAATTTGATTCGGCTGTACAGCCCCTTTGGAGAAAACGGTGATGTCTTCCAGCTAATTTCAATTATCATATAGTGTCAATGCGGGCAGATCAGTAATATAGTTGAAATTTTTGTGTCCCCAACTGAGCAAGCCAAAAGCCAAAGGCGATGGTGGCAAGGAACCAAAACTCCTTCAGTGGCCAGAATGGAGAAAAAAAACCTTAGAAGAAACCAGGCTTAGTCGGGGTGCCAGTTCTCCTCTGGCCGACGAACAAATAGTGTATGATTATGATTCTGGCAACATTACAGGTCAGAAGTCATATTAGATCGAAAGATATTCGTAAGATTATTAGAAAGATTGGAGTCGTCACGACGGAGACGGGTTTAATGAGGATGTCGTGTCGATGCGGCATTTACAGGGTGGAGTTTAATTGACACGGTCTCTGCAGACACTTCAGGGATGCGTTGGTCATGTCCAGGCGCAGGTCCACCATCTGATCTGGATACGGCCCGGATTCGGCAGACTACATTACACTTTGGGATAAACAGAGAGACTAACATTAGCGTAGATGCCTTTCTTCTTATGATGTAACGAGTACATCAGGTGTTATGGGAAGTGTTCCCGGTTCCGGCTGACCTAGTTAATGCAGTCTAAAACAATCATTTATCTGATTTGGATAATAGAAATTGATAATGTTCTATGTGTATGCCATAGTAAAGAAATGTGTTTTTAGTCTAGATTTAAACTGACAGAGTGTGTCTGCTTCCCAAACAATGCTAGGAAGTCTGTTCCAAAGTTTAGGTGCTAAATAGGAAAAGGATCGACCGCCTGCAGTTGATTTTGATATTCTAGGTATTATCAACTGGCCAGAATTTTGAGACCGCAATAGACGTGATGGAGTATAATACGTTAAGAGCTCACTCAAGTACTGGGGAGCTAAACCATTTAGTGTTTTGTAAGTAATTAGCAGGATTTTAAAATGTATTGCGATGTTTAATAGGGAGCCAGTGCAGTGTTGACAGAACCGGGCTAATATGGTCATATTTCCTGGTTCTAGTAAGAACTCGAGCAGCTGTGTTTTGGACCAGCTGCAGTTTATTTATTAAGCGAGCAGGGCAACCACCCAGTAGAGCATTACAATAATCTAGCCTTGAGGTCATGAACGCATGAACTAACTGTTTTGCATTGAAAGCATGTGCCGTAATTTAGATATATTTTTAAGATGGTAGAATGCAGTTTTACAGATGCTAGAAACGTGGCTTTCAAATGAGAGATTGGTATCAAAGAGCACACCCAGGTTCCTAACTGACGACGAGGACTTGACAGAGCAGCCATCAAGTGTTAGACAGTATTCTAGGTTACTACTTGTGGAGGTTTTTTTTGTCCAATAATTAAAAATTCTGTTTTTTCTGAATTAAGTTGCAGGAAATGAATAGTCATCCAATTTTTTATATCAGTTATGCATTCTTTTAATCTTGTGAATTGGTAAGTTTCGTCAGGGCGTGAAGAAATATAGAGCTGAGTATCGTCAGCATAACAATGAAAACTAATGCCATGCTTCCTAATGATATCTCCCAGTGGTAGCATGTACAGGGTGAAAAGCAACGGTGTGATATTTGATATTTTCAGTGTTGTGTTCTGTACAATACAAATTACACTGATCTAAGCACATTTTCTTCAAAAACAGTTTTCTCCACAGTTTAAATGAAGTTACCTACATCCCTCTTTATAGACATGTTTTGTTAAGCCTATATTGCAGTGTAGTGACATTCCAGATGATCTGTGATGCAGACTGGCATCACTAATGTAGAGGCAAAATAACCTGGCTCAACCCATGACTCCAGAATATTTAGAGCCTCTTTTCTTTTCCCAGCAACTGGCACAAGGCAGGTTATTCATGCAAAAAGTACAGCTTTAAAAACACATTCACCAATTTCTAATTACAAAATAATACATTATTTGTACTCTATCCAGGTAAATTCTCAGGAGTTTTGCTGGGAGACAAGGATATCCCTGCCTGCCTTATCTCTTGACTCCCTATCAGGAGCCCCAGACAGTGGCACAACACAACTATAACATTGCCCATGCACGCACAAGAGCTTGTATAGAGATGACATTTGGTCTCATCAAATCAAGGTTCCAGTGCCTGCACCGCCGAGTGACTCCACAAAGGGCATGTGACATTACTGTTGCTTGTGTTGTGCTCCATAACATTGCCTGCCTGAGAAGAGAGAGGCAAATAATGCAAATAATTGTTTGGTTACATTTACATTATATTCCAAAACGTGTGATAAGGCTTTAATTTTATTATTGTAGCTTTTTTATTATTTATAGCTCCCCCACTTTCCCTTCATTTAATTAATTATACAAGACACACAATTCTCACAATTTGTATTTTTAATGTTGAAGCTGCCTGTTGGGGGAGAAAAACATATGATTAAAAAACCAAAAGGTTAGGTGTCATTGCTTCATTATGACAGTTCTACTTGCATCTTTCTCCATTTTTTGGATAACACTCAGCCTAAGGTAGCTACACATATTATGCCAATATTATTATTCTTTAACTTCAATCCTGGAGGGCCAGTGCCTAGCTTAGTTTAGCTCTAACCCTAGCAAAACACACTAATGAGCTAATTAACTCTTTCCCCAGCATTGATAGAATTGTCCGGCTTTCCATGTTTTTTTTTTATTGTTATATGGTATGCATCTTCTGAAAGGATAGAGACTCTCTAGATCAAAATAAGTGATAAAAGCATTGCTTGTGCATGCGGTAGTCTTTGAAAAAAAAAAAAAAAAAGAAAAAGTATAAAACATTTGTTCCAAATGTTGCTTTTTTATGAAACGTATCTACATTCAAGTGTTGATACACGTATGCATGAAACTAAAACCTTTTGTTTTTGTTTTTGCAAAGCAGAGGCTTTGTTCTTTTTTTTGATACTGTATATATTGCATGCTCAGATATTCATACAACAAAATATTCTGGGGGCCATTACATTTTTGACAGTTAAGCACAATCTGCTTTGTCACAGTCGAGTTGCATTTTGAGAGCTGTAGCTTCCTGAAAATGAGTATACTTGCTCTCTCTGTCAAAATCTAGGGGTCAAGGGTCTGTCCCAAGCGGCAACCTCCTGCGGTCTATCTTGAAACCAACACGGAAGTGACTTAAACTACTGGCCACTAGAGACGCTAGGGAGCAGAATCTCACTGAGCCCCATGTTAAAATGCCCAACTTTACAGCAGAAAAAAACATGTTTACAGCCTGGTACAAATTGTGGTTTTGGTCTATATAGCTAATAACTGTTGAGGGGGGTGAATTTTTTTATAACTCATCTGTTTAAATTATATTAAGCCTTAAAGTTCAGCATAATTAGGGCCGTGGCTTTAAGTGACGGGTGGATTGCCACTATGGTCGAGCTAGGCGGGGGTGGTTTCAGCAACCAGGCACCTCAGCTCCCCCCACATCCCGCCTTTTTGCCCATTTTCTATCCAGGAGTGATGCGTGATGACGCTGCCAAGATGGTAACGGCTGGCTTTTAGGCTTCAAAACTGCTCTTCGGAAACCTACGGGTGACATCGCAGACACTACGTCCATATTTTTTCTTGCAGTCTATTGTCTGTCCACAGAAACTTCCTTTACCTACTTGAAGTTGAATGTACTTCCAGTAAAAAAAAAACTAAAAAAAAACATGCCACCAACTTGATTCATTGACTAAGGGGCTGTTTACACAACACCGTTTTCAACTAAGCATGGAAAATTATGTGTTTTAGCTGTTCATTTACACAACAACGGCATTTTGGGGGTCTGGAAATGCAAACTTTGAAACCGGGATTCAAAGTGCAAGTTTTTGAAAATAAGACCGTTATTGTCTCCGTGTAAACTACAAAAAAACGCCAATTTGTGAAAAGGTGATGTCAACAGTGTTTATTTACAAAACGACATCGCCAACTACTGGCCTGGCATGCATAATACAGCATTTTTTGTCGATTACGGATACGTGTGAATGGGGATAGTTTTGACAATGCTGTCATCTGTATGCGAAAAACACAAAGTTGGCTTCATTGCCGTGTAATCAACATTTTCTATTTGTTATTCAATGAAATTACATTCAGACATGCATTTTAAATTGTATATTTAAAATATGTGTGATTTATAAAGTATGATGCTTGCTCACATTATTTAATCTGAATAATTTGATAACGTTAAATGGTCAATTACGGAGAAAGATGCTTTTTGCCATCAGACAGAGTAGTTATACAGCATCTATCAGGAGCTAAAAGGGCCATGGTAACCAGCCAAACCTTGACCTCTTAATGTAAACAAGCTTACATCTGGAGACTGCCCAGTTTAAAATTATTTCCTGCAGTGCTGTATTTTCTAATGATTCTGAAGCATTTGGGTTACAACAAGCCTTCATATAAGTGGTTTCCTTTAATGACCATTCCACAAACATGTACTAAATAACATTTGTCAATTTGCCTCTTTGAGACTTACCAAACCAACTTAAAATCTGTCTATGCAATTTAAGTTCTCATTTCCTTATGTACAATGATAAAATAATTATACCTGTGGCATTGCAACGTTCCAAAATAAGGAGAGCTTAGTTTCATCTCATTAAACCTTTTGAAAGAGGATTCCTTTTGAAGAAGACAACATGAAAAAGCGAGAGGTGCATAGACCCTTTAAAATACAAGATCATAATCTCTTCACAGTCAATCAAAGCTTTTTCATTCGTTCTCATGTTGGCATATGCATTAATCATAGCCATTGAAGTTTTGGCTAATTAGTCATGTTAATGAAGTAGGCTTTCAAATAAGGGTGATATGTATAACTATGGACATGTAAGAAATCCATTCATAGCAAGAGATAAATGCTTTGCTTTTTCCAACAATAATGTAATGTAAAAATAAGAACAGTAAGAATAGATTTTATACTGAATTATAGTTTCAATCACCAAGTGAAAAAAGGAGCTCTCTCTCTCTCTCTCTCTTTTAGTTAATTAATAAATTTTTGACTGGTCCAATTATATTCAACTCTGCTGTGTGAGAGGAGCGAACGTACCGTTTCTCTGAAGAAATATCTAAAGCCAACAGATACAAGGGACAAATTAAAGAATAAATGGCATTAAAGATCAAGCACTGGAGAAAAATGCAGAGACCTCTTGTACTCATCATATATAAGCTTGTAAACTTGCTATATATTTGGTATTGGGTCTGTAAATTGAGCTAAAACCTTTTAAAGGCCTGATTTTGAGAAATCTAGAGGGGCAGTAACTATAATGTTAAAAAAAAAAAAAAAAACTGAATGGCAGAATTCACACTTGATTGTTTTCAAAAGATTATGCTGTTAGTGTTCTGTTGTTAAGCTAACAATCAGACTGTGAGGCCGAAATCTGAGCATATTTCTGTAATCAGCCTTAATACCAACCTGGGCTGCATTTCTCAAAAGCACTGTAAGTAGATTGTAGATCCATTGGGACCAATGGTCTCTATGACCAACTTAGCTCAGTAAATTTTATCAATAGCTCACCTCGAAAAGCACTGAACTTGTGATTAGAAGTGTTTAGGTATGAGTCCTGTGAAACACAAGCCACAATAAAAGAGCTGAAAGACTTGAAGAAGCAAGCTAAATTTACACGTTTGCTTTTGTTAACATTATCGGTTAGACCAGGGGTGCCCAATCTTGCTCCTGAAGATCTTCCTTCCTGCATAGCTCAACTCCAATCCTGATCAAACGCACCTGTACCCGCTAATATACCTTTATCAAAGCGGAATGGATTAGCAGAAGTGCTCGTCGAAGCAGTGTATCGATTCTTCCGGTTATGTATATTTTCAGTGTGTTTTAATTACCTAGTTGACTAAACGCCTCTTAAAATGAGCATCCGCAGGATGATTTCAAAATCCGGACATTTTCAGAGATACTCTGATAATTGCTGTGTACGGAATGTTCCAAACTCAACCGAACTTATAGTTTTTATCCAACATTAACGAGCCGTGGCTTGTAAACATAAGTAAATATTTCACCACACGTTGGCAGTGCTCGTCTAAACTAGTGATTGCAAACGCTGCAGTGTGTGAGGCCAGATGAAAAGATCAGAATTAACATATGTATTTATTTGTATTTAATATTTCTGTCATTTTTTCATTGACAATCATTTCACTATGTAATTCACACATTTATGCCCAAATTCTTAATTAATATTCAAAGCAGTTGCACTGTTACAGTTTAAGATTAATTAAATGTTTAACATCGTTACATTTCTTTAAGGCAGTTAACGTGCATTCATTCATTAATTTTAATACTGCTTTTACGAAATGTTTTACTACAAATAAAACCAAAAAACATGGTTATTGTAGTTAAAGTTTAACACTAGAACCACCATGGGGTAAAATTTACCCATGGCTGTTTTTTTAAATGTACATGACAGATTTTCAATAAAATATCCAAGTCTCCCAGTAATTGACTTAAATACTAAAATGATGTTATTTACAATCCCATGTTGGTAAAAATTGTTTAGATAAAACTAGATTAAAAATGGGGCATTTATACATATAAGGTCCTTTGGGTCAAATTTACCTATATAATGCCTTTCATTTTCGCGCCACTAATGTTTTAACGTTCTATAGCCCTATTCGGACGGTAATTGTTTCTCGTGGGGTCGTAAGGTATTTTCATCATTGACAGAGGCTAGTCAGTAATTTAATTGCCATCCGAATCCACATCTCTGAGTTTTCAAGAATATATCACTTCATATATCACTGGACTGCGGCAGGTTAGTTTATATCCTTTTTGACCACTGCAGAGCACCGTACGGTTGCGCTTCGCTAATAATTTGGATGCATTTTAAAGATCTAGCGTGCGTCCCAATCAGCTCCCTAGTTCACTAGTCAGGGCACTGATCAGGACATAAGTCAATGGGCTGACTCCCTGATCAGTGCCCTGACTAGTGAACTAGGGAGCTGACTGAGACGCACCCCTAGACTTTTATTACTGAAATGCTGGCGAGTATTTACAAGAGCAATATATTTCATCACCGCTCCAAAAATAAAAAGAAGAAAAGCACGTAAACATTTAAAATGGGCCGTTATTTCGGCAGCAGTTTTATATAAACAGGCAGCATTATGTTGAGCTAAAATACAAGACGGAAAACCATTTTAACTATAATGTGCGTCTATATACCTTTCTATTTTTAAACAGATTTAAATAATAAATAATAATTAGGATATTATTTTCCTATTATTAAATTAAATATGCATTTATTCTTATTATACCAAGCATATGACATTTTATTTACAGCATACAATCATGTTATTGACCACGTGCACAGCGCGTTCCCTGGTGCGCAGGATGGCATGCAAATGTATTTTTACGGACTTCCACATGAGAAACAATTACCGTCCGAATAGGGTTTATTTTACTATAGGCAATACGTTTCAGCGACTGAGATAGCAGTAATCAGTTTTAGTCACAATGGATAATATTACACCACCCAAATATGTATGTATTAATTCTCATTGTCAATGAAGCTGGTTTAGCCTATATTCAGTGATTAGTGTAGCCTGCTTAAAATAGCCTTGAACATAAAACAACAGGACAAAAACATAGTTGATGACTAAAAATAATAATTTCATGAACGTTTTTAAAAGGGGGACAGATTCGATGTTGTGGACACACCTGGGGGCCGGCTCCTTTTCTATTATATATACACACACACACATATATATATATATATATATATATATATATATATATATATATATATATATATATATATATATATATATACACTCACCTAAAGGATTATTAGGAACACCTGTTCAATTTCTCATTAATGCAATTATCTAATCAACCAATCACATGGCAGTTGCTTCAATGCATTTAGGGGTGTGGTCCTGGTCAAGACAATCTCCTGAACTCCAAACTGAATGTCAGAATGGGAAAGAAAGGTGATTTAAGCAATTTTGAGCGTGGCATGGTTGTTGGTGCCAGACAGGCCGGTCTGAGTATTTCACAATCTGCTCAGTTACTGGGATTTTCACTCACAACCATTTCCAGAGTTTACAAAGAATGGTGTGAAAAGGGAAAAACATCCAGTATGCGGCAGTCCTGTGGGCGAAAATGCCTTGTTGATGCTAGAGGTCAGAGGAGAATGGGCCGACAGATTCAAGCTGATAGAAGAGCAACTTTGACTGAAATAACCACTTGTTACAACCGAGGTATGCAGCAAAGCATTTGTGAAGCCACAACACGCACAACCTTGAGGCAGATGGGCTACAACAGCAGAAGACCCCACCGGGTACCACTCATCTCCACTACAAATAGGAAAAAGAGGCTACAATTTGCACGAGCTCACCAAAATTGGACAGTTGAAGACTGGAAAAATGTTGCCTGGTCTGATGAGTCTCGATTTCTGTTGAGACATTCAGATGGTAGAGTCAGAATTTGGCGTAAACAGAATGAGAACATGGATCCATCATGCCTTGTTACCACTGTGCAGGCTGGTGGTGGTGGTGTAATGGTGTGGGGGATGTTTTCTTGGCACACTTTAGGCCCCCTTAGTGCCAATTGGGCATCGTTTAAATGCCACGGCCTACCTGAGCATTGTTTCTGACAATGTCCATCCCTTTATGACCACCATGTACCCATCCTCTGATGGCTACTTCCAGCAGGATAATGCACCATGTCACAAAGCTCGAATCATTTCAAATTTCAAAAACGGGAGCTTCGTGCCCTGGATGTGCATCCCACAAATCTCCATCAACTGCAAGATGCTATCCTATCAATATGGGCCAACATTTCTAAAGAATGCTTTCAGCACCTTGTTGAATCAATGCCACGTAGAATTAAGGCAGTTCTGAAGGCGAAAGGGGGTCAAACACAGTATTAGTATGGTGTTCCTAATAATCCTTTAGGTGAGTGTGTATATATATATATATATATATATATATATATATATATATATATAGATAGATAGATATAGAAGAATGGCTTTATGGTATTTAGTCTACATTTAATATAAATACAAATGTGCAAAACTGCAAGTTTATGACATAAAATGTAGTCTGTAATTTTGCCTTTATTACTCATTTAGTACATGTCTACATTACAAATTAAATAAAATTAGATATTAACTACATTTCTGAGAATATACAAATTTTTTTAATTGTTGGTTAAAAGTATTCTGACTGGATCGGCTCAACGTTTCCACTGATTTGCACGTTAGTGTTGTTGATTAAGTCAGCGCTGTTTCAACTGGCTTTAAGCTAAATTAAATCACAGAGAGATTTGCAGCTTGTACGCCGAACTCGAACACTTCTCACGGTCTGTGTAGTGGGCGTGTGATCAAGACACTCAGCAAGTAAACACATTTGTGAGCTTGTAGTCTCAAAAATGTAGTCTCACAAATTGTAGAAAATCTAGTACTGTCACCTTGTGTTGATGTTGTGAAACTGCACAATTTGTAAATTATGCGTGGCGGGCCACATATAATATGTTTTAAATAATGTTTTAATAGACAAGCTGCGGGCCGTTTGAAATTCATCACCGGGCCGGACTTTGGACACCCCTGCTCTATACATTACTTTGTGAAGACAGTGGCATAATACAGTGACATAATACGTTTTTTAGCCATATCAAAACAGTAATCATGTGCATGGGTAAATTTTACCCACTGGCGGTTTTAGGTATACAATGAATACAAGTGTTAAACCATGGTAACCACAAATCAACCATTGTTTTGCTAACCATAGTTTAACCATGGTATTTGTAGTAAAACTGTAATAGAAATGGTAATCAATCCGCAAAAACCACCATATTTTAACTATAACAAAACCATCGTTCATTTTCGTAAGGGTGTTTATCAGTCAAATTAATTTAAAAATGTAAATTCAACAGGTATATGAAATATGATCAGTACGAGGAAAAACACTGTTAATGAGAAGACGAGCACTGGACTGCGGCAGGTTAGTTGGGAAATACATTTATTTATTATTCAGAATGCACATTTGTAAGGGAATTATATTTAACATTTCAGCAGGTTGAAGATATGAGATGTAAACATCCTAAGTTTCACGTTTTATTTTAGAAGGACCTTCATCCCACCGGATCAGTCGCACCCATGTTTTCCTCTATTGTTTTTGTATCGGGAAATCAACATTAATCTAACAACATTAAATGTAACATAAAACCCTAATGTATATAACTGATTAGAAAAAACTAAGAAGAAACATAGTTAATTCAACGAAAATACATCATATGTGAAGTGTCACGCAGGGAATTCTGGGAAAGTCAAAATGCGCTTTTTTTCCGACTTGTTCTTTTTCACTTCCAAAAACTGTAAATTTAACGGTATTTTACTGTAAAATTACATTAAATATAAGGTTAGATATATTACAGTTATTCACCGTATATAGTACAGAAACTTTCTGTTAACCAGTTAACTGTTTTTAACCATAGCATTTTTACAGTCTTTTACCGTTAAAATCACGATCATTATTTACAGTGTACTGGATATAGGATGTGTGATAAATGTCTTTTAAGTTCTTCAGGAACACTTGATAATTACCAGACAGGTGTTGGAACTAAACTTTGCAGGTAGGTGGATCTGGGACACATCCTAACAGGATTAGGCACCCATGGGTTAAGTTTATGGTAGGGTATGTTTTTACAAACAGTATTTTTTCACTTACAAATTGCTGTGATACATACAAAAAAAACAACATGATAAAATGTTGCCACATTCACGTTTATCTGCTTCAAATAAAACTGAGTACACTTTTAATGCCACTCACATTTAATGGCTTTTAATTGAGTTTTTCATATTGTGTGAATTCGACATTTCTCTCACTTTGTCCATCATCTTGGATTTACTTTTTCACTGAGCTTGGCACAATGCATTCTGGGAATGTCTTAAAACAATGCTGTCTTAGAATTTGGCCAAAAATAGATATCTTAGCATAATAAAGATGCCTACTTTTTCGAGTTCAGCTATGTTGCCTTGAAATACTACCTGCATAGGCATCTCATAATGTTATGGTAAGAGACTTCACATGTGTCCCACTTTAATTTGTGAGACAACATCTTTCTTTTTATGATCCAATATAACAAATATGACTGTAAAGTTTGTTTATAGTTGCTGTAATGAAAGTCATAAAAATTAAGTGTATAAAGGTCAAAGTTGGCTTTTTAAATGCCAAAACACTTAGTGAGAGACTTAAGGTGTAATAGGTGATCTGAGAAATGTTAACTTTAGCCTGCTAGCATTGAAAGCATACGATTCCACCCTTCCTGAAAATCGCTGTCCAAAGCCACGCCTCTTCCAAATCACATGACCACAGACCAGAAGTGAGACGACTAGATACAACGTTATTTGATTACATCATGTGTCATTCACCAGTGAGAGAACTTTACAGTAGCCTGACAAGTCAGACCCACATCAAGATGTTGGGTCTGGGAACACACCATTGGCAGGGCTCAATCCGTGGGGCGGGATAAACGGTTGTCTTTCAAATTCCCTCTGCACGCAATAGGATAGCGCTACAACCAACCAGAGCAATGAAGAAGGTGAAGCGGAGCTAGTTGATAGAATCAACTTTTGCCGTATCCGGTCGGCAAAACTCCGAACACATCTTCCTTTTTTAAGAATGACTTCAGCAAGAAAAGCTTAACTCCGAGTCTTACAGAGTCGTAGCAAAAGCCAATTCGAAAGACCGCTGTTCCCCAGCTTCTATGTTTTCAAGTAGCATGCGGAACCGTCGCAACTCTGTCATCATTATGTTAAGCCCACCCACCGACTCTATACACAATGTGATTGGCCTGGCTAGAGTTTGGTTTTACAAGCTCGCAAACCAACGGAGAGTTGCTAGACAAACCTGGCTGCAAATGACATTTGTCTAGATTTCTAGGCTAACTTTACAGTACAGTGAGGGAAGAAACAGAAGTGTTTACTAGCACACATAAGTATGTGATAGTGAAATGACTCCAGTTCAGAAGTTGACCTGTTGACATGCAAAGAATGCACTGTATTTCAGCTTTATTCTTATGCGATTTCAGGACATAGTGGCAACACAGTCGAATCTCACTGAATGATCTGCATAGGGCAAAGTCAGCAGTACATAGAACTGAACTGTCAAACCTGAAATGTAGATACTTGCCTTGTTGTCAGTTCAGAAGGAAAGGTTGTAAGGTTGTTGCTGTTTTCCTGCCATTCTCGCTCTGTCTGCACAGCGTACGTGAACGCGCTGATGACGTATGATGTCTGCGTGAACAGGCTGCGCAGTGGTACACAAACACGTTGACTGACAGGGAATACATGGTATCGGACCAAATGCAATGATTGAAAGAAAATGTTATGGTCCTATGCCTTCCACTGATTATATATATATTTATAAAAATAAATTTAAACCACTTAACATAGTGATTGCTATCCTGGTAATTTATTCACCCCCAATGAAACATGAGGGCTATACACACACACACAGACATAATAAATACATAAATACAAAGGCAGCTCACCCGTTTACATTTGTTTACAGCGCAGTCTTGCTCTCAGCATTGACATATTACAGCAACGTTCAATAGGGCGTCTATGTATTTATTATGTCTATGCACACACACACACACACACGCACACGCACACACACACACACACACACTAATGACTAAACAAGACACACCTGTGAACAATTAAACAATGAACCAATGACACACAGAGTATAGTATCACATGACAAGACAAACCAACACATGAACCAAGGGAAGCACATGACAAGATCACATGAGGGCAAGGGAATCACATGACTAACAAGAACCATGACTGTGATAAACTTCAAAATAAAAGACATGAAATATGAACATGAAACAAAACCAAAATACACCGTGACATGTAAACTGTAACGGGCAATTAATGTGAACAGAAATTGGTGATTCTCAGACTCTGACAGTCTACAAAAGCATTCTAATCTACATTTCTGCTCATAAATGCCATGCCTCTTGCAGAATATGCAAAATTGTAATAATTTTTACAAAATGAGAGGGATCTGGGATCATAAAAATTGCATGTCACTTTTATTTTAGTACTGTCCTGGATAAGCTATTTCACATAATAGATGTTTACATATACTCCACAAGATAAAATGACTGAATTTATACAAATTGCCAAATACCCTTGAATCCGAACTTTTTTTTTTCTTCCGCAATTTTAAAGTTGAAATCTCGCAATTCTGAGAAGAAAAATGAGAATTGTATGATGCAAACTCACAATTGCGAGAAAAAAAAGAAAGATTAAAAACTCGCAATTACCTTTTTTTTTATTTGTATATTTAGTGCCGGAAACAAGCTTCTAAAATCACTTAATCTAAAGCATTTTGATTAAGTTACAAAACTTGTGTAATCTAACAAAATACATTACAAATCACGTTTTTAAAGCATGTATTTTGTAATCTGTAGGGAAATACATTTTAAAAGTAACCTTCCCAACCCTGAAAATCACCTATTGAACCTTTAACTGTAGGTTGTCATGGAAATTATTCAAAAGACTCTTCAACTCGTTTAATCAGAATCATCTTTCTCCATTGCTTCACTCTCTGTCAACAGAGTTGATTTTCTTTCCAAGCCTCCTACCTTTGGGTGGACCCAGTGACACTATTTGTCCACAGAAAGTGACATACGTGTGTATGCCATCAACCAGTCTGAATTAAGGAGCAGAAGGGTCAACATGGCAAATGTGTCCATTAATCTACAATGACAGCTAACCTCTATCCGTCCTTAGGGCACAACAGAGCGAACGCCACAAGCGCATACGCTACAGTGAAAATGAGCGCTGACCCGGCTGAGTGGAATGCAGAGGAGATGGAAGCAGGGGGTTGATTTATGCAACAGCACAACGCCAGACCAAACTGTTCCTTTGCAAACTGTCATTTCTAACAACCCTAAAGCAACAGGCCCTCAGAGTCACATGTCTCATATACCATCCATCCAGAAAAGTAGTTTCCAAACTTCACGGTTATCAGTCTGCGTGCTGTTACACCAATCTTCAAATGAGTGGTAAAGGGTAAGCATTGCATTATGGAAAGGGTGACAAGTCATAGCATTAGCTTGCATTGACAGCGCATATGCCTGGGAGGTGGGGGTCCTGTATTAGTCATGGAATCTTGCTCCTTGGAGAAAACAATGCCAGAAAGGTGCAATGACAGTTTTGATACCACTTGACAAATCTACACCCCTTACACTGTCATTCCTGCCGTGAGGCCCTGTGGATCTCTCATGAGAAAGGTGCAGCGATTCGGAATGTCTTCTCAAGAAAGAGTGTTCTGTCTGAAAATGTAAGCATATCAACAGTTTCCTAAGTAGTTACTTACTTTACGCAGCATCTGCTACAAGATGAGAGCAAATAATAGCTTATGCTTAAGATGACTGACATGCCATCTATTTCTTTTTCCCTTCCTGCTGCAGAGCTTTGGCATGTTTATAAGCCACAGTCTATGGTGGTTGTATTTCTGGTTGTAAATAAACTGACTTAATTGGGTACTGCCCGTTAGTTTACATTCTGTTAAAGGTCTGCAAAATTCAATTGCAATTTGCTTTTGTAGATTTTTCAATGAAGTAACACATAAGCTAGAAGTCTGCACATTCTTTAATCAATAGTTAATATCGGTTACAGTAGGACAATAGGTGACAGTTTTACATGCTTCAACAAATATCATTAAGCGAGTGATTTTTACGATAGATTGTTGGATGGATGGATGGATGGATGGATGGATGACTGACCGATGACTGACTGACAGACTGACTGACTTTCTTTCTTTCTTTCTTTCTTTACTGGGGTTGCTGCCAGAAGGAACATGAACAGATGATATTGTAAAGCTCAATGGCAGCGTGCAGGAGGAATCCCCAGCAGAGCTTCTTAGAGCACTTAGGTGGAATAAGCTGGTGGCTAAATGTGCTCCAAGATAGCACACAGAAGAGAGGATATGCTGAATCGTTCATTATGGTCTTCAGTTTGCCTCCATCTCTGCCACTGCCTCCAGTGATACCAGGGTGAGTTCAGCGGTAATGCTGGATAGTGCCTGATTGGTTTGTTCAGGTACCTGGAATTACATAAACCTGTATGGTTCCAACTGTACAGACTGGTCAAATATTTAGAACATCTTGTTCTACAAAATAAAACCCCCAATTGGGTAACCCCCCAATAACTAAAACAAGCAAGTACAACTCCCCCAATATTCATAGCCTACCATGGTTAATGGAAACATAGAATCAGGCTATTAATTAATTATATACAACACGTATTAAGAGCTTTTATAAGCACCAAGTTCCCGTACGAACTGAACAGACCAGTTACTGAAGCCCGGTTTATAATTGTGTGTGAATGACGCGCGAATCACCGTACTCTGCGCACGTTCACCAGTGCGCTCCAAAAATGTGATAAGATTTGCGCGAGCAGTTCCTATCGCAACGCTGTTGATAAAATGCAAATTCTATTGAGAAATTACCTCTTTAAAACGCCGAACGTGTCCTAGAACAGCCACATGAACCAAAAAGAGGAGAAAACATAATTCTGCACCAACATAAACTAGAAATCTTTTTAAACTACTCATGACCACCTTTACTAGAATTCATCACGTTCTGTTGTATGTATTGTGTTAAATTTAGATTAAAACTTGACCAAATTTAAAAAAGATAATCTATTAAGGGTGGTGATCCTGGGCACATGCCCAAATGTAAATATGATTAATCCAGAAGTTCAGAAGGACTAATAGGTTACTACAAATAAAAAAAATAAAAAAATAAAAATATATTACAAATATTTGCTATTCAGAGTAAAGTTAGAGTGATGCTTTCTTCACCCCAGTGGAAGAGGAGGCAAGTCATTATTTTCTGGCTTTAGATTTACTTAAACAAAAAGATGTCAATCGATTACATTTTTTATCACATCATACTATCCAGCAACCAGTTTATTACATATCACATATATTGCAGCCCTTATATCAACTATGTTTCCCTCAGATCCTAATGGTATGACTAGTAATTTCCTGCAACTTAATTAAAAAAAAATTAATTTTTAATTATTGGACAAAAAAACTCCACAAGTAATAACCTAGAATTCTGTCTAACACTTGATGGCTGCTCTGTCAAGTCCTCGTCGTCAGTTAGGAACCTGGGTGTGCTCTTTGATACCAATCTCTCATTTGAAAGCCACGTTTCTAGCATCTGTAAAACTGCATTCTACCATCTTAAAAATATATCTAAATTACGGCACATGCTTTCAATGCAAAATGCTGAACAGTTAGTTCATGTGTTCATGACCTCAAGGCTATATTATTGTAATGCTCTACTGGGTGGTTGCCCTGCTCGCTTAATAAATAAACTGCAGCTGGTCCAAAACGCAGCAGCTCGAGTTCTTACTAGAACCAGGAAATATGACCATATTAGCCCGGTTCTGTCAACACTGCACTGGCTCCCTATTAAACATTGCATACATTTTAAAATCTTGCTAATTACTTACAAAGCACTAAATGGTTTAGCTCCCCAGTACTTGAGCGAGCTCTTAACACATTATACTCCATCACGTCTATTGCGGTCTCAAAATTCTGGCCAGTTGATAATACCTAGAATATCAAAATCAACTGCAGGCGGTCAATCCTTTTCCTATTTAGCACCTAAACTTTGGAACAGTCTTGCTAGCATTGTTCGGGAAGCAGACACACTCTGTCATTTTAAATCTAGACTAAAAACGCATCTCTTTACTATGGCATACACATAAAATATTTTTAATTTATATTATTCAAATCAATTAAATGATTGTTAGGCTGCATTAACTAGGTCAGCCGGAACCGGGAACACTTCCCATAACACATGATGTACTCGTTACATCATAAAAAGAATGGCATCTACGTTTATGTTAGTCTCTCTTTTTATCCCGAGGTTTACTGCAGTCAGCCGGATCCGGGCCATATCCAGATCAGATGGTGGACCTGCACCTAGACAGGACCAACGCATCCCTGAAGTGTCTGCAGAGACCATGCCAATTAGTCTCCCCTCTGAAATTGCTCATCGACATGGCATCCTCAATGGATCCATCTCCGGCGTGATGACTCCGATCCTTCGAATATTCCTATTTAATAATTGTTTAATCGACACGTCATCAATAAATCCGTCTCCGGCGTGATGCCTCCGATCTTTCGAATATACCGATCTAATATGACTTCATACACTGTTTGTTAATTGGCCAGAGGAGAACTTGCATCCCGACTGAGCCTGGTTTCTCCCAAGGTTTATTTTTCTCCATTATGCCACCTGATTGAGTTTTGGTTCCTTGCCACTGTCGCCTTTGGCTTGGCTTGCTCAGTTGGGGACACAACATTTTCAACTGAATATATCCAAATAAATGTAATTACTAAACTAAATTAACTATAACAACTAAATTACTGATCTGCCCATATTGTCGATATATAACAACTGAAATGAGCTAGATGACTGACCAGTTTTCTCCAGAGCGGCTGTACAGCCGAATCAAATTCTGTTGCATTATTTTCCTGTTTAACACTGTGAAGCTGCTTTGAAACAATCTGCATTGTAAAAAGCGCTATATAAATAAAGTTGACTTGACTTGACTTAATGGTACACTGAAAGCAATTTGGTGTAGAAACAATTTTCACTCAGAAATCAGTAGTACATTTTTACAAACAATTACAAAGGAACAGCATGTAACACATTGAATTTAATGTGAAATTTTGAAGTATAAAAAATGAACTAGTATTCTCTTGTCAAAGGCAGTAATCTTTTTTTTATTATTTATTTATTTACAATTTACAAGCCCCCCTTATACTCACGGCATATACCATTACATACTGGTAGCGCACATCCCAGTGCTGCTGGGAGTGGCATTTAGATGAATGTGCAAATAACTGCTGCATGCTTTCCTCTAAATAACAAAATAAACAAACACACACACACACACATACAGACACAAATGACAGCGGTGAGAAATCTGCCAGTCTATTTACATGTGTGACTCCGCCCCCATGAAACTGTCTACTGCACCATGTCGGGAGGTTGTCGTTTCAATAAACGTTGGCTGGAAGATGCAAAATACGCATTATGGATTAAACGGGGACAAACCCAACGAGTTGCCTGCAAAAAAGACGTGCAGCTTTTCACAATGGGCGAGTCTGCTCTTTCGAGTCACATGAAAGGTAAGTCATAGACTTTTCAAGTAAGCTAACTGAAGTAAGATAGCCTACTGTACACGTTAGCGCATATTTGTTTACACTATTAACTGCTAGCTAGGAATTCGCATTAGTGACTGAGAGTACTTGGTGTGATAATGTAATCAGGGCTTGACATTAACACCCGCCAACCCGCCATTTGCGGGTGGATTTCAGCTGTGACGTGTAACACAGTCACTCCCACTAACCAATTTGGCAGGTTGAATTTTATTGTAGTCTTCTCAAAAGACTTCTATTGTAGTCATCTGTTTCTGTTGAGTTTATGAATGCAATGTCTAATAATCAGAGGCGTTCAGATTAGTCATCGCTAAAATGCCGGAGTTTTGTTCAGAGCGCACTCTCACTCACTGAAATCTGCACTCTCATCATAAACAACAAAGCAGAGATGTAAGGAGATTCATTCATCATACAGTGATTCTGTTTTTGTTCTATTTCAGCAGTGAAAATAGTTTCAAACAAAGATCACAGCAGAACCATATTGCATCTAATGTGACTGGCATAAAGTTGGCTTGATGTTGGATGTTCGATAATTGCGAATTTAGGGACCGTCTCTAAGGTTACATACGACATTGGTATACACGCTTCTAACTTCAAAGCCATTTGAAGAGAATGACTTAGTCATAAAACCAACTTTAAGGTGTTCATCTAGGTGTCAGGTATGATGCACACCTTTTAGATTTTTGATATTTAATAAAATAACTGTCAAATCACATGAAAATATGGATATGTATTTCACTAGGCTACTGAATGGGCTCATACATAGAAATGCTAGATTTAAATATGTCATAGCTGATGGAACACTGATGAGAATATTGCTTAAGAATAAATTATATTCAGTTTTCACACCAAAAAAAATCTTATTTTTTTAAGTCAAGCAAAAAATCTGATCCTTCTGCTATTACGAAACACAATTTTGGCTGTTTATAGCATTATCTCTTTTAATGTGATTAAAAACACTAAATAATAATTTTGACTATGTATTGGTATGTAATTTACGGTGGTGTAAGGTTCTAGAAAAAGCTTTAAAATGGACCTTGAAAGTGCTTGAAAGGTGCTTGAATTTGACCTTGGAAAAGGTGTACGAACCCTGTATATGGGCTGTTTCTGATGTTTTCTGACTATTTTTCTACAGCTCAGACAGACTTGAAATGGAACTGTTCCAGAATGTTATGCTTTTATGACCGCTCACTGAATAGTGAGAGTTTGAGTCCACCACTACCACCCCCAAAATTCTTCACACAAATCATAATCTGATTGTCTTCCTATGCCAGCTAATCAGTGTTGCCAGATGTTGCTGCATATTACTGAGGACTAGTAGATCATTCAAAAGTTTTGTTGAAGTTCTTTAAAAAATATTTGTTTGTTTTTTGAGAAAAACTTAATGTTCTTTTAGCTTTATGTATTTCTCTTCAGTTTATAATGAAAGAAGTTTAACTTTTTATTAAAAAACATGTCTGTTTTGTTTTTATGTCTAAAACTATTCCCACTGGTTTTACAGACAAGGTTTAAACCTAGTCCAAGAATAAAATGCATTATTAATCTATTTTACCTGAAAGCAACTTGCACTGACATTTATTAAAATATGTTAGTACCAATGTCAGTGTCAATGTTTTGTCTCAAGATGCACATCAGTAATGTTTTTTTTTTGCACACCTGTAATGTTTATAAAAGCTACTTAAATGTCCTGGTTGAACTAAGGCCTAATCCTGGCATCCTGTGCTGTCTGTGAAACCCGGGACCCGTTCTTCGTACGTGGATTACTCAATTATCTGGATTTCACTGTTGACGATTTGACATGATCCAGGATTGTTAGGTTCTTCGAAGCTCATCCCGGAGTTGTTGTCATAGCAACAGGACTGTAAGATAAAACCTGCTCGGGAGCAGCTTATATAATGTAAACAGGATTAGATTGCATCTTTTTAAGTGGAGGTGATACTTAAAGTCTGCCACTTTCTTACAGGAGTACCCTATTGAACCAGGGACAATAATCCATCCATCCATCTTCCTAGTTTTATTTCCGCTTATTTGCAGGGTCCACTTCACACACACATTTGATTTGGCACAGTTCCCCTTCGAGGGAACTCGCACTGCGTCGTGATGATGACACTTTGGGAACGCCTCAGTGTAGCGTGTCTGAAGCATGAATGAAATCTATTCCAATCCTGATTGGTGTTGTGTCATGATGTGATAGATGACGGCGTACCCGGAAGGTACAAAGGGACGCCGGCTTGCACAACACATTAGCTTTTGCTCTTCAGCTAAGCGCTCTGTGTTTTGTGAGTCCTATTTATTGTTGTTTGTCATACGTTCACAAGCATTATGGCCAGCGAGCAGTTCAGACGGTGTGTGCCTCCGTGTCCCCGCTTCATTTTGGGCACGGACACACATCAGCTGTGTGTCCCTGGGCGTGCAGCACGCTCGAGCAGCCCTCGAGGGGGCTGCTTGTGGCGAGTGCGATAAGCTGCCGCTCCGGGTATTGCGCTCGCGGCTGGCCGTATTTGATGAGGCCGGCCAAGCTCGCTAGCCCCGTGGTTCTGGGCCCGCGTCTGTTGAGGCAGCGCGGTGCCGAAGATCATGGGGCTCGCAGATGGACCTTACCGCAGGGATTGGGACTGCTGAGGCATCTTCCCAATCCTCATCGGAGGGTTCGGATGTTCTCCCTCCTCGTGCAGAAGCCTGCGAAGCGGCTTCTTCCCGCGAGGTGGAGAACCCGATGCTTCAGCTATCTGGCTCTGAGGACTCATATGTGCTAAGCATCGAGGCGGGTGTGGTGGAGCCTGAATCGCCTCTCCACTCACCCGCTCAAGAGGAGCTGGTCAAGGTTTTGACCCGCGCTGTGGCCAAACTTAACATCGATTGGCCACAGGAAAAACAAGTAGTCCAGCCACCAAGCAAGCTGGACGAACATTTTTTCAACCTCCACGCCGGGGTCTTCCATTTTTCTCAGACTTGCACAATGAGTTGTGCAAGTCATGGGAAAAACGATATTCGGCCAGACTTTCCAACCCCCCAGTACTCGACTTCGCTAACGTGCTGGGGGCGGCGGAAGCTGGTTATGGGACTCTGCCCGCAGGTGGAGGAGGCTCTTGCGAGCTATCTTTCGCCCGAGGCCGCTTCGTCCCTTAAGGCCCCGGCGCTGCCCACCAAGCCTTGCAGAGACACTTCCTCCGTGGCCACCATGTCCTGATATGTGGTTTCGTATCTGAATCGTCAGGGGGGTCTGAGGTCGCGCCCTCTATCCAGACTGGCACACCAGATCCTCCTGTGGTCCCAGGGAAAACTGTCGTCTCTCAGAGCGGTGTACGTCCCCGTGGGTCAAAACCAGGGAGCAGACATCCTGTCGAGGCAGGGGCTGAGGCCCGGGGAGTGGTGACTCCACCCAGAGGTGGTGGAGGCCATGTGCGTGAGATTTGGCCCAGTGGAAGTGGACCTGTTCGCGTCTCAAGAGACGTCCCACTGCCCACTGTGGTTTTCTCTCTGGCATCCAGCTCTGCTGGGGCTGGATGGCATGACACAGACGTGGCCGAAGCTGCGTCTGTACGCATTTCCCCCGATCGCTCTGCTCCTGGGAGTCTTGAAGTGGGTCTGCCGAGAAGGGATCAGCCTACTACTAGTAGCACCCTATTGGCCGACCCGGGTATGGTTCTCGGACATTGTAACACTGCTAGACGGCCTCCCGTGGCAGGTTCCTCTGAGGAGCGATCTGCTGTCCCAGGTCGGGGGCACAATATTCCACCCCCAGCCAGACCTGTGGAACTTTGGGTCTGGCCCCTGAGGGGGCCCAGTACCTAGAGGCTGGCCTGTCAGCAGGTGTTGTCGAGACCCTACTCAGCTCCAGGGCTCCTTCCACCAGGAAGCTTTACAGCCTGAAGTGGAATGTGTTTTCCACTTGGTGTAGAGAGCGTGAGGTGGACCCAGTTAACTGCCCAGTGGCTTCAGTGCTGGAGTTCCTCCAAGATTGTTTCTCCGCCGGGCTTACCCCGTCCACACTTAAGGTTTACGTGGCTGCCATTGGGGCTTTCCACTCGCCTGTAGGTGATGGACCTTCGGGGAAGCACTATTTGGTTGTACAGTTCCTCCGTGGGGCTCGGAGGATGAGGCCTGCGACTTGTTCCAGAGTCCCAACCTGGGACCTGGCAGTGGTACTTGAAGGGCTGACTGAGGCCCCCTTCGAGCCGCTGGAGTCGGCCGAGGCAAAGAACCTGACCCTGAAGGTGGCCTTTCTCCTCGCAGTTACCTCTCTGAGGAGAGTGGGGGATTACGCCGACTTGCCTGGAGTTTGCCCCTGGCGGAGTTAAGGCCATCTTACATCCAAGACCGGGCTACGTGCCCAAGGTGCCATCTATCACGGCACGGTCAGTGGTTGTTCAGGCCTTCCACCCTCCACCTCACGTGACGGCGGAAGAGGGGAGACTTCATCTGCTCTGCCCGGCAATAGCCACTTATCAGGTACACAATCTGCCTTCACCTATAGCCGTGAGGGCTCATTCCACCAGGGGCATGGCCTCCTCGGTGGCCCTCCTTTCTGGAGTCTCGCTTCAGGAGATTTGTGAGGTGGCTGGGTGGGCCACCCCGCACACCTTCATAAGATTTTATAGTCTGCAACTCCCTGTGAAGCCTGGCGCCAGAGTGCTTGCGCCCTAAGTGTGCCTGGGTGCCAGCTTCACACTAGGGCGGGTGTGATTACGGTGTGGCATAGTGGGTATATTGTTCCCAAAGTGTCATCATCACGATGCAGTGCGAGTTCCCTCGAAGGGGAACGTCTCGGGTTACGACTGTAACCCTTGTTCCCTGAGAAGAGAACGAAACACTGCGTCTCGCCGCCACACCTATCACGGGCAGAACGCTTGCTTCATCGCAAAGCTAAAGTGTTGTACAAGCCGGCGTCCCTTTGTACCTTCCGGGTACGCCGTCTTCTATTACGTCATGACGCAACACCAATCAGGATTGGAATAGATTTAATTCATGCTTCAGACGTGCTACGCTGAGGACGTTCCCAAAGTGTCGTCATCACGACGCAGTGTCTCGTTCCCTTCTCGTTTTTTTTTACGCTGGAGATTTACACTAAGAGTGCTGGGACGCGTTCACACTCACACACAATTCTATGACAATTTTGCATATCCAATCCACCTAACCTGCATGTCTGCCCATCTATACAGTGACTGTATTTTTAGTAGGGTCAGTCAAGCAAAAATGACCAAAAACACTATAAAAGCACAATACAATTTAATAATAACAAATATATATAAATCCAGGTCTTTTGAAGTGATACAATAGGAATTTTGTGTGAGCAGACATAAATGTAATTCATTATTCATTCATTCAAATATGGCTCATTAATGATATACATCTCTTGGAAAGTTCACACATGACACGTGTGAAATATGCCCCTGTCCTGCGTGCAGAGATTCCGGCCTTGCATCTCGAGGCAAAGCGCCATCTCCTCCAACTGTGCTAGAAACTGTGCTGTATTCTGTAATTGAGAACACAGATGCCCTGAAGTCACAACAGAGCCAGAGCTGCATCCATGCACCTTGTAAAGTGTGTGACAATGATAGGCCGAAAGGAAGAAACCGGTATTGGCAACTTGGCCACGGCATGAGTCACAACCTCGACTAGCTCCTTGTTCGCAGGGTGAAGAGCCTGGCCTTTCTCCTCGAAGAGGGCTAGGCAGGAGCAGAGTTCCTCATCGGAAGACAATCTCAATGTGCACAGGCAGCCCCCTTGAGAGCTGACCGTTCATGCTCTGCTCCAAAACAGATAACAAAAAGATCATGTGTATCCCCGCTCTCTAAATTGAGATTTACTCTACCTTTTTGTTTCTTTGCCTATAAAAATTTTCAGTATAGGGTTATTCACCAGGATACAACTATAGTATATTTTTTAAAAAAAATCGATACTAGGTTTAGTTTTTTTTTTCCTAGAAAACTTTTTTTTCCTTCCATACATCACAGATCTTCCACTGTCATAAAAACATTATTGTACTGGCATAATTGGCACACCATAAAATAAGATGAATGTGTTTGATGGCAGTCTAGAGAGGACCTCATCCCATTGGAAAAATAGAGTCTCTATAAATTTAGTTTAATTATTTATAACTAATACATGTTTGACGTGAATTAATTGATCTCAAAAACTGATGTACTCCTAGAAATACCAAGCCATGTCAAGCATTCAGTAGGAAAGTATTAATTGTGACAGGCACAAACCTACTGCTGCACTGCAGATGACAACCAGCAAAGGAATCCTGTTGCTTAGTAAAGGCACCAAATGATCCTTATAAAATCAGCCTTTGTTTTACAGCAGTGCATCAATTGTGGTGAAACGCAGGCTTATGTTGGCAAAGCAACAAGCGCAAAGGCTACTAAGACATCTGCTGAACACCATAAACAAGACTGCAGAGCCTGTTTGAAACAATTAAGGCATCTATTATTTAATGGGGAAATAAGGAGAACTGAAATGCTGTTTGTGCAAAAGTCTAAAGAAAATTCTTAATCTGCAACTGCATAAGACTCAAACAGAGAGAGGAACTTTTGTCCTGTGGTTATTAAAGAGTTTTGTAAGTACACAGCCTTTAACAAAGACCATCAAACATTTTTAAGTTTGATTTAGTAGGAATAGTTTTGAGGTTTATTGATTTTATTTTTGCAACTGGGTAATAGTGATTGGTGAATCATACTGAATAACAAAAATGGATAACACTTTCATTTGTTTAGACTGGAGGGGTATTTCAATAATAATGCTACAAAATATAAAAGTGGAAAATGAAAATGGAAAGTTAGACTCTTGTGTTGAGATGAATCATCAACAAATCTAGGGTATGTTGTAGTTGTTGTTTTTTAAATAATCATTAATATATTTAATGAAATGCATTCCATTATTCAATTTAATAATATATTAATTCTATGAACTGTCAAATTAATTATTTAAAACAAACCATCACTGCAATCACAGTAAAACCACAAAATAAATGCATGAACACATTATAGTTTAATCTGCTTTATATATCCCAAATCCTTGACCTTGTGGGGACAACTTTTAGTCCCCATGAGGAAAACAGCTTATAAATCATACAAGTTTTGTAAAAACTGAAAATGCAAAAAAACTGAAAGTTGTCTGTAATGGGTAGGTTTAGGGGTAGGGTTAGTGTAGGTAGATAGAATACAGTTTGTACAGTATTAAAACCATTATGTCTATGGAAAGTTCCCATAAAACATGAAAACACAACATTGCCCTTAACAAAGCACACTTAAAGCCCACAGATTCATTCACGTCAGATATGAGTCAGATATGAGACCAAGATTAAGTACAAAATAAACATAACTTTATTAGAAACAGCAAATAACAACAACATTCATCACCAAATTAGCGGGATGTAGAATCATATAATCAATATATGGTACATACATATACCATTCCACTCTGCTCCAGGGCCTGGCTTTCCTAATCTCTGGAAGACACAGCAACCACACGTGCACTCTCACATCACACCACAGTGCAACACACCCCAAATTTTGAGCACTGCAATCGGAAGAGTACCACTACCAAAGCAGAGAGAAAGGACACAACCCTCGCACTACCAACACGTTCTCAACTCGTCAAATATCGACGCTTGGTCAGGACCCCTTGGCGTCACTTTTTAACGCACAGGGTACCCCTTTAGCGTCATTTTCCGACATGCAGGGTGCTCCATTGATTTCAGTTGTTTGCCCAATGCGTCAGATCAAGACGCATTTAATTCTTTGCATTTGTAAAAGTAGACATGATTTTATGAATATGTATAGGCTAATTTTATATTTTGGAGCAACTAACCCAACTCCTACCCTAAACCTACCCACTTCTCAACAATATAAGACATGAAGTGACATTAACAGGCAAATAAAAGTACAGTCACAGGTATTGCAAAAACTGACCAAAAACAGTATAAAAGTATTAACTCATGTTGCATTCCAAGTCTTCTGAAGTCATACGATATCTTTATGTAAAGAACAGAGTTGATCTTAATGTTTTAATCGCTGAAATGACGTAACGTTATGCTGGCTGATTAAATTGAGAATCACACTCCAACATGTCATAATGACAAAATCATAACCCAACATATATTTTCATCATGACGATCACATTCCCATGCCCAACGTGTCTGTGTATGATGGCAAAGGCTTCTCAATGAAATCAATGGAGTACCCTACGCATCGGAAAAATGGCGCTAAAGGGGTACCCTGTGCGTTAAAAAGTGACACCAGGGAGTCCTGACCAAGCGTCAATATGTGACAAGTTGGGAGTGAGAACGTGTTGGCACTACCACTTGCCACCCCAGTTCCTGGAGAGAAAGCAAAACAATATACATATAATTCACACTCACACCTCATAAAATTAACACATCAACAACTTCTTTTGACATTGGCAGAAAAAGCAGTTCAAAGAATAAATGATTGTTGTTCCAACAATCAAGACTATGCACCGCATATCACCACCGTGGCTAACTCACACGCTACTAAAACCTCATTCAAGGAGAACAAACAAACAAAAATGTCATATGCCAAATCAATACATTAAGAACAGCAGAACATGATGGCGACTGTTGGGTAATCGCCCGAGCTCACTCTTCAACACCGTGAGACAATGCACTACACATACAGTCAAACCAAAATGTATTCAGACACCTTCAACATTTCTCACATTATCACAGTTTATTCGCTATAGTTTAGAAAATGGTAGTGGTAAGAACTCAGAGTTAAACTGTGTCAGAACAAATTCATCTTGATAATGTCAGATAACTTTGATAGAAAGGGATGTAATGGATTACAATCAACCAATCAGCTGTTAAATTTAAGTACACAATTAGATAATACCAGTTTAGTTCAACCAATGACCAAGCAATGCTTCATTTTGTTCAGTCTGTGGTGTAAGCAAAAGCAAAACATGGTCAGGTCAAAGTGTCTGAATAATTTTGTTATTCACATTTTTATCAATTTTACTGGTAGTCCACTTTATGAAGAATTTTTGGGTATAATATGCCACAGTTTACTTTATTTTGCTATCCTCACTTACATAAATGTACTATAGTGTCCTGCACCCACTAGTAAAAATTATATCTGGTTTTTGGGTTGACTGTAGTTAAGTTCGAAATACCTGCTGATCCTCCAAGTGTCAAACACTGAAACAAACACCCTGGTAAAGCAGGAAACAAACACAGCTCGGCAACATGCTGACAATAGACCATAAAGCGAGGTTGCCAATTTGGCGGTTTGGCCAAACAATGCAATGCAATAGCACAATGTGTCACAGTCACACGAAGGCCAAAATGCAAGTTCAGCTGCATACAACTGACACAAAAAACACCCTGCAACATCTCCCTGCGTCTCTTCATCACCTAATTTAACCACTGAATGGTAGAGCAAGGCCCCTGTAATCAAAGGCAACATACCTGTTTAAATTGCAGCTCGTGGTTCACAGGGAACTCTTATACAAACTAACAAAAATGAATCAGACAAATAATCTGCAATACAGCCACAACCAGCAGCTCCTACAAACATTCCAGCGCCACTCTAGAAATATGATGACGTAACCAGTGACCCTGATAAACGCACATTTCTAGGATATCTTTATAGGCCATATGATATGAGCGAATTAGAACATATATACATTGATGACTTTGTGATGACATGAATCTCTACCCCCCCATTTGGTTTCAAATAAAATCACACGTAGATGGGACAGGAAGACAGGAAGTCTTGCTCAGCTTGTGCTTCCAACCCATATTGCAGCATTTTCAAAGAACAACCTGGTGCTGTGCTCTGATTCACAAATGAATACACCGTAGGGAAAGTAATCATTTCTGATTGCAATCATTATAAGCACCTCTTGACTATCGCTGGGAGGGTTTTTTCTTATTTTGACAAAGCCATCAAACAAATCCAATACGTTTCAATTCACTTATTGCCTTTCAAATTATGTTGGGGCCCTATGTTCAGGCCTTTTGCATCAAACTAAAGGTTTGAGGCCATGCGAAGCCTCTTTACAACTAGCAAGTCTGCTACAGTATGTTCGGTAACACTTTAGAATACTGTTCCGTCATTAACGAATAACTACACAGGAACAAATGAGTAATGCATTATTAACATTCTAGTAACTGCTATTAACTAACAAGAAACTCTAATTAACGAATTAGTAAGTAATAGTGCTTAGTCGAAGGTAGTAGTTCACTATTAATTTATTAATAACTACTATTTCTTCACACAACTACTACGAACTACAATATACAGTTTCATAATTAACATGAATAATGCATAATATATTATTCATTCTAAAGTAAAGGTCATAGTAACCCACTAAAAACCATTAAAAAGGGAACAGCTTGATAATTAGTAATTACTAAAGTCATTGTAAGCTTTTGAGGTTTTTGTAAGTGTTTGGATAGTAATGGATTCTGATGGATTTGGTAACACTTGAGTAATTACTAATGGGTTACCATGATCTTCACTTTAGAATACTGATTCAAATAATTAGTAATTACTTAGTAACACTTCAGTCATTACTATCCAAAACTCTACAAAAACCTTAGAAGTTTAGAACCTCTTCAGTCATTACTAATGGGTTACTATGACCTTCACTTTAGAATTAATTATATATTATGCATTATTCACATTTATTATGAAAATGTATATAGTAGTTCTTAGTAGTCCTCTGAGAGGTGTGAAAAAATAGTAGTTATTGATAAATTAATAGTGAACTACCACCTTCAACTTAGCACGATTGCCTACTAATTTGTTAATCAGAGTTTCTTGTTAGGTAATAGTTACTAGAATGTTAATAGTGCAATACTCATTTGTTCCTGTGTAGTTATTTATTAATGACGGAACAGTATACTAAAGTGTTATCTTATGTTCTAAAACATTATTAGACTAATTTGTTTTTAATTACTTACAATACCTTAAGTAAGGACAGACTGTCCATTTATGACTTCAGGAACTACTTCACCCTGTTTAGGGCGCCACATGATTGGCATCTCTATATTGTTATTTATTGACACTTTTGCTCATAATAGTCACAAAGCTGGGACATTTCTCTGTCTGTCTGGATAGTTTTATGGTGTTCTGTCTGACATATTTGCAGATGCCTACATGATTGCAGGAGTGACTTTCTCACTAAAGGTAAGAAAGCATGTCTGCTACGAGGAAGTCTTTTTTATTTATTTATTTATTGTAGATGAATGACAGTTGTGAAAGCAGGCCTGGCTACGAGAGGCTCAGCCGGCTCTGGCGTATCAAACAGACAATGTTTTTCAGACTGGGATGTTCCTCACTATGTCCTGTAATTCACAGAAGATGAAAAACCTATGTCAATCACGTTTGCAAGGGGAGAATGTGCAGGAGATACTGGAAGAATATCCGTTGAAGATAATAACACCAAATGTAGCTGTGAATAGCTCCATGCTATGGTAATAGTTCAGTGCTGATTTGTTGACTGATCAAATCGAATAACCCATAAACCTCTAGGGCCATGAATTCACATAAAATCTTTAGACGGCCCTTGCTAGAACCATGATGAATATAATGTGGAGTAAAGTAGTTAGTTGACGAAGCTTTCTTTCCTGATTGTGGTAAAGCCTGTTTGAGAAATGGTTAAATCTCTTATATCGACAGCTACGGCTCGCCAAGTCACCATTGTGCCGGTGGCCATCATTACTGAGGTTTGTGAAGGTGTCAACCAAAGGCTCGGGCCCCAAAGGGGTCTGCCCACATTGGTTTAATGGAAAATGTCTCAGAAAACTGTTCAATTCAAAAAGCCCATTGCCATTCTCTTTCTCTTGAGAGACATTTAGACCTTGCTCAGTAAAAGGACCACCAAGGTTCTGGAACTTTCCAACAACATAAAGAAATTGTGGAGGGGGAAAAAATGAACCTGTAAAGAAAAATGGGAAAAGTCAAGTCATGTCACGTTTATTTATATAGCGCTTTTTACAATGCTGATTGTTTCAAAGCAGCTTCACAGTATCAACAGGAAAATAATGCAACAGAATTTGATTCGACTGTACGAGAAAACGGTAATGTCATCCAGCTCAGTACGTCATTAAAAAGGGAAAAGCTTGATAACTCTAGTAATTTAAGTCATTGTAAGCTTTTGAGGTTTTTGTAAGTGTTTGGATAGTAATGGATTCTGATGGATTTGGTAACACTTGAGTAATTACTAGTGGGTTACTATGATCTTCACTTTAGAATACTGATTCAAATAATTAGTAATTACTTAGTAACACTTCAGTCATTACTATCCAAAACTCTACAAAAACCTTAGAAGTTTAGAACCTCTTCAGTCATTACTAATGGGTTACTATGACCTTCACTTTAGAATTAATTATATATTATGCATTATTCACATTTATTATGAAAATGTATATAGTAGTTCTTATTAGTCCTCTGAGAGGTGTGAAAAAATAGTAGTTATTGATAAATTAATAGTGAACTACCACCTTCAACTTAGCGTGATTACTTACTAATTCGTTAATCAGAGTTTCTTGTTCAATTATCATATAGTGTCAATGCAGGCAGATCAGTAATATAGTTGAATATTTATTAGAATGTTTAGTTGAAAATTGTATTTTTAAAAAAAAACCTCGAAGGACTTTAAAAACATTACTGAAACTCTACTGAACCTAAAATGGCAGGGCAGGCTCAAAAGAAGTGTCACTGTACTGACTCACCCTGGTGACACTCTCACGTCACTTTAAAAAGTCTTGGCAAATCTCTGATGTTATCAGATGTTTGAAGGAGACAAAGCACATGTATGTCTTCTAATATCATGTTTCAGTTTTATTTTATACTAATTTCATTTCTGTCATGACAAGTCTCTGAGAGATTGCCATTGTAATGATATGGCAAAGTTAATGTATTTGGTCATGGCGGAATATCTGCTACGCTGCTGCTGCTGTCGAGCAAGAACTGAGACTTGCTACTGCCAATACATTCACAGACATACATGTAAAACATGCTGCTGCTGCTGCTGCACATGTAAACATGAATTAACCCCTGTAGCATATCTATACAGGTGGAGCTGGGGAAGGTGGAGAGTTTCTGAAAGTTGCTAACAGCAACACTACTGGCTCCTCCTCCTATTTACTGTTACGTATGGTCATAAGTAGGTTCAGTGGTGTAAATTGTAGTGTACTGTTTATGTTTACTTATTAGGGTGTTTGTCTACACTTTGTACAGCATTTTGGCCAACAGCTGTTATTTTTAAATGTGCTTTATAAATAAATATGACTGACTGACTGACTACCAGTATTTGAATGTTGAGCTGCAGCTCATTGGCCACTGATGCAACAGCAACCAATCAGCTGCATGTAGATAATGATGTGATCGTTACCAAATTGAGTAAAGGATCAGCCTTTGCCAGAGTTTCATGACAGAACTTGGTATTTATTATGCTATTATATAGATATTTTGAACCTCTAAAAATGATTTAAAAAAAAAAGCAACATAAATTTGGCCATACCACTCTATATTTCTAGTCTTCTGAAAACTGCACTTGCAGATAATGTAATATTAATTTAATAAAAAGGTCACTAAAGTGAACTTAATTGTGAGTACACTTCTTCACATGTACTTTGATGTGTTGACTAACACACTAAAGCACATGTAAGGTACTTTATTATAATGTATTATATTGTAGTGTGTTATTTGAGCTTATGATTGAAGTTAATATATTTTAAATGTACTAAGTTCATCATTACAAATGTGTAATCACAAATATATAAATACTTGATATGCAAGTTTAAATAGAAATTGCATTAACATATTTTTTTGTTTACCACAAATGCTTACTAGTACATTCGGCAGTACGCTTTAACCAGATTTCAAAGACAAGAAATAATAATGACATTTAGGGCTGGGTATTGACACAAATTTCACAATTCGATTTCGATTCACAAGCTTGCAATTCGATTCGATTTCGATTTGATTACATTATTTTGGATATATATATCAGGTGTAACGTTGGGGTCCGAGAAAGATGAAGACGAGGATAAGGATACGGTAAATTCAAGGTTTATTTATAAAGAATAAGGCAACAGTGTGCTCTGTTGTACAGACAATACCAGACAATGAACAGAAGACGAGCATGAACTAAATACACAGATGAATTAACACAGATGACGAACAGCAGGTGAAACTAACTCAAATGACGAACAGCTGATGATGATGATGATGATGATGATTACTGTCCATGGTGACTGATGATGACGGGAAAACAGAACAAAGGAAGACATGTGACAGATGATAACAAACAGAATGTCCAAGAAGACTAGACTAAACAGAACGTGGTTGTGACACAGGTACAATACATGTCAAATTTTCTCATGGAAAACAAATCTCTTAACTAATGCTGTAAACTATGGGAGTCAGTTGTAGCCTACTATGCTACATTAGCCTACTATAATATTGAAGGTAAAAATGAACTGATATGTAGGCTATACAAACACTTAACTTACACTCAATGATGTTTTTTTTTTCTAATAATAAAGTTATAATATTAACTTTACAATTACATAATCATATTTCTACTCCAATTCGTTTTTTGAAATATAAACATTTAAATGGTGGCTATCATAAAAACTTGCCAGATTTATTCAAACATGCATTAAATATTGTATATATGTAATATGGTGCATATATTTAGCAAAATGCTCCTCTCTAGAGTAAATTTTTCTAGCTGACTAACGAGTTTATGGACACTGAATATGGTTTTTCTGAGGTAAATGTGACGTTACACGTTACTGACGTCTTTCTACGGTTGAAACACTGATTGAGCGATTCCATGTGACATGATACGGATTTTGATAAGTTGTACTCTATCTTTTAACACACTTTCATATGCTCATTCATGTTTATTTCACGCTGTAACTGGTATTAAGGCAGAAGAGAAGATCAGTTCATGTGCCGCTTCTCTTGAGCTGAGCAGCGCCAGAGCGATCTCATGCCACAGCGCCAAAACAGTATTTATGTTTTTGAATTTCGCAATAAAATGGACATAATTTGAAATCTGAGACTTTGCTTCAAATGAATAAACAAAGATTATTGCGAACATAATCTTTAAACGAACATTTAACAAATTAAATCTTTAATACATTTTAATTTAATTGCAGTTAAGAGTGAATGTAAACATTATATTAATTTTGCACTTAATCATATTCCTTTTAAAATATAATATATAAAATATACACCGATCAGGCATAACATTATGACCTAATATTATGTTGGTCCCCCTTTTGCTGTCAAAACAGCCCTGACCCATTGAGATATGGACTCCACTAGACCCCTGAAGGTGTGCTGTGGTATCTGGCACCAAGATGTTAGCAGCAGATCCTTTAAGTCCTGTAAGTTGCGAGGTGGGGCCTCCATAAATCGGACTGTTTGTTCAGCACATCCTACAGATGCTCGATTGGATTGAGATCTGGGAAATTTGGAGGTGAAGTCAACACCTCAAAATCATTGTTCTGCTACTCAAACCATTCCTGAACCATTTTTGCTTTGTGGCAGGGCGCGTTATCCTGCTGAAAGAGGCCACAGCCACCAGGGAATATCGTTTCCATGAAAGGGTGTACATGGTCTGTAACAAATGCTTAGGTAGGTGGAACGTGTCAAAGTAACATCCACATGGATGGCAGGTTTCCCAGCAGAACATTGCCCAAATCATCACTCTGCCTCCGCCGGCTTGCCTTCTTCCCATAGTGCATCCTGATGCCATGTGTTCCCCAGGTAAGCGACGCACACGCACACAGCCTCCACGTGATGTAAAAGAAAACGTGATTCATCAGACCAGGCCACCTTCTTTCATTGCTCCGTGGTCCAGTTCTGATGCTCACGTGTCCACTGTTGACGCTTTTGGTGGTGGACAGGGGTCAGCATGGACACCCTGACTGGTCTGCGGCTATGCAGCCCCATATGCAACAAACTATGATGCACTGTGTATTCTGACACCTTTCTATCAGAACCAGCATTAACTTCTTGAGCAATTTGAGCTACAGTAGCTCGTCTGTTTGAACCCTGTCACCGCAATTCACCACTGTTCCTTCCTTGGAGCACTTTTGATAGATACTGACAACTGCAGACCGGGAACACCCCACAAGAGCTGCAGTTTTGGAGATGCTCTGACCCAGTTGTCTAGCCATCACAATTTGGCCCTTGTCAAAGTCGCTCAAATCCTTACGCTTGCCCATTTTTCCTGCTTCTAACACATAAACTTTGAGGACAAAATGTTCACTTGCTGCCTAATATATCCCACCCACTAACAGGTGCCGTGATGAAGAGATAATCAGTGTTATTCACTTCACCTGTCATAATGTTATGCCTGATCGGTGTATAATATATATACAATTTATATATTCCTTCAAGATATACTATAATAAATTTATATTCCTTTCTTTCATGGGAAAGACCCTAAAAGTGTAGCCATGGGAAAACTAATGGATTCCTCTGAGTTGCATATGACAACAGGATGCTGTTTTGGTAGCGCAAGATAAAAATGCACATTGTATGCCGTTGAGTCCATTAGGATGTCAGATGTGACTAAACCAGTGTTCTAGATAATAAAAAAAGCATGTTTGAGGAGAGAAATGCAAACGTTACACATGGATTGCATGTCAGCCATCATTTTGTCTTGCAACAAAAGTAAACTGTCAGTGGATTTCAGTCAAATAATTACACAATGAGATCCTCCTGGGATGGAGCTACACTGTGTTGACACTTCATCATGGGTCTGTGTGACAAAGCTATCATTGGTGTCCTTTCGCTTTTAATCCACCTCAGTGTGTCAATTATAAACATCCTGTGCTGACTAACCTATTTAACCAGCTGTCACCAGGGTGAATGTTTGTGCAAAAATGACTCAGAAAAGTGAAGTTAGTTCTGAGAAAAGGTATCATTTGCTTGCCACTTATTGCTATCCTATTGTGTTGATATTGAAAAAGTTTTTTTTTTTTTTTTTTTTTTGTATGGGGCTGAGGGTGTTTAACAATTATATTTAATAAAAATAAAAATAAATATAAATATCAGATGCTCTTGGAAAGCTCTGACTATGTTGTTTAATTAGCTCACTGCACTGCTTAACGGTAAGAAAGTTACACATCTCAAAATATATTTGACTCTTTTCTTTAAGCACAGTTGTGTGCAGCACAGTTGGTAGGTTGGCAGAAAAAATGTGCTATGCAGCTCATATTTTTTCAACAACGGTCTTGAAAGGTCATATTTTTCCTTCAAATTTTTCTTTAAAACTTTTCCTCCACTTTAGGAAAAGTGCCACAACTCAGTTTGGCTGGTAGAAAACTGCATAGAATGTCATAAACTCATGATTTACTCATGAAATCCCACAACCTTATAAAATCACCAATCAACCTGTCATATGTCTTTTTAACGTAACAGGTAGGAATCAACAATGCCACACGGTATATCAATCATCCTAAAACTGAAAAAAGGAAAGACAAAAATGTCTGATAATAAAGGGGAGTGAATGTAGTCAACTCCAAAACCAAGAAAAAGTCATGCAAATTTTAGTCCAGTCCATGTGTATAACAGTCATTGAACTATGAAGTCTGGCAGCACATAGAGCTAAAATAGACTGTAAAAAAATATCCTGTTAAATTTATGGAAAAACAACGGTGGTTGCCAGAAATTCAAGGAAAAAAGGTGGCTGTTTATTCAGCAGTGATACAGTGATGTCTGGTCTAGGAAAATTGAGATCATAAATCTTTATTCAAGTATATTTTTAAAAATGTGTTTACGATTTTGTAAGCATATTGCGCAGCTGTGCTTGGAGTCAGTTGTTTTATTTGTGATAACGCATATTTTTTTGGCAAGGCTGTCATACAAAGAAATTATTAACACATACAAAAACAAGAGAGAACTACCATTTCAGTGAAAACAGAAACAGCGTCTTATTACAAATCTAGTGAAATGCTGTAATCATCTTCCCACAAAAATGTTGGAAATTATGCAAATGTGAATGCTAAACTGTTGCCCGCTATATTCCCATATGCACGCTAAACTCACAGCACATGCAGAGATGGAGTTCACTGCATGCATTCACTGTGAACTGAGCTGTTCTGAGACACGCAAAACACTGGATGAAGAACTGATCGTATGAGCAAAGTGAACGCTTCGCTTTGTAATTCACAACACGATCAGACTTATTTAATTATGTTACAGCCTTTTGCGATTTGATGAAGTGATAAGCTATATAAGCTTTTGATTTTAGTTCGTTTGACAGATACATTGCCAAAGCAATGGCACAAAACACAACATTAAAGACCTTTTATGTTATTATGAGATGTTAAAAAATTATACCTACCACCATGTTCTTCTTGTCACCAATCCTGCCTGTCTCAAGTCTCCAGTTTTCCAACTCCCTTTAAGAGGAAACATCTCCTTAGTTCTATACTCAGTGTTATACTGGTGTGTTGAATGCGTGTGGTGCAACGTACCTGTGTTCTACTGCTTCATCCTCTTCCTGGTTGTTGTCTACATGCAATGCACAAATGTAAATGAGTACACAGAGAGTGTAGGACACTGGCCCCGTTCTTAGAGGAAACGGTACCAGTGCCGATAACAAACACCGAAGAGACCGGTAGGAACACTAGGCCCTTTGTGCCTGATACACAGCATTAGCCACACTAGGTTTCCGCAAGTCTAAGAGTATTCGGAATTTGTGATGTAAGAACAGCATAGCAGAGGTCTCTCTTGTTGTGCTGTGTGGGGTATTTTTGTACTGTAGAAAGAAGGCATCCAGTCTCTATTGCAATGATATTGACTCTTTGGAGGATTTCAGAGAATATATAAATGTCTGCACAAAACGCTCCACCAGATCATTTGTGGCAGGGTGCAATGGGGCAGAGCGCACATGTTTCACACCATTAGCTTTTAGAAAAGAGCCAAACTCATCTGACGTAAATTGTGGGCCGTTGTCGCTTACCAGAGTTTCAAGTATGCCATAGTGACTGAATAAGCCTCTCAGTACTTGAATGTTGTGGAATCCATCATTCTGGCCATTTTGAATGAACATCGACAACCACCAGGAACATCCGCCCCTTAAATGGACCAGCAAAGTCGATGTGAATACACTGCCAAGGAGCTCCGAGCCATGGCCAAGGGAGAGACAGGGAGATTTTCGATTTTGCTGGCATGACAAGCAGGTTTTGTATTTCTCTTAAATTTGCGAGTCACTACTGGGCCACCAGATGTAGCTGCGTGGTAGGGCTTTCACTTTCACTACACCCGGGTGTCCCGCATGCAGATCCTCTAAGACTCTTTGTCTAAGGTTGGGTGGAACAATAACTTGCTGTCCCCACATTAAACAGTCCTGCTTTAAAGAGAGTTCCTCTTTTCGGATGAGGAATGGTGTCAATGCATTATCGAGTCCTTGATGGATGGAAACTGCCCTGAGGATGCCATCTCCGCCACATGAGAAAGAATAGGGTCTGCTCTGGTTTCTTTGCAAATGTCTGCACTACACACCAGTAGAGCTTCCACATGGTTAATGAGGTAAGCATCCACTGAACTACTGGATTATGTAAAAGAGACCACCTCTAGAGCCTCGCAGCAGCCATGGAGGGAGTGGTTTTACCAGGGCTGAGGATGGTAGCAAGTGGACGGTGGCATCTGTAAAGGTAAGTGTGAAATTTTCTGACTCCAAAAATTATTCCTAGTGCTTCACTTTATAACTGTGCATAGTTTTGCTCAGACTTGCTCAAAGTCTCTCCTGACTGTCAGGCATCACATGGGAAAGCACAGGTCCTACTACGTCATTTAGCGGGTAAGCACACTCCAAATGAGCTTTGGCCTTCTGGAAAGATTTCTCGCACTCCGGAGACCAGTTCCATTTTATGTCCTTATGCAACATTGCATTTTAATGAATGAAGAATTGTAGACAGGTTCGTAACAAATCTTTCATAATAATTTACCAATCCCAGAAATGATCGAAGCTACTCAGGTGCTGTGATTCACTAGACACAGCTTCCATTGACACCATTATGTGCACAGCCTTTTGGTATGTGAGAGCCGTTTCTGTCAACAACTTCCTTTATGTCAACCCGCTACTCAAACCACACACAAATCTGTCCCGAAGTGCGTCATTCAAATTATCGCCAAACTCACAGTTCCACTAATCTCTGTAACAAAGCCACGTATTGAGCGATATCGGCCGAAATCGGAATCTCTTTGTGATCACAATGGGCTTGGGGGTAAAATGTGCTTGCAGTGTGCTCACAATTTCATCATACTCCATAGCTCCAGGCTTAACCAGTCCAATGAGACTGTGAAAAACTCAATACGTTGATGCCCCCATGACACTGAGTAACACTGGCACTCTTTTCTCACCACTGATGCCATTCGCCTCCACAAAATGCTCAAATCATTCTACATAGGTAGACCATTGTTCCCTCGCTTCATAAATTGCTTCGACATGTTGGATGATCGCAGCCATTCTGTACAATTGAATGCCAGCTTGATAATGGCAGTGGGAACCTCAGGAGCTGAAACACGATTATGATAAGGGCCATTACCTTTCTGACACACGCTTTCACCAGTCACAACAGACTGGGGCCAGTTGACCAGTCAGAGCAGACTGAGCTTTTCCTTTAGCATAATTGTTCAATGAGCAGGGTACTCCATTGATTTCAGTTGATTTGTCTTATGCTTCAGATCATTTAATAATTTGCAATTGTAAAAGTAGAAATGACTACCTACTTCTCAACAATATAAAACACATGATAAAAGTAATAATAAAAGTACAGTCACAGGTATTTATTGAAAAAACTGTATAAAAGTATTGCAAATAACTCATGTTGCATTTAAAGTCTTCTAGAGCCATGTAATATCTTTATGTGAAGAACAGAGTGGATCTTAATGTTTTAATCGCTGAAATGATCCTGCTCTGTGAATGCACCTCATTCAAAAGATACACCCGACTCTTTAGCATGACACAATCGGTCATGAGGCACACGAGAGCCAATGACATTTCACAATCAAAGCTGGTGTAATGATGCAGTCAGTCACGAGACACACGAGAGCCAATGCCGTTTCACTATCAAAGCTGATGTAATGATGCAGTCAGTCACGAGACACACAAGAGCCAATGACATTTCACAATCAAAGCTGGTGTAATGATGCAGTCAGTCACGAGACACACGAGAGCCAATGCCGTTTCACTATCAAAGCTGATGTAATGATGCAGTCAGTCACGAGACACACCAGAGCCAATGCCGTTTCACTATCAAAGCTGATGTAATGATGCAGTCAGTCACGAGACACACGAGAGCCAATGCCGTTTCACTATCAAAGCTGATGTAATGACGTAGTCAGTCACGAGACATACGAGAGCCAATGCCGTTTCACTATCAAAGCTGATGTAATGATGCAGTCAGTCACGAGACACACGAGAGCCAATGCCGTTTCACTATCAAAGCTGATGTAATGATGCAGTCAGTCACGAGACACACGAGAGCCAATGCCGTTTCACTATCAAAGCTGATGTAATGATGCAGTCAGTCACGAGACACACGAGAGCCAATGCCGTTTCACTATCAAAGCTGATGTAATGACGTAGTCAGTCACGAGACATACGAGAGCCAATGCCATTTCACTATCAAAGCTGATGTAATGCTTTTTCAGGCGGCAATTTTTGAATGTGTGAGGATCTACGGCAGATGGAAACGCTGATCTCGTTTGAGTCTCTTTTTCACACAAATCAATAGTTTGAACACTTGGAATACTTGTTATATTTGAATAAATTGTGCCTGTAGTTCTATCTGCCTTTTATATTGTGTTTTATATCAAATAATACACAAGGCCATTTGAGTATAGTGCACTCATTGTCATGTTTAAGAAATCAGTTTGAGATGATTTGAGCTTTGTGACATGGTGTGTTATCCAGCCATCAGAAGATGTGGTCATAAAGGGATGGACATGGTCAACAACAATACTCAGATGTGGCATTTAAACAATGCCAAAACAAAGCCCCACACCATTAAATTGTCGCAGCGGAAACGAGATGCATCAGACCAGGCAACGTTTTTCCAACCTTCTATTGTCCAATTTTGGTGAGTCCATGCAAATCAATAGTTTGAACACTTGGAATACTTGTTATATTTGAATAAATTGTGCCTGTAGTTCTATCTGCCTTTTATATTGTGTTTTATATCAAATAATACACAAATGGGTAGGTTGAGGGGTGGGTTTGTGTTATGTGTTTAAACGTGTCTAAATAGCATTTCAGAAGTTTGCCTACCCATTCAGTCTTGATGGATAATAGTAAAACAAACTTGGCTTGCTGTCTGCAGAGGAGGCTCGAACCCGAAGCTCGGCTTGAAACCCCCCCCCACACACACACCCCAACATGTCATAATGGCAAAATTATAACCCAATATATAATTTCATTATGACGATAAAATTCCCATGCCCAATGAGACAAAGGTCTCTCATTGAAAGCAATGGAGTAAAGGTGTACCTTAACCTGTGGGTTAAAAAGTGACCAAGCGTCTATATGTGACGAGTTGGGAGTGAGAATGTGTTGGTGTATGAGCTTCAAATCATGTAAATTAATTCTAGCAGACCCCCAAAATAAAATTATGAACTAAATAAGCATAATTCGGATAATGCATAATATGCATAATTTGCACTCACAACTCTCAATAGAGTTTCCTTACCACTAAGCCACTGGACCCTACCATCCCGGCTGCTTTACGTACCTAAGCTACACTTAGTCCGACCTCCTCACGTTTTCCATGTATGAAATTACGCACTTCATCAATTAAGGGAACATATTGCATGCTTTGTACAGTCTTTGCAGCGGTGACAGCTTCAATGTATTATAAAATATTTTTTTTTAATTTGTGAAAGCAATTTTCTGTTCCTCATGAGAGTCTCCAGAGAGCGTGATAGCAAAGCATCTTTACTCAGTAAGTGAAACATGCCCTAATGCCCTGTCATTCTTTACCGTCTCCTTTGATTTATAAACCTATCACAGTGTAGTGGCTCTACATCTGAGCAGCTCGCAACTTTAATGTGCATGTTTGATGTATGTGATTCATGTCTGACAGTCGCATATGTGCAGCTGCATTGATTAGCTAAGAGGAATGCATTGAATCCTTTTACATGGATTTACTTTGGAATCAGGTGACTTGGGTCTCAGTTGAGTAGCCTACTTAAGTCTAACCACAGCCAACATAAGACCATGCAGTCTATGGCCACTTTATTAGGTACACCTTGCTAGTACTCTTTTGCCTTCAGAAACTGCCTTAATTCTTCATGGCATAGATTCAACAAGGTGCTGGATATTTTGGCATGATAGCATCACACAGTTGCTGCAGATTTGTTGGCTGCGCATCCATAATGCGAATCTCCCAGTCTACACATCCTAAAGCTGCTCTATTGGATTGAGATCTGGTGACTATGGAGGCCATTTGAGTATAGTGCACTCATTGTCATGTTTGAGATGATTTGAGCTTTGTGACATGGTGTGTTATCCAGCCATCAGAAGATGTGGTCATAAAGGGATGGACATGGTCAACAACAATACTCAGATGTGGCATTTAAACAATGCCAAAACAAAGCCCCACACCATTAAATTGTCGCAGCGGAAACCAGATGCATCAGACCAGGCAACGTTTTTCCAACCTTCTACTGTCCAATTTTGGTGAGTCCATGCAAATTGTAGTTCTCTGTTCTTAGCTGACAGTAGCCAAGTTTCCATTCACTTTCTGTTTTGTTATCAACAAAGTGAATATGCGTTAAAAAAGATTGTGAAATTTGCTGTCTCCAGCCTGTTCCTATTCAATTGGTAGAGAATTTGCTGCTTACAATTTTCACGAATAATAGACCTATTACTTAATTAGGATATATTAATCAGAAGATCACGGCGAAGTGGGACAGCTTGTCTGACAGGACTGCATGTAACTTTATGTGACGAAGCCCATGGGTTTGTACACAGGGCAGCTCATTTGTCCTGTATGCAAAATTTTCCACAAAAAAAGTATGGTACAGTAAAATGTCCGGTCATATAGCATATAATGGTCCATACAGCTGCCACCTTAACAATTCTAAAATTAGTTTAGAGCTCTTTGGATTCAACCCACTTTATTTTCCTAATTAGTTTGAGATAAAATTATATTACATAGCCTATTAATAAATTATATGTATAAAATAATTTTTATTAACAAGTGTCATGTTTGGGATTTTCATTTGTCAATAGCCAGATCCTGCTCATGAAATTGTGATGTTATGGCATTCATTTTATTTATTCAGATACAGAATTAACATGTTGATTATTTTACCTTTCTTTTGGTCAGTATTGGAAACTCCAACAGCCTTCCATCGTTTGACAGATGCCCCATTTTTATTTTTGAAGAGCTGCAGAGATTTTCAAGACATTATATTTTCCTCATCCATTTTGAAACAAAATGTTATTATATATTATTAAATTGCCTTTCTATCAGCTAAAACCAGTCTGGCCATTCTCCTCTGACCTCTGGCATCAACAAGGCATTTTCGCTCACAGAACTGCAGCTCACTTTTTCCTGACCATTCTCTGTAAACCCTAGAGATGTAAACCCTAGTAACGGCAGTTTCTGAAATACTCAGACCAGCTCGTCTGGCACCATGTTTAAAGTCACTTAAATCACCTTTCTTCCAAAACGGCATTACACATTTGTATGACAAACCATTTTTTTTTATTATTTTATGAGAAGCCTATATGTTATATGTTAATAACTTATGAGGGCATTGTATGCTTCTAATAAATGCCTGCTTTAAAATAACACATTTATTCACACAAGTTATGCTTTGCTAAGCAAAGCTTACTTGTAATATAGTGATAGTGTAATGCAGGCAAGTCCAAGTTATCTCAAGCTTCAAAGGTCAGCAGTTAATCAAAAGAGGGATTATCTTCTAATTAACAAACTATGGGTTAAAGGATAATTGCCTTTAAAAAATGAGGCTTTGATTGTTCTTTAAATAGGGAATCATGGAAAGTGAAAGCATTTAGCCTGATATGCTAGTCTCAAAGGACATTGTCATGCATTCAACAGATATTTAATATGCAACATTTGCAGAACAGTGTTTCAAACAGTAAAACAAGCTCAGTTTAAGCACTGTAATAATACCTGTTCCTGGACTTTGCTATGGCTACGATATCATTGTCACTATTTTTCATTTTTTTTGGGAACATGTTTGTGCCTAAATTGTGCGGCTTGTTTGGGTGTTCTCTTACTTTTCAGATTTACATAAAACAGGTGAAAATTACTCTTTTGAATTAGGCGAGTAAACAACCGCCCAAAACCTCATAGTGGTTGGTATTGCATCACTTATTTTCTTCATAAAAGAACCAAGACAAAGCGTCATAAAAGAGCCATTAGCTGCTATCACGGTTAGGTTCAGTTATGTTCATTCTTAGTTTCGTTTTCATGGATTTCTAGATTTTTAATCATCACATGTATTCCTTTGAGTTCTTGTCTGTCTTCTGTCTCCATGGTAACACATCATTATGAGTTTGTTTGGTTCAGCTGTGTTTAATTATCACCTTGTTATCTGCTGCTTTTCTTATATTCATGGTCCAGTCTTGTACACGTATGTGTTACTGGTGTGTGCAGGCAGGAAGACGAAGACAGGCAGATACAATTCCAAACGTGATTTAATCTTAGATAAACGCAAGGCAACAGAGCAACAGCACAACACACTGAAACACAACTGAGACCGGACAGAGACTGAAAGAACGGGAGTAACTATTATAGTGAACACAATGAGGATAATGATGACACACAGCTAACACAGATGAACTAATAATGATGGTAACCGGGGAGACAGACGAAACAGAAAGGAACATGTGACAGATACAAACAAACTGAAAGTCCAATCAAACTGAAACTAAACGTGGCTGTGACAGTATGGTTGTGGTTGCTTTGCCTGTCTTTATGTTATTCTTAGTGGTGGCGAGATGAAGCCTCATGAAGCATTGAAGCTTTTCAGCCAAGTGGTTCACAAAGGGGTTTATTTCTCGAGGCTTCATTTGCTCACAATACCACCTGGTGGTCAAAGAGTGTAAAACAAGCAGATACATGACAGATGACCTGATGTGATTTGCGATACACTGTATTTTGCGCCAGTTAATGCTTAGAAATAATGGTGAAGAAAAAAAAAACAATTTCCACATAGACTAATCTATTTATATGAATATAATGTCGTTTCTGGTAGTATATAATGATTACACAACATAACTGTGTAATAAACGTATTGGCTTGAAGTGAATGGGGCTATCAAATGTGTGTAAATCAATTCTTTGGTCATAGGCAGGAGGGACAATATTATTATTCTAAAACTGGAAATTGGCTGGGTTTAACTGGGCAGAGGGCAAGATTCGAACCGCTTCCTGAACCAGTCAGGTGGAAGCGAGGCTTCGGACGTCATCAATGACATCATTGGTCTAAATCGATACAAGCCTCGATACGCGCTTCACTGAAAGCTTCCGGGATTTCTCCACACACGCTCCGAAGCCTCGGCACAGAATGTGACATCACTAGTTATACTACTTTGTGGATTATTTTTAAATGTAACTGGTCTGTTCTCTGCGTTGTGTTGTGTGTGTAAGGAAGAACAGGACAGCATTCGCAGTTTCGCTGATCTTTTATTCCAAAATAGTCACCATGTGCTTCATTTCCACTCGTAAAACAAAAATAACTCCAAAGCAGTAACATTACAAAGATAACCACACAGATACGTAAAATAATATGATATACATAAATTGGAGTGAAAATACAGACATAAAAGCAACAATTAAAATAAATAAGATTAACAAGATTAAATAAGATTAACAAGAGCTCAAAATAACCTCACCTCTACAGTGCATCACCAATGCAAAGAGGAAGAGGAGGGGTCAGAACGTCTCGGTTACGTATCTTACGTATCTGTCGCCTCTGGCTTGCTCAGTTGGGGACACTAAATTTTCTAATAAATATCCAAATAAATTTAATTACTAAACTAAATGATATCAACTACATTACTTGAATATATATGATAATTGAAATGAGCTGATGACATCACCGTTTTCTCCAGAGCGGCTGTACAGCCGAATCAAATTCTGTTAATTATTTTCCTGTTTAACACTGTGAAGCTGCTTTGAAACAATCTGCATTGTAAAAAGCGCTATATAAATAAAGTTGACTTGACTTGACTTGACGTATGTGACCCTCGTTCCCTGAGGAGGGAACGGAGACGTAACGTCAGTGACTGACGAAATGGGGGTTTCGCCTAGAAGCCTATCATCTTCGGGATCTTAGAAAACGCCCAATGGCAGGCCAATGCCATGGGCATGCGGAATTTGCATAGCGTAGCTCTGCCCCACAGCGTGGGTATATAAGGAAGTACGCTGGCAACATCGCATTATGTTTACCTGCTGAGGAGCCAAGACTGAACTCCCGGCCGTTTCAGCGGTACAGCGGATGTAGCAGAGGGACGTTACCACTCCGTTCCCTCCTCAGGGAACGAGGGTTACATACGTAACCGAGACGTTCCCTTTCGTTCAGTCACTCCGAGTAACGTCAGTGACTGACGAAATGGGGGTCCCAATTCAATCACGCCACTCGGCTGTCGTCCAGTGCCCTGCGTAAGTGTGAGCTCCCTGTCGTAAGCTAGTACGGACGAAGGACTCCAACTTAGCCCAGGAATACCAAGGTACACTGGGAAGCATATTCTAGGTGGAAGTATGCGCCAAAGTGCCTACCCGTAGAGAGGACTTAAGGAGACACATATGACCCAGCCGAAGGTGGAAATTTTACCCCCAGGGGAGGCAAGGGCTTGCCGAGGGAAATACACATGCTCGGAGAGGCTTACAGTGGAAATACACATGTGGGGGTCACCCATAGGGGAAACCATGCACACGGTGGCACCTAGCCTGACACGAGGGCCTGAGCGAGTGGGCAGACGCACTGGTGTCGGCATCGACAGTGCTGGAGGAACTCAGGGTTTCGGGGAAACTACCTGAGGAAAATATCGCACGTATCCCGTCCGTGGAGAGGAATGGCGAGCAAGCGAAGACACCTGAGCCTAGCCCATTACCGGCCACCTGTAGAGGCGAGTACATGAGAGGACACTGGCTCCACTCGGAGATTATAGAATCTGGCGAATGTGTTGGGTGTCGCCCAGCCTGCAGCTCTGCAGATGTCTGTCAGCGAGGCGCCATGCGCTAGAGCCCAAGAGGAGGCCACACTCCTGGTGGAGTGTGCCCTGACCCCAAGGGGGCATGGGCGCCCCTGCGTCTGGTAAGCCAAGACAATGGCGTCCACTATCCAGTGAGACAACCTTTGCTTGGAGAGAGCCTTTCTCTTCAGCTTCCCACCATGACAGACAAAGAGCTGGTCTGAGGTCCTGAAACACTGCGTTCTGTCTACGTAAGCACGGAGGGCGCGTACTGGACAGAGCAGTGCCAAGGCTGGGTCTGCCTCCTCCAAAGGCAGCGCTTGCAGGTTCACCACCTGGTCCCTGAACGGAGTGGTGGGAACCTTGGGCACATATCCAGGCCGGGGTCTCAGGATCACGTGAGAGTCGGCCGGCCCGAATTCTAGGCAAGCTTCGTCAACCGAAAATGCCTGCAGGTCCCCTACCCTCTTGATGGAGGCCAAGGCGATCAGGAGCGCTGTCTTCATAGACAGGAACTTAAGCTCGACTGATCGCAAAGGCTCGAAGGGAGCCCTCTGCAGAGCATCTAAAACTACTGAGAGGTCCCAAGAGGGTACGAGGGGAGAGCGAGGAGGATTCAGTCTCCTCGCTCCCCTCAGGAACCTGATGATCAGGTCGTGCTGACTTACCTCTTTCGTCTCCACAAGGTCGTGGTAGGCGGATATCGCGCCCACATATACCTTGAGGGTGGAAGGAGACAGCCTTCGTTCCAACCCTTCCTGGAGGAATGAGAGCACAGACCTGATCGGGCATTTCCAGGGGTCTTCTTGGCGAGAAGAACACCAGGTGACCAAGAGGTTCCACTTCAACGCATAGGCGTGTCTGGTAGACAAGGCCCTAGTGGAAGTGATGGTAGCCACCACCTGAGGTGGTAGGGTACTCAAACCTACCGTGTCCCGTCCAGGAGCCACACGTGGAGGTTCCAAAGATCGGGACTCGGGTGCCAGAGGGTGCCCCATCTCTGAGAAAGGAGGTCCTTCATCAGAGGTATGGACCAGGGAGGGGCTGTCGCAAGGAGTAAGAGTTCGGAGAACCAGGTCCGGCCGGGCCAATATGGGGCGACCAAAAGGACCTGCTCCTTGTCCTCCCTGATCTTGCACAGAACCTGTGCGAGAAGGCTCACTGGGGGGAACGCATATTTGCGGAGGCCCCGTGGCCAGCTGTGCGCCAGAGCATCCGCACCGAGGAGGCCCTCGGTCAGGGAATAAAACAGGCGGCAATGGGAAGAGTCGTGGGAGGCAAACAGATCTACCTGTGCATCGCCAAACTGTTCCCAAATCAGCTGGACCGTCTGGGGATGGAGTCTCCATTCTCCCGGAAGTGGCTGAAGCCATGAGAGCTCGTCGGCTGCACGGTTCAGGGTTCCTGGGATATGGACAGCACGAAGGGACCTCAGATGCTTCTGACTCCATAAAACGAGATGGCAGGCGAGTTGAGACAGACGGCGGGAACGTAGACCATCTTGGCGGTTGATGTACGCTACTGTGGCCGTGTTGTCTGACCGGACTAGTACGTGTTGACCCCTGAGCAACGCTAGGAAGCGGTGCAGGGCGAACCGTACTGCCAGCAACTCGAGGCAATTGACATGCAGGAGGCGCTGGGGTCCTGTCCAGGAGCCCGCGGCAACATGTCCATTGCACATGGCACCCCAGCCCGTGGTGGAGGCATCTGTTGATACAACAATATGCCTGGAAACTCGTTCTAAGGACACTCCGGTCCGTAGAAAGCAGAGGTTCGACCACGGGGTGAGGGTCTGCAGGCAGGTCCGAGTCACTGGGACCCGGAGCGTGCCCGACTGCCATGCCCATCTCGGGACTCGATCGCGAAGCCAGTGCTGAAGCGATCTCATATGAAGCAATCCGAGCGGCGTTACCGCGGCTGCAGATGCCATATGCCCCAGGAGCCTCTGAAATAATTTCAGTGGAACCGCACTCTTTCTCGATTTGACGGAGGCAAGTCAGCAGTGACTGCGCGCGCTCGCTCGTAAGCTGACGCGACCGAGCCGATATCCATACCGAGAAAAGAGATCCTCTGCACGGGGCAGAGTTTGCTCTTCTCCCAGTTGACCCGAAGGCCCAGACGGGCTAAGTGCTGGAGCACTAGGTCTCTGTGTTCGCACACATGCTCTCGAGAGTGACTCAGTATGAGCCAGTCGTCGAGGTAGTTCAGAATGCGAACCCCGTGTTGCCTGAGTGGCACAAGGGCTGCCTCGACGATCTTCGTAAAGACGCGAGGGGACAGAGCTAGCCCGAATGGGAGGACCGCGTACTGATATGCCCACCCCTCGAAAGCAAACCGTAGGAATGGTCTGTGTCGAGGAAGGATGGAGACATGGAAGTAGGCATCCTTCAGGTCGATCGCTGCAAACCAATCGGCTGGACGAATGCATTCGAAAAGGCGTTTCGCTGTCAACATCCTGAACGGAAGCCTGTGAAGGGATCGGTTCAAGACGCGCAGGTCTAGGATTGGTCGTAACCCACCGGTTTTCTTGGGTACAAAGAAGTAGGGGCTGTAAAAGCCAGACTTCATTTCGGCTGGAGGGACAGGCTCGATCGCACCCTTCGCCAGCAAGGTAGCAACCTCCGCACGCATGACTGGGGCATTGGGCCCCACCATGGTAAATCGGACTCCCTGGAAGCGGGGAGGAGCCTGAGCGAACTGAATCGCGTAGCCGAACCTGATGGTCTTCGCGACCCAGCGGGACAGCCCCGGAAGCTCTAGCCAGGCTCCCAGGAACTGCACCAGCAGGGACAAGCGAACCACAGGCGTACCCCGGGTGGGGCAGCGAGGCGGCGTGACCGGCCCAGACGTGGGAGGCGTAGCGTCCCGGTGTGGGGGCACGGTCAGCAGCCGCGTCCTGACAGAGGAGACCAGGGAAGGACGTGCGTTCCACTGGGGTCTGCTCTGAGAGGAGACTGGCGCCAGAGAGGGACGAGAGTGGCGTGGCCCGGGGGCGGCGCACACTGCCATTGGTCTCTGGGGGCTCAGGGATGGGCGGGTTAGTTCTTTCTTTGACAAAAATAGGGTGCTGCTGACCCGGGGGCCAGCAGCGGAACAAAGGATTCTCCCCCGGCCCTCCACCGGGGGAAGGAGTGGTCCTGCTACCATCTCCTGGAAAGAACTGCCCATCCCTGAGCTGGGGACTGGGGCGCCTTCCTGCGGCGTCCTCCACGGCGCGGCCCAGGTGAAGGCTGCTGCTGGGGCCGGGCGGGAGGGCGCCCTCGGCGGCGAGTAGGCTGAGGCGACTGTGCCGGCGGCTGGGTGGAAGCAGCAGCTGGCCGCCGGGGCAGTATATGTTTAATAGCCTCAGTCTGCTTTTGGGCGGTTGAGAACTGTTGGGCGAAGCTCTCAACCGCGCCGCCGAATAGCCCAGCCTGGGATATGGGAGCGTCGAAGAACCGGGTCCGCTCGGCGTTCCGCATATCGGCCAGGTTGAGCCATAAGTGTCTCTCCGCGTGACCTCCTCATGCACCTCCGGGAAAAAAGGTATTGGGGGCGGGGTCTGACGGGTGTCAGAGCGCGGTGCCCCCAAAAAACAATCGTCCAGCCGCGAGCGCTCAGGTCGGGGCGGAGGGTTCCACTCCAACCCGAGACTCGCGGCTGCCCGGGAAAGCATGGCTGTCAACTCTGGGTCCGACTCGGGCAATGCTGGCACACCGGAAGGCGGCAGCACAGCCGAATCATCATCCTCAGAGGACTCTAGCCCACCTTGAGATGCGGCGATCGACATCTCCTCGTCCTCTGCGGGCCCAAAGGAGCCGGCTCCGTTGCTACAGTTTGTGCGCAGGGGGGGAGCGGTGCGCTAGAGGGGGGTGTGGCCCGAGGCATGAGCGTCGGGGCTTTATTCCACACCGTCACCCTCAGGTCACCCTGGCCACCAGCCAAAGTGTTGCCTCGCGAGGAGACAGCAGATTGGGGTGTGGCAGAGGGGACTCTCGCTCCGGAACGGAGCTCATTGAGTCTCGACCGCAGCACCGAGATGGTCATGTTCCCGCAGTGGGAACATGACTCATCCATGAACGCTGCCTGAGCGTGCTGTAAGCCCAAACACGTCAGACAATGTTCATGCCCATCAGAGGGCGGCAGAGACCGACCGCACCCAGAAGTACACGGGCGAGACATCTTTAAAAAGACGTGCCACGTGTAAGCTCTTTTGTGAGAGGAAGCTTCGCAGTGATGCCGAAGTGCCCAGGGACCGAATACCAGCTGAATGCAGACCACTGCACAGATCAGCAGGCAGGCAGTAAACGATCGCTGGAACACGCCGTAACAACAACACCGACTGGAAAGCTGCTCGTCTCGAAGAAGCTGACGATACTCAGTCAAAGGCTTGAGGAGTGAAGAGAAACTCTTGGCTCCGAAGCAGAAACATAATGCGATGTTGCCAGCGTACTTCCTTATATACCCACGCTGTGGGGCGGAGCTACGCTATGCAAATTCCGCATGCCCATGGCATTGGCCTGCCATTGGCCGTTTTCTAAGATCTCGAAGATGATAGGCTTCTAGGCGAAACCCCCATTTCGTCAGTCACTGACGTTACTCGGAGTGACTGAACGAAAGGGAACAGGAAATTATATCAACTTGTGATGTCATCACCACAATTAAAGGAGAAAGCACTCATATTTCAATTAGGCAGTCATATCAAGTGTATGTAAACAAACAATTTTGGGTGAATTCTAATAAACAATATATGAATTGAACAGGAAACTTTCTGTACCTGTTACATAAACATCATTGGAACCTTTCATCTTCGTCTTTGTGATTTCATCTGCAGAGCAACCGTTACAGCTGCGTCCGAAATCACATAATAGGTACTGCATTTGGTTTGAAACTTAGTTTGTGACCATTGAAAAAGTATGTTCTATTTATATGAATGTGTATAGTATACAGTAAATGAAATTCGGATTAACTACATCAGCCATGTTGTCATGTGACATATGGCATCAGTTTGTGTTGCTTGACTTTGATTAGCCAAGTAGTAGGTCATCCGGGTACTTTTCAGAATCAGAATTAGAAAAAAGCAGCTTTATTGCCAAGTATGATTTTTATTTTTTTTTGGTGACAAAAGCTTTCACAGCACAAACAGAATGACAGTGACAAGACACAGATAATAAAACAGAATAGAATAAGTAGGAAATAACAATATACTAAAATATAAAAAAAAATACACAATATATAAAAATAGACAAAAGACGATATATGCATGTACAAGTATGTTATGTACAAATGCAAGGATATGTAAAAAAGAAGTATTGTGTTAAATAAATAAGTAAATGTATAAATAGTGTTGCGTCTTGCACGTTTATTGCCAAGTGGGGGCATTAACTGTTCATGAGATGGATTGCCTGAGGGAAGAAACTGTTCCTATGCCTGGCTGTTCTGGTGTTCAGTGCTCTGTAGATCAGATGGCATTCACGGCAAAAGTTCAAAGAGGAAGTGGCCTGGGTGTGAGGGGTCCAGAGGCGTGTACCGATGATTCTCTCAGCAGTCCAGACTATCTGCTGTAGTCTTCTGAGGTCTGATTTGGTAGCTGAGATGAACCAGACAGTTACAGACGTGCAGAGGACAGATTCAATGACTGCAGAGTAAAACTATATCCACAGTTTGAACTTCCTCAGCTGGCGAAGTAAGTACAGCTGGGCCTTTTTGACAATGGAGTCTATGTGATTGTCCCACTTCAGGTCCTGAGAGATGGTGGTGCCCAGGAACCTGAATGACTCCACGGTGGCCACTGTGGTGATGTCAAGTGGGAATAATGCTGGGGTGTTTCTCCTGAAGTCCACAATCACCTCCTCCGTTTTGAGCGTGTTCAGCTCCAGGCTGTTATGACTGCACTAGACAGCCAGCTCTTTAACCTCCTGTCTTTTCGCTTACTTTTTTACCTACTATGAATTTGAACATACTACTTGACTCACATACTGTTTTATTTGGACGCACATGTGTTTGTAATTATCTGACTACAGAAGTAGAAGTATGTGTCCATGTCTTTGTAACTAATGATCATGCAGACGGAAATCACACATATTGTGCTCTGATATGATCAGACTTTTTGAGCAAAGTTGCCGGGCAATATTGCCGAGTGACGTTGCTTTGGCACTTTCCCATTGAGAATGGGCAACATATTTCTATCTGGATACTTTAGATCGGTCGTGGGTCGAGTGTCTCACCTGGTTGCCCGTTGACACCAACATTGCCCAGCAACATTGCTCAAAAAGTTAGGTAACACTTTATTTTAAGGGTCCAGAATAATGTTAAACTAGTAATTAATGATTAACTTGTTCACAATTAAGCATTAGTTAAGCACGAACACACTAGAAATGAATGATTAACTTTACATTATAGTAAGGGCATATTAGCCATTATTTACAACTAAATAAGCCATATATTATTTTTGTGTAGTGATGTAATTATATTTCTGTGCCATTCTGTTAAGTTAACTGAACAATAAGCTAGTAGTTATGTTTAATTACTGCTAATTTTGCCGTTATAAATTGCTAAAATATTGTAACAAAAACAGAATGACCCCTTATTCTAAAGTAAGAGTTTTATCCTCATTAATTATGGCACTTATTGAGTGATATTTAAGTTTATTAACCAGAATAAGCCAATAATTAAGGCTAAACTGCCACTAATTCAATACAAATAAAGATAATTTGACCCCCTGTTCTAAGCTCTTATTTACACTATTGGTTTGTTTAGCAGTTATTCTGCAACATGAGCTCATGAGAATGTGTATTTTGATGTAAAGTGTGGTTCTACATTCATCTAATACGTACAACATTGACAGCACTAAACATTTCGCTCTGTTTGTGACTTCTGCTGCAAACTCGGTTCAAAGGATTACGTTAAACAAAACTGCACTTTAAAACCCTAAAATGAATAACATTTCTGTAATCATTTAACCATTATTTATCATGTAATACTTATTTTGTTTGCCGTGGGACACAATGACTAGAGAGTACACCAAAACGCAACATAAATTCACAAAAGACACCAATTTAATTTGTTCGCTGTGATCCACCTCTTTAGAATCCAAACGAGGAACTTCTTTATCCAGCGATCTTCATCTTTATCTTCAACAGCGACCGTAAAAACAAATCCCGCGCTCGTTATGAATTCAAAACTTGTGTTTTACGGGAGTGATCTCAAACGCTCATTGGCTCTCGCCTGCTTCGTCACAGATTGCCGTGTTTTAGTGTTTGAATGAGAAACGCGCGCCTTCAAATAGTGAAGTGAAGCTTAAATTAAATAACTTAAACTGCTCTGTACCTCATACAAAACTATATCGCCAGAGAGGACTGCGACTGCAACACATCATCATTCGGACTACTATTGGTACCGCTTTTTCACAATAAAGAAATTATTGTGATTACCCTTTTGTTAGTTATGTTTTTCTTTATAACCCTACATATTTTTAAGAAATGGTTATGTGTAGGTTTAGAGGTTTGAGTGAGATTAGTGACTCAAAATATCATTGTTATGCTATATTGTTACTAAAATTAAAATTTTTCCAAACATTTCTGCCCATTAAGTAATTTTTATTCTCTGTAAAATGGTTATGTTTGGGTTTAGGGATATAACATGTATCTATAAAATGGTAAAAGGGAAACTGTACATATTTTTTTATGATATAAAATATATTTTACATTTTCTGCTGTAAAAGCATAATACATTTGTTTAAATGTTGCCAATACGTTCATGTAACGTTACCTTTAACCATTTATCCAAATATACAAAAAAAGTATGTTTTGTGTCTGTAAAAGCTGCTTATTAACTTATATAACAAATAACTGCCATAATAGACACTTTTCACACACTGTGATGGCGCATTTTAACGGTCATCAATATTGTAAATCCTGCAAACTTTTTTGTATTTTATTATTTTAGTTTTTTTTGCTATTTGAGCAAATGGGCACACAAAAAAAATATATTTAATGTATTCTCTCATTCGCCGCTATAAAAGTTAACCCAACTATGACGACTTCCGCTCTGAAAAACTGAGGGTTCCCTGTCTTCGCCTCCAGCCTCTGTGCACCCTGCTCCACCTCGGCCTGTCGACACTTCGACGCCACCTTGGCTCCTCCCTCCCTCAGCTCCACCGGAAACCATCGTTCATCCGGCTTCGCCTTGGTCAGTCGTCGACCTGCCTGCACCTTCGGCTTCGTCTGGCTCCGCCTTCCCCTCAGCGCCGCCTTTGTCCTCAGTCCCACCGGTTCAGCCTCTGCCCTCTAGTTCTCCGGTTCCACCTCGGGCGCTCGTCTCTGCAGTTCATCGGGTCAATCTGGGTCTCCATCAGTGGCTGCATCTCCGTTGGTCATCCCCAGGGTGACGTCTACCACCAAGTCGACTCCTCCATGGCTCCTCCCACCGTCGACTAGGCCCTGGGGCCTCGTCCTGGCTGGTCTCTGGTGTACCATCTGGCTCCTGCTCCAGGCTCCTCCCTCCATCCACTCCTCCTTGGACTGTTTTTCTTTGCTTTGGACTGTGTCTTTTTTCTTTTGCTCCATGCCCTCCTCCAGAGCCCCCGCCCTCCCTCCTCAGTTGTTCTAGTTATACAGTGCGAGGACACGCCTTCCCGGGAGGGGGCGATCTGTCACATGTATGCTCTGTCTTGTGTTTTTGGTTAAGTCTCTGTGACCCAGTTTTCCCCAGTTTGTCTAATTAGTTATATCATTCACCTGTGCCTCGTTTATCACCTCGTTATTCTCATTTGCTTTGTGTACTTAAGCCCTCAGTTCTCCCTCAGTGTTTGTCGGTTCTCGTCTTTAGTTATACGTGTATAAGGGTTTCCTGAGTTTTATTATTAAAGTTCCTGTCTCCTGTTCATCCTTGTCTTTATGAGCTTCTATCCTACACGTAACGTGACAATATAACTTTCACTTTAGAATAGGGGGTCATTCTGTCTTTATTACCCTTTAGCAATTTATAACGGCAAAATCAGCAGTAATTAAATATAATAACTAGCTTATTGTTCAGTTAACTTAACAGAATGGCACAGCAATATAATTACATTTCTACACAAAAATAATATATGGCTTATTAAATAATGGCTAATATGCCCTTACTATACTGTTAAGGTAATCATTAATTACTATTGTGTCCATGCTTAACTATTGCATAATTGTGAACAAGCAAATCATTAATTACTAGTTTAACTAATGCATAATTCCGGACCCTTAAAATGTAAAGTTAATTTTTATTAACATTAATTACTAGTGTGTTCATGCTTAACTAATGCTTAATTGTGAACAAGTTAATCATTAATTAATGCTTAACTAATGCATTATTCTGGACCCTTAAAATAAAGTGTTACCGAAGCAAGTTCTTCTACTAAAATAACTTGGAAATTGACAAATAGTCATTGGACTAACCTCCTGTCAGCCAGAGTCAACTAAGAAATCAAAAAGCAGATGGCATTTAAAGTGACATGGGTTGGGGAGTCCATGCCAGTGGGTGAAGATGTCAATGAGCTAACCTTTCAGAGGATCTAATGAAGACATGCTTTGGTTGTTGGAATGTAGCCATTGGTTTTATTGCATCTTAGATTCGTACAAAACTTAATCCTACCCATCATTTTGAATAGTATAATCAGAGTTCATCATTATATTGCACATCACAGTATCACACTAGGGGCCAGATTTACTAAACAGGGCAAATTTGCATGAGAGTGCAATTCCCAAAAAAAAAAACGCAGATGGGAGTGGAAAGTTATTCGTGTGAGCTACCGACGACACGGAACACAGACCCAGCCAGATCATTTCCATAATGACCAATGCAATCTACCAAGAGCAGCACAAATTAGCATTTGGTTTAAGACATGCTTTTTGGGCGGTAAATAATGGTGCAAATACCAGTAAATTGACCAGTGCATACCTTAGAAAATCACCTTGCATGATTGATTTATGGGAGGAGAGTATTTAAATTTTGCGTCTGAAAGGGAAACCCCTACAAATACTCAAAGTCAGTCGCAAAAATAGCTGTGTCCACACCTTTCCGGTGCTAATTTATCATAGCGTGTCCTTAGTAAATACTGATAGTAGCTATTTAACACCAAAAGTGGGTTTGCGCAAGCTGTTAGTAAATCTGGCCCTAGGCCTGAAATTAGTATTGTAGAATTTAGTGGACAAGTAAGTTACATGATACAGTGTAATTATACTTAACTACAGTAATAATAATTAACTACATGTACTTACTATAGGGTAGGTTTAGGGTTTGGTTTAGGCTTAGTTGCATGTAATTATGAATCCTTTAGTTATTACAATACTACATTTAATTTAAAATAAAATATTACTGAAACATCTGAATGTATCAACTTTTCTCTCAGATGCAGCCGAGTGTATGTCTAGGACACACACACAAACACACATTCCTTTCCCGCTTCATTTTCTCTTTTATCTACTGTTGTTGTTCCTTTATCGTTGCAGCCCCTAACATTATCAAAGCAGCACAACTCAGCAGATTCAACAATGAACATCAGAAGCGAGACACATTTGTCATTTAACCCGCAGTGTTGCTGGAGGATAACAAAGCCATAGAGGCACTGCACCTGCAATATCACTGTGTTTCAGAGGGCCAAACAATGACATGGCAATTGAGAAATGACAAGTATAATAGCAGGACATGAAAGAAATGTAATGCCAGTATGCGTAATGCGTAATTTATTTGCATTCAGGTTAATGGTGATATTAGCATTTTGTTTTTATTTTTAGTAGGTGAAAAGAGCACATTTCACTTGGCATCAAATTATTATTATTTTTTTGTTGCAATATATACAATATCTATACAGTATATAAAGTACTGTATCTTTTTTCTGCATAATACATGACCAGCAAAAAATTTAGAATCAGAGAAACAATTCAAGTCAAGTCAACTTTATTTATATAGTGCTTTTTACAATGCAGATTGTTTCAAAGCAGCTTCACAGTGTTAAACAGGAAAATAATGCAACCAAATTTGATTCGGCTGTACAGCCGCTCTGGAGAAAACAGTGATGTCATCCAGCTCATTTCAATTATCATATATATTCAAGTAATGTAGTTGATATAGTTAATTTAGTTTAGTAATTAAATTTATTTGGATATTTATTTGAAAATGTAGTGTCCCCAACTGAGCAAGCCAAAGGCGACTTAACTATTAAACTATACATTTAAAAAATATGGCCTTTTGTCACAGTACTACTGTATCAAATATGTCAGTCTATATATACTGTATATACAAAGTCACTTTCAAGGAAACTCTGTTAACTTGGTGGCAATATTTGCAACGCCTTCAGGCTGGTATTTCAGGCCTGCGGATGGGGAAATATAGAATTCTCAAAAACTGCTTACCAAATTCATATTGAAATAACAAAATGTGACATGAACTTTCCCATAAATGTTACACTTAAATAGCTTTAAAAAAGCAGGTAACACTTTTTTTTCGATAGTCCACTTTAGACATTCTACATATGTACTATAAGTAGCTTTGCAACTACATGTCAACTAACTGTATTAGTCTGCTTAATATCTGCTAACATTTTATTTTGATGGTCCCCCAACAGACATTCTAGTGACTATAAGTAACTTTGCAAGTACATGTCAACTTATTCTACTAACCCAGTGCTTCTCAAACTTCTTTGGTCATGCCCCCCTTTCAACCTATGAAAAAATGTGGTTTATTAAAATTAAACATTTTAAACATTTTGAAATTACAATTGTGTTGCTGTTAAAACTGATTGGGCACATGCATGAAGCCCACATATGCTTTAACTGTCCTTGTTAGAGAATAACAGCTTATAGCATAACTTTTCATTTAAATAATCAACACATTTACATATTTCAGTGATGCTACATATGAACATTCAATGGCTGCAGTGAGCCTGCTTTTCACTGCACATTTTTTTTCAAAACGGGGCTGCAGCTTTGATATTGCCACTCTTAAGTCATTTTCAATGATGAGCTTAGATCTGTACTTTGTCTTCAGTGAGGAAACAGCAGAGAACCCTGTTTCACACAGATAGGACGTAGCAAAGGGGAGCAGAATTTTAACTGCCTTCTGACCAATGAGTGGGAACTCCTTCTCCACACCAAGCCAGAATTCACAGAGTCTTTGTGATGGGAACTTTAGCCTCATGTTTGAGTCAGACGTCATCTCAATGAACTGCTCTTCCTCAGAGGAGCTCAGATCAGCCGGTGCAGGAGCAGTGAACGGATCTCTCACCCAATCAAACTGCACACTATTTGTCAGGGAAGTACTTCTGAAAATGACCTCTTAGAGCAGAAATGTGTTCCAAAAAACACAGGATTGGTGCGATTATTGTGAGCAAATTTCAGAAAAAAATGTGCACGATTTTCAAATAAACCTGTATTGCCTTGCTCAAGTTTCCTGCCCCACATCTCCAATTTTCAGACAAATGAGTTGACTTGGTCTGCCAGATGTGGTAGGTGTTTGTTTTTGCCCTGCAGCTGAAGGTTTAATTGATTCAGCTTGGCGAACATGTCACTGAGATATGCCAATTTCATTAGAAATTGTTCATTGCTGAACTTGCTGGCAAGCTCATTCAATCCTTCTTCCTGCAGAAAAAAAATAGAATTTGCTCCCTGAGCTCAAACCCTCTAGATAGCACTTTGCCATCTCGTTTCACTGTAAAACAGCACAGCACTGTGATCGGTGCACATCTCTTGACAAAGCGGGATTTCAGCACTCTTGTTTTGATGTAATTGACCACGGTAACAACGTCAGACAAAACATAATTTAACGCAGGACTTAACTGCCGTGATGCGAGTGCTTCTCGATGTATAAAGCAGTGAGTCCACTTTCGGTACGACTGTGCCTGCAATCCTTTTAAATTTTGAAAATTTTTCCCAGCTATGGTCTGTGCGCCGTCCGTGCAAATTCCCAAGCAGTCCTCCCATTGAATCCCAGCCTCTGTCAAGTATGAATCTATAATCTTGAAAAGTTCATCATCCGTTGCTCTATTTGGGATGTACTTGCAAAACAGTATATCTTCAGTCAGCAAGTCTTCATCAACGAAGCACACATACGCTTTTAACAAACTGTCCTTGGAACTGTCAGTGGCCTCGTCAACTTGGAACGCAAAGCGTTTCAATTTTATTTTCTCAATGAGCTGTTCCTCCAAGTCATTTGCAATATCAGAAATTCGTCTTGATATTGTGTCATTAGACACTGGGATAGTCTTTAATTTCGTGACACTCGCCTCATCAAGCATAACTGACACCATATCTATGGCAGCGGGAAGAATCAATTATTCTGCAATCGTGTGTGATCTCTTGCTTTGTGCAATGCGATAAGCAATTTTGTACGAAGTCAGATGCGCTTTCGCTGTTGCTGAAGTGGCTTTTACAAAATGACTTTGCTGTCCACGACATTGAGACATTGATCAAGTTTTATTTTTAAAAAGTGGCTTTTGAACATAATTCGGATGTACCATCTCAATGTGTCTTCTTAATTTGGTAGGTTTCGTGCTGTCTGCTGCCAGCGTTTTAAGACATAGGACACACATTGGCCTCTCCTCCTCGCCAACCACATTAACAGTGAAGCTGAGAGCAAGATATGCCTCATCATATTTTCTGCATTTAGCTTTTGAATGACCAGCACCTGCCTGGGATGTCTGTGAGACCTCATCTACTGCTTTTCTCTTGCCTTTTATAAACCGATCCATCTTCCATGCAACGTCAGTTAACTTGGCAGTTGTTGTTTTTTTTATCTTCCGCGACCCCCTGCTACATCATTTGGCAGTTTTTTTTTATGTCCTGCGCCCCCCACACTTTGAGAACCACTGTACTGACCCAAACTATAACCTAACAGTCTACTAATACTCCAATGAGAGTTAGTTGACATAGTTGCAAAGTTACTTATAGTTAGCAGAATGCATAAAGTGGACTATCGAAATAAAGTGTTACCAAAATTGAACTGTTCAGTGTTAACATGGCTTCTAGCATGTGAAGACTTTCTTTTCTGTGGGAAGATAGACAGATAGCATCAGAATTGAGAGCAAGTGAAGTACAGCACAGGGAACCGCACATAAAAAGTTACCAGCTGTAGGTCACAATTCATTTTGATGTGAGAGGAGCGGTCGGGCAGAACGGAGATAGCGGGCACAATGCCGTGAAACTGTCGCAGATGAGCCATAGACTGTGAAGTGCGCGGCAGTATGCAGACACCGCCCCAGGGAGTGCTGCCGTCCTTGCCTGCTGTATATCGCCAGTTCCAGGATCCAACACTGGTTCTGACAGAGTGCTTGTGCTGACTTTGCAAGAAATGTTGTGAATGTTTAAAAGTATAGTTGTTAATATTGCCGTGTTGTAAAGTTTTGTATTTTATTGTCAATGTTAATTTGCTTTCTTTATCCTTTCACCACCTAAAACATTAGTCTCCATTAAATCAAAATAGATTTTATGGAATATTGCAGTATTTATTATAAATGTTTTATCCACGCACATCATTAGTTATTTTTTAATTAATGTGTCCTCATAATCATTAATCAACATATCCCTCCTGCAGCATCATCTCTTCTCTTCTCTGACGATGTGTTTACTGGCGCAAGGGTGGGACAACCTGTCACTCACATGAGAACCACCAAAAACAAACCACAACCATCCAATCAATTCCCCATGGATAAAATCTAGTCTTAATACCTCGCTTAATACATCTGAGATGATCTGACAGATGCCAAATCTTCTAATCGTTATAACTGATCTCTGGCTAATTTGGTTTTTACGAATTTACAAATTTGCGGTTTTTATTAAGGTATCTGGATTAAGTTGTCTGAGATTACTGCACGTTCTTGTGTTCATTGGTAAGGGCAGATATCCATACTCGAAACCATGATTAGCAATGCAGAGATTGGCTGATGGCAAGACAGCAACGTAATGGCATCATACTTAAAAAGAAGATCACACACCTGACGAAAAACTCGACACATTTTTTGCCAAGCGACCAAAACCACACAAAAGTTATAATAAATAAATGAAATATGTACTGTTTGCTACATGATTCCCAATTATTTAAATTATTTCACAATTTCTAGTATTTGTACAGGCTATACATTTTTATTTAAATGTTGTAACAATTAATTTAATTGTACCTGTGAAGCAGATTTATTACGTGACAGCATTAAATAAGGGGAACTTATTTACACTGTTAAAGAGTTTGATTCTCATGCTAAACATGGCCAAAATTTCAAAAAACGAGTTGGACGTTAAAGTATTTCTGTGTCAAATACACTCCTTCGGGATTCGAATCAATTTCGGAAAGAGCGCGCCCATCAACAAGCTTTGTTCGGGTTACGGAAGCCGTCACTAAAGAAGTGTGTTTTTGGTTGTGAGTGAAAGATAACCTTATTCAGCTTCCCAAATAACCCAGCGTTAAGTAAACAGTGGATGCAGTTTGTTTTTCCGGAGCAGCAACGGAGTTCTGCAAGTGTGTTTGTGTTGTTCCCGGTCATGAGTTCGAAACCGCAGGCGGTGAGTGAAACTGCAACAAATGTCTGTGTTTTGTTGGCAATCGGCGCGTAAGTGCATATAATGTAGACAACATGAACGTATAGTTAATCAAAAGTTATCCAGGGATAATGCCATGATGTATTGTGTGTGTGTGTGTGTGTGTGTGTGTACTTGTGACTCTTTAGCTCCGCCCACTGCACGCCTCCACAAATTCGGCTTTTTTCAGAAAGAATGGGTACAGCATAAAACTAAAGACTCTTCAGAGATATGAAGAATGCAATACTACTCTATAGGTACTCAAGATTAACATGAGTGTATGTTATGTACCCTTTGAAGTTTCTTAAGGGTCAAGAACATTTTTCTAATGGCACAGCAGAAGGCATTGTTTATCTGTTTATCTCCTGCGCTGCATCAAGCCACTCTCATAATAGCTGTTCAATTGAATGCACGGCTCAGACTTACTGTACATCATGTGTGTAAGTCTAAAATTATTAGGTAATTATTCCCTCACCAATAAATCTCTTGATGAGTAAAACTGAGTCTATATTATGACAGATTACACAACATTATAATAGTATTAACAAATTAATTTTCAAATTGTTATTAAATTAATACTGTCTCTGATTCAATCGGGTACTCTTGTAAGAAAGTAGCAGTGACTGGGACATACTTTAAGTATCACCTCCAATAAAAAAGATGCAATCTAATCCTGCTGACATGAAATAAGCTGCTCCCGAGCGGGTTTGAGTTTACGGACCTGTTGCTATGACAGATGAGCCTTGAAGAACCAAACAATCCAAGATCATGCCACATTGTCAACAGTAAAATCCAGATGACAAAGTAATCCACGTATGAAGAATGGGCCCCTGCCCTAAATTTTTTCTTGTTTGAGAAGCCATTTAACTTTGATATACATTACAGTAAAGAAGAAACATCTTAACCCTCATAGGGTATTTGGAGTCCATTTGAACCCCATTAGATGTTTCCCTCATTTAACCCTCATCCTTGACCCAAAACTCATTTTTTTTAATTGAGAGTTCATCTGAGTGGTCCAAGACCATATTGACTGGATTCAAGGAGTTTTGTGGTTGAAATAAAAAAAAAGTAACAAATCCTTCCCTTGCGGGTCAGTTTGACCCCCATAGGAATGAATGGAATGTGAGGATTGCTTCAGTACAAATAGAAAAACTAAAAATGCTCAAAAATTCAAACTAAAAATGCTTAAACTACCAAAAACTGACTGTATAATGTCTATACGTGTATCTGTATGCACACTGAAGAGAAACTGACTTTAGGACCCAGCGGAACAGCTCATTTGCTCCATATAGAGCTATGAGGCCATCTAGTGGCAAGAGTCATGAAATATCATGTTGCATATATATTGTTTTCCACAAGAGGTCGGCAAAGACACCCAGTGTAAGATATTTTGAGCTGAATTAAAAGGGTTATGCATGAAATTGTGAGTTATTTTGAATTTAATTTGTGAAGAATGTGCTTAAATTAATATCTATTTATTATTTAGTGATAAAATCTAGTAATTTAAAGGTAAACAGAAAAAAAAAATACTATCAAAATGAAATAAAATAAGCTTTCTGGACAAAGAAAAAATTAAGTATAATTAAGTTTTAAATTAAGTTTTTTTTTTTTCTCCCTCCCAATCTAGGAATGCTTGACATATTTCTTTCATTGTGCTATGGACGCTCTAACCTTATTATCTTCTGCTATATAGTGTAGAACGGATAGCATGTTAATTAGGATGCAGCCAAGCTCTTCCACAAAACTCCACAGTCAGCTCTCCGAACAAGTCTCTCATGCTAATTTGGCATGATGAAACCTATCTGTTGGTCATTGGACAATATTACTGAACTTCAAAGCAGATGGACAGGTTAATTGCCCAAGTACTTCTCAGCGTGGGATCTAGTGCTCCTTTAGCCTCTCTTTATCAGACAGAGCAGGGAATATTCTGTGCATTTCAAAGCAGCGGCAGATTAATTGTTAGCTTGACATGTATGTTAACCATGCTTCCTCTATACGCTCTTTGGCCTTTCTAATGTTGGTTAGAACTGTGGAAAGTTGAAAGGTTGCCTAGCAATTACTGGCTAATTGAAGCTGTTTCGGTGTGTGTTGCCGTCAGTTGTCTGCTAATTAAAGAGGTGATAGATTCGATTCAAATAAAACCACTGAAAATGGATTAAATAATTCCTCGAAATATAGAAAATTAATTGTTTGAGTTGAGAAGATAATTTAAGATCATTGCATGACACATTTACCACCACATATCTCTTGTTGCATTGCTAATTTGCATTCAGTACCCATTTTACTTTCATAATCTAATGTATTTCTCAGTGAAATAGGATATTGGAATTGGAAAGTAGTATTGCATACGATAATGGAACTGAACAAGGCTTTTTCTTTTTGGAATAAACTAAACCAATACATTGTGTAAAAATACAAAGAATATGTATTTAACAAATAAAAAGTCCCCAAACATGTGAAGACATTTCTATTAGTCTTAATGTGCAAAACTTCTATAGACCAGATGGACTGAATGAAAGCGTTCTTCTAAATCGGCATCAGACCTTTGAAATTCTGCTAACAATTGATATGCCCCTGCTTTCTGGTCTGCTAGGCTTTGTTTCTCTCTCATCCGTGCCATTTGCTTTAACATGATAAAGAACAAAGAATTTTTGTTACATCTCAAAGTGAGAAGACATTCTTGCAGAATCCATTCTCACCTTTCATCTGTGTCATTTTTTACATTTGTTGGTCCATGTACCCAAGTCAGACAAAAGTCTTTGACTGTTTACAGTATCACACTGTTTTTTCAGCATTCATGAGCATTTTAAGCCTTCTATCGCATTAAAACAACTGTATACACCTTTCACATTCCTGGGTCAGTTTTGACCCGGTGGAATGTGAGCTTATAAAACAGTCATAACTTGATGCACCTGAAGTACCCATAAGAATTTGTTTTGTTGGTAATGTATTAAGGTTGATTCAGGAATGTTGACTTATGTTTGACTTAAATTGAGTTAATATAGATAGTAACCATTATTAGGTTTTTATTAGCATTTTGCTCATTTTATGCTGGTTAGTCTACAAAAGCCACTAAACTACTCTTCACATTTGGAAGACAGTGGAGAAATGACACAGCTCAAAGCCACAGAGTACTATAGACTTAATAATGTTTCATGAGAGGAAGCCCCTAGCAAGGATTAATGTGTCACAAGGGATCGTGATTTAAATTTCCGATCAGTTGGTAGGTCAAAATATCGATGTGTTCATGCCTGGTCCATTTAATAAATGTTATCATGTCAAAGAGAACAGTACGTGACCTAAGGCCTCCACAGCCCATATGAGATACAAATTAATACATGCTCTCCCTTATCAAATGATTCTCCATTGGCCATGTGAGGTATTTGACTAAAGCTTCTGGGCTTAGCATACGGTATTAAATTAGGGTGTCACAAGGGAACTAGTTTAATTTTATTTTAATACCTGATGAATGCAGTATTCCACATCCACAGTTGTTTATTTCATTGTAGATATTGGAAAACCTGATCTTTTCTTTCTTCTTTTTTTCTATTTAATGTATAGACTGTACATGCTTTTTTTCAGGGGTTATTTGCTGGAAGCCTGTTTCACTTTAAAGCTTTGTGAATATTTTGTGAATATTCATAATACATATATAATGACCTTTAAAGACCCAATGAAGTACCTCAATGAGCACATTTTTCTTTGCCATGGTGTATTTTCCCAACAGGAAGTTGGTGCAGAACATAATGTAATATAATATAATTATTTTCTTTTCTTTTCTTTTATTTAATAGCCAGTAGAATTTTGTTAATGTCACAGCCATGAAGTTTATATTCATTTATTTCATGGAAGAGGGTATATTACCACTCTAGAGAGCATTTTATTGCACAAAAATGTGGACACCCCCTATGAATGTAATCATATTTTTTGTCCATAATACATAGTTTTTTTGTCCATATATATATATATTTTTTTTTTTTTTGTCCGTAATGCATTTAGAATTAGTTTATCTCCTAAAAGTCCATTTTTTTAATGAGAAATCTAGCTTATAGATGGCCCTGAAGGTAACATGGACTACAAGCTTCAACTTCAGTTTTGATTTTCAAATGGCAATGACTGTGAAATTCAATAGGCTACCTGGAAAATGGTTACTAGTTGAAAATGTTAGATGTTCTTTTCACCTAAGACACTTGGCAGCATTGTGCACATCTCACCTCATCTCACCTCATTTGTCATCATTTTTTTATGCAGAAAAAAAATATTTTTAAAGGATTTATTTTGGCAATCAATGTACCGCATCCAATTAACTCTTTCCCTGATTGACAAATTTCCATCATTTATAAGAAAACGATTCTCCGCCACTGACGGCAATTTCTGGCTTTCCGTGTTGTCACTGTTATACGGTAGGGGGCGCTATTACACATCTTCTGAAAGAGTACAGAATCTCCTGATCAAAATACAGGCTAAGAAGAAGCTGAACCAAGCGATGGCATATGTAAGCAGATGCATATGTAAAATAACGGGATTATCAACATTAAACAGCATATAAATCAAAACAGCCTAATGTTACTGAATGAAATGTCAACCCAGAACCATCTATGTTTTGATCATCATTCTGAATCAGATCTGGATATAGTCTTTGCTCATAATTTTTCTTTTTTTATTAAACCTAAACAAAATAATGCATTAATTCTTTATTTTGATATATTGCATGTTCAGACAAATATTCTATAATTATAATTATAAATTATCAAAACGTTATTTTTCAAAAACACTGGCGGGGAAAGAGTTAAGATCCTCGTTGACTGTCCAGATAGGCCACATGCAAAGGAGAATGAAAGTGCAATGAAAGAAATTCCAATAGAATATAATTAATTGAAATGTACTACAGTTCAAGCACCTGATTAAATCAATGGGCTGACAGAAAATAATTTTACCGTCAATAACTCTTGAGTAATAAAAAAGTCAAATATTAATCAAGTTTCTCATTATGGGCTGTGAAATCACTGTTGTAAAATGGAAATATGAGGATTATTCAGGGATGAATTAGTGGAAGTGTTCTGTGTTTGTATGTTAATCTGCATTTTGTCATGTTGTGAGAAATGATTGTTTGAACTTTATTAGTGTGTCCAAACATTTATTAAAAACCTTGCTGCTCAGCATGCCTTGATATAAACTATAATTACTGTTGGGGAAAAGACTGAAAGATCCTTTGTGCAGTACTCACATGATTTGGCACGTTTGACATTATAGTTCATGCCAAAATTAAAGAATGTCATTGATTTTTTTCAAAACTTTTCAAAACCTAGGTGCATTTTTTTTCTATAGAAAAAAGCAAAAGAGAGAGTGAGAGGAAAAAAGCACTATAAAAAAGCACTATAATTGCCTAATAAAAGTGGTTCATATGACTTGTGCTCTTTATTGCAAGTTGTCCAAAGCCAAGTATCAATGCCACTTCAGCACCAGCATGCTATTTTCGATGCCAAATGGGCTTCAGCAGAGACAAAAAAAAATTATAATAATTGTGAATAATGAATTACATTTTCATCCAGTGTCTCACAAAACACTATTGTTTGACTGTCTTGACATATACTGCACAGGTCATATAGAAGACTAGTGCTTTTATAGTGTATTGCACTATAAACTGCACATTTAAAAGTTTTTAATGACCTCTAATTGGTCTGGAGATTCTGCTATACTAATGCTTTTAGACCTCACAGCTGCATTTGATACCATTGATCATAATATTCTGATCTCTCAGTTGGAACACTGTGTTGTCATCAAAGGTATTGCTCTAGAGTGGTTTAGATCATATCTATCTGATAGAAAATGTTCTGCCTGCCTTGTGTCCCCATTGGTGCCCCTTCAGTGTGGAGTCCCTCAGGGGCCTATTTTTGGCCCGATGCTGTTTTCTCTATATGTGCTTTCATTAGGGTCTATTTTAAGAAAGCATGGCATTCCGTTTCATTGTTATGCAGACACAACAACTTTATCTGCCATTGAAATGAAAGGATACCAGCTCTTTAAAATCATATTTGGACTACCTCAAGGACATTAAAGCTTGGATGGCAATGATTTTTTTATATATTTTAATGAGAGTAAAACTGAAATCGTAACATTTGGCCCAAATAGTACCCATGTGACTCCCAACACATAATTGGGTTCTTTACTTCCTTATGTTAAATCCTTCGTTAAAAATCTGGGAGTAATCATGGACAGTGATTTTAAACTTGATAAACAGATACATCTCAGGTTAAAGCCAGTTTTTATCAGTTAAGGCTTTTATCTAAGGTCAAACCTTTTTTGTAATTTAATGACTTTGAAAGGGTTATACATGTTTTCATCTCTTGGACTATTTTAATGCTCTTTATGTTGGTGTCAGCCATACATCTCTCTCACGCCTGCAGTTGGTGAATGCTGAAGCTAGACTATTAAAAGAAATACGTACGCGTGATCATATTTCTCCTATACTGGCCTCTCTTCACTGGCTTCCAGTGCATTTTAGGATTGATTTTTAAAGTTTTAGTGTTTGCTTATAAATCCTGACATGGTCTAGCCCCAACCTACATTTCTGACCTTATACAATCACATGTCCCATTGAGTTCCCTTAGGTCGGCAGACTACATGCTCCTGGCTGTCCCTAGAGCAAGGCTGAAGCATAGGGGAGATCAGGCCTTTGCAGTTTCTGCCCCTAAACTATGGAATAATTTACCACCGTCAGAGAGGCTGGATTTAAAACATTTTAAACATGTTCTTATTCTTTGGCATTTAAATCAGTTTGAGAGCTGTGTGTTCTGTTTTGTCTTCGTTGTTTATTTGTTTTTTGTTTATGATTCTGGATGTACAGCACTTTGGTCAACTTCTGTTGTTTTAAATGTGCTCTAGAATAAACTTGATTTTGAATAGTATTATTATATATTATGTATTTATATATTATGCTATAGCAGGCATTAACAAACTTCTGCGGTCAGTCAACTACTGTGTAGTCTGAAGATTCCTGAATTCTTGATAAATAAATGTTTATAGCTAGCTACCTGAATAATAACACAATTGTTTGTGAACGTAATATGCACTGATATTTGATGGTAACTCTATCAGCACCTTGATTACTGAAGTTTGCCAATGATAATGCGAGGGCCTGCGTCTACATTTGTGTACTTGTGCATTACAAGTTACACAATCAGATTACTTTTTAAACTAATGAGTAAAGTAACGCATTACTTTTACATTTAAAACAAGATATCGGAATTACTTTTTCAAATAAATATCACAAGTTACTTTGTTTTCACATTTATTGGCTGACACCTCTCCTGTCCCCATGTTGAGAAAAATGGGGACTAAGTGCACCCCTCTCTAAGGGTGTTTTTCCGTTGGCATTATGACGGACACCTCACTCACAGGCTGGGGCACTTTTATGGATGGTCACCCAGCCCAGGGTCTCTGGGAAGGCTCTCATCTCTTGGCACATCAACCGCCTAAATATGAGGGCTGTGTTTTTAGCAAGACACTTCCTCCCAGATCACAGGGGCTATGTGTTGGTGCGGACGGACAACACCTCAGAACGTTATCACCAGGGTGGGTTGCATTCGTGCCCCCTGTTCAGGCTGGTGCAGCAGATCCTGCTCTCGGTGGATGCAAACTTCTCTCCCTGCGGGCAGTTTACATCCCAGGACACCTCAATATGGGAGCTTACATCCTGTCAAGGCAGGGGCTGAGGCCAGGGTATTGGCAACTCCATATGGCAGAATTCGGCCAGGTGGAAGTGGACTTGTTTGAGGCTGTGTCTGTACACTTTTCCACCTATCGTTTCCGGGAGTTTTGGCGAGGGTCCGTCAGGAGGGATTGTGGTTGATTCTGGTAGCACTGTTTTGGCCGGCCCAAGTATGGTTTGCGGACCTGGTATCTTTCCTGGAAGGCTCTTCATGGGAGATTGCAACCAGGAGGGACCTTCTGGCCAAAGCTCCTGGTCTTTCACCTCCGACCGGAGATCTGGAAACTGTGGGTCTGGACCCTGAGGGGTACCAGAGATTCTGGGCTCTCAACTGATGTTATTAATACCATCCAAAAAACTAGGGCTCGTTGTATGCTCTTAAATGGCGTCTTTTCTCATCTTCTTAACCCAGCTGACTACCGAGTTGGTTCAGTACTGGAGTTTCTTCAAGGGCGTCTCTCAGTTGGACTGACTCTCGCTACACTGAAGGTTTATGTGGCTGCAATTTCAGCTTGCCACAACCAGATTGAAGGGGTTTCAGTAGGAAAACATGTCCTGGTGTCCTGTTTCCTGTGTGGTGCTAGGCAGCTGAGGCCTGTCTGTGGATCACAGGTTCGTGGGATCTCTCTATTGTATTGAAAGGGTTGTCAGATGCTCCCTTCGAACCTTTAGAGTCAGACTCTGTGAAGCTTCTGACTCTCAAGGTGGCTTTGCTTGTTGCCATTATCTCTTTAAAAAGGGTAGGAGACTTGCAGGCAACCTCCTGCCTGGATTTTGCCCCGGGACTGGTCAAGGTGATAATAGGCTGGAATACGTCCCTAAGGTGCCTTCTTCACCATTTCATCCTGTCGTTCTTCAAGTCTTTTCTCCTCCACTGCTTGAAACTCAAGAGCAGGAGTGGCTTAATAAGTTATGTTCAGTCAGGGGTCTTAGGGTTTACATCCACTGCTGAGGCCAGTGGTGTAAATCTGAACACCTTTTTGTCTGCTTTGGAGGGCACAACCGAGGTTCCGTTGCTTCCAAAGAGATTATATCTCACTGGGTTTCGAATGCGGTCACTTTGGCCTATGAGGTGTGCCTTTTGCTTCCCATCTAGTGGTTAAGTCACATTCTACCCGAAGTATTTCTGCTTCTAATGCGCTAGCATGAGGGGTGTCTCTACGTAATGTTTGTGCTATGGCGGGCTGGTCCTCTCCGCACACATTCATCAGGATTTATAGTATAGTCAACCCCAGGGTCTCAGGTCCTCTCGGGGTGAGTCCTTCCTGTACTACAGTGCTTGTGCAATTTTTCCACAACCTGTATGCAGGCATCCTCTCAGTATGATGGCGTGGGTATTGTCATTCCCATTGCATCAACACCATGACGCGGCGTCAATGTTACTTTTGAAAGGGAACGCCTCTGGATTATGTATATAACCTGATTCTGAGTTGTAGTTCAATATTGAACTACTATTTGTATGAAAAGCAAAACTCTATAATATATGCTAATTTATTCTTACTTTTGTTGTAACCAAGAAAAAAAATTTCAACCTTGAAATAGTGCTCGGATAGTGCTGTCACTGCTGAATCTTTTCAATTCTCTCAATATATATATATCTCCGCCATCAGAGTTTTGCTTTTTTCCCTTTGCAATACTAATCCTGTTTTATAAGTCAAATTATTCCTACCGTCCACGGATACATGGAGGATGGTCTTTATTTAGTGCTACTTTTGACAGCAACAGATGGCACTCCACCCCAGGGTAGCGTGCAGGGTAGCTTGACAAAGCATGCCATATTTTACATTTAAATACCAGCAGTTGCTGCCAAATCTCTGCTCACGGAAACCAGATGCACTTGAGAAGTTTAACATCACAGACGCTATCAGTGTATCAGGTGCAAGCAGAAAAGTAGAGCAATATCTGAGTTAATCAAAATCACGGCACACAACAGCGACCCAGGGCGACAGTGTACGAGTGCTTATAAATGTACACACTCAAGCAGACACAAACATTTTCCCACCACTATGAATATGCTTACGAATATAAGTGATCACGCCATGCTCTCTTGTGAACATTACTATGATTTACAATTCAGACCATCTCGGTTTTCCCCTTTATCAGTGGTAACAAAGGCTACAGAACAGACTATAAAGACAAGCCAGTCGCAAACAGATACATAAATTAGGAAAAGAAAATTAAATTTCCAGGGGCTAGCTGCGGCAGTGTGCTCTCTCTCCTCCTTAATTAAAAAGCAGTCAGCTGAAGAGGGGCTATGAAGGCAGACAGAGGAGAGCATGAGCCCCCCTTTCATCATCCCTGTAGTGAGTGGTGGCAAACTCCACTGAGACAACAGGCCGGAATAACACGGCTGAAGAAATTCCCTCCTCTGTGCTCCAGTTCCTTCTCTCTTTCTCTCTCTTTCTCTCTCTTCTTCTCCAACTGTAGAGGCTAAGCTCTAGTAGTTCAGCCCTCACATGCAGGACCACGCAAATGTAGGCCTTTTTGAACTCTATAATCTGTAGAGGTTTACCTACTGTGTTAGGATGGCATGTAATACACCATAAGGAACACACAAAGGTTAAGAGGCCCATTCACTAAACGGATACAGCACTTTTGTGTGCAGAACCCTGCATCTTATTCACTAAATACCTGGAATCCGGAATAGTGCTACGCAAGTGAATCTCTTAAAAAGTTTACGGATAAATAAGCGTATGAACTCAACTTCTAGTTTCAAAAACGCATGTGTGAATATATATTATAACATAACATTGCTTTATTTTATTTTAGTTATTTTATTCTCATCATAGATGTGTATTCAGGTTTTTGAATGAAAACAGGATATTTTCTATAAAATGTATTTCTATGATAAAATACATATGTGATACATTTCATGACTATGGAAGCTTGTTTCTGCCACAGAATAAAAAATAATTGTGACTTTTTATCTCACAATTGTGAGTTTACATCTCGCAATTCTGGCTCTTTCTCAGAATTGCCTGTTATAAAGTCAGAATTGTGAGATATAAAGTCAGAATTACGTGATATAAAGTCAGAATTACGTGATATAAAGTCAGAATTACGTGATATAAGGTCAGAATTACGTGATATAAAGTCAGAATTGAGAGATATAAAGTCAGAATTGTGAGATATAAAGTCAGAATTGTGAGATATAAAGTCAGAATTACGTGATATAAAGTCAGAATTGAGAGATATAAAGTCAGAATTGTGAGATATAAAGTCAGAATTGTGAGATATAAAGTCAGAATTGTGAGATATAAAGTCAGAATTGTGAGATATAAAGTCAGAATTGTGAGATATAAAGTCAGAATTACGTGATATAAAATCAGAATTACGTGACATAAAGTCAGAATTACGTGATATAAAGTCAGAATTGTGTGATATAAAGTCAGAATTGCGAGATATAAAGTCAGAATTGAGAGATATAAAGTCAGAATTGTGTGATATAAAGTCAGAATTGCGTGATATAAAGTCAGAATTACGTGATATAAAGTCAGAATTGAGAGATATAAAGTCAGAATTGCGAGTTATATAGTCAGAATTGTGAGATATAAAGTCAGAATTGTGAGATATAAAGTCAGAATTGTGAGATATAAAGTCAGAATTGAGAGATATAAAGTCAGAATTGCGAGATATAAAGTCAGAATTGTGAGATATAAAGTCAGAATTGCGAGATATAAAGTCAGAATTGTGAGATATAAAGTCAGAATTGAGAGATATAAAGTCAGAATTGTGTGATATAAAGTCAGAATTGCAAGATATAAAGTCAGAATTACGTGATATAAAGTCAGAATTGCGTGATATAAAGTCAGAATTGCGAGATATAAAGTCAGAATTGCGAGATATAAAGTCAGAATTGTGAGATATAAAGTCAGAATTGTGAGATATAAAGTCAGAATTGTGAGATATAAAGTCAGAATTGAGAGATATAAAGTCAGAATTATGTGATATAAAGTCAGAATTACGTGATATAAAGTCAGAATTGAGAGATATAAAGTCAGAATTACGTGATATAAAGTCAGAATTGTGAGATATAAAGTCAGAATTGTGTGATATAAAGTCAGAATTGCGTGATATAAAGTCAGAATTGAGAGATATAAAGTCAGAATTACGTGATATAAAGTCAGAACTGCGTGATATAAAGTCAGAATTGTGAGATATAAAGTCAGAATTGTGAGATATAAAGTCAGAATTACATGATATAAAGTGAAAATTACGTGATATAAAGTCAGAATTACGTGATATAAAGTCAGAATTACGTGATATAAAGTCAGAATTGAGAGATATAAAGTCAGAATTACGTGATATAAAGTCAGAACTGCGAGATATAAAGTCAGAATTGAGAGATATAAAGTCAGAATTATGTGATATAAAGTCAGAATTACGTGATATAAAGTCAGAATTGAGAGATATAAAGTCAGAATTACGTGATATAAAGTCAGAATTGTGAGATATAAAGTCAGAATTGTGTGATATAAAGTCAGAATTGCGTGATATAAAGTCAGAATTGAGAGATATAAAGTCAGAATTACGTGATATAAAGTCAGAACTGCGTGATATAAAGTCAGAATTGTGAGATATAAAGTCAGAATTGTGAGATATAAAGTCAGAATTACATGATATAAAGTGAAAATTACGTGATATAAAGTCAGAATTACGTGATATAAAGTCAGAATTACGTGATATAAAGTCAGAATTGAGAGATATAAAGTCAGAATTACGTGATATAAAGTCAGAATTGAGAGATATAAAGTCAGAATTGAGAGATATAAAGTCAGAATTACGTGATATAAAGTCAGAACTGCGTGATATAAAGTCAGAATTGTGAGATATAAAGTCAGAATTGTGAGATATAAAGTCAGAATTACATGATATAAAGTGAGAATTACGTGATATAAAGTCAGAATTGTGAGATATAAAGTCAGAATTGTGAGATATAAAGTCAGAATTGTGAGATATAAAGTCAGAATTGTGAGATATAAAGTCAGAATTGTGAGATATAAAGTCAGAATTACGTGATATAAAATCAGAATTACGTGATATAAAGTCAGAATTACGTGATATAAAGTCAGAATTGTGTGATATAAAGTCAGAATTGCGAGATATAAAGTCAGAATTGAGAGATATAAAGTCAGAATTGTGTGATATAAAGTCAGAATTGCGTGATATAAAGTCAGAATTACGTGATATAAAGTCAGAATTGAGAGATATAAAGTCAGAATTGCGAGTTATATAGTCAGAATTGTGAGATATAAAGTCAGAATTGTGAGATATAAAGTCAGAATTGTGAGATATAAAGTCAGAATTGAGAGATATAAAGTCAGAATTGCGAGATATAAAGTCAGAATTGTGAGATATAAAGTCAGAATTGCGAGATATAAAGTCAGAATTGTGAGATATAAAGTCAGAATTGAGAGATATAAAGTCAGAATTGTGTGATATAAAGTCAGAATTGCAAGATATAAAGTCAGAATTACGTGATATAAAGTCAGAATTGCGTGATATAAAGTCAGAATTGCGAGATATAAAGTCAGAATTGCGAGATATAAAGTCAGAATTGTGAGATATAAAGTCAGAATTGTGAGATATAAAGTCAGAATTGTGAGATATAAAGTCAGAATTGAGAGATATAAAGTCAGAATTATGTGATATAAAGTCAGAATTACGTGATATAAAGTCAGAATTGAGAGATATAAAGTCAGAATTACGTGATATAAAGTCAGAATTGTGAGATATAAAGTCAGAATTGTGTGATATAAAGTCAGAATTGCGTGATATAAAGTCAGAATTGAGAGATATAAAGTCAGAATTACGTGATATAAAGTCAGAACTGCGTGATATAAAGTCAGAATTGTGAGATATAAAGTCAGAATTGTGAGATATAAAGTCAGAATTACATGATATAAAGTGAAAATTACGTGATATAAAGTCAGAATTACGTGATATAAAGTCAGAATTACGTGATATAAAGTCAGAATTGAGAGATATAAAGTCAGAATTACGTGATATAAAGTCAGAACTGCGAGATATAAAGTCAGAATTGAGAGATATAAAGTCAGAATTATGTGATATAAAGTCAGAATTACGTGATATAAAGTCAGAATTGAGAGATATAAAGTCAGAATTACGTGATATAAAGTCAGAATTGTGAGATATAAAGTCAGAATTGTGTGATATAAAGTCAGAATTGCGTGATATAAAGTCAGAATTGAGAGATATAAAGTCAGAATTACGTGATATAAAGTCAGAACTGCGTGATATAAAGTCAGAATTGTGAGATATAAAGTCAGAATTGTGAGATATAAAGTCAGAATTACATGATATAAAGTGAAAATTACGTGATATAAAGTCAGAATTACGTGATATAAAGTCAGAATTACGTGATATAAAGTCAGAATTGAGAGATATAAAGTCAGAATTACGTGATATAAAGTCAGAATTGAGAGATATAAAGTCAGAATTGAGAGATATAAAGTCAGAATTACGTGATATAAAGTCAGAACTGCGTGATATAAAGTCAGAATTGTGAGATATAAAGTCAGAATTGTGAGATATAAAGTCAGAATTACATGATATAAAGTGAGAATTACGTGATATAAAGTCAGAATTGTGAGATATAAAGTCAGAATTACGTGATATAAAGTCAGAATTGAGAGATATAAAGTCAGAATTGCGTGATATAAAGTCAGAATTGTGTGATATAAAGTCAGAATTGTGTGATATAAAGTCAGAATTGCGTGATATAAAGTCAGAATTGTGTGATATAAAGTCAGAATTGAGAGATATAAAGTCAGAATTGCGTGATATAAAGTCAGAATTGTGTGATATAAAGTCAGAATTGCGTGATATAAAGTCAGAATTGAGAGATATAAAGTCAGAATTATGTGATATAAAGTCAGAATTACGTGATATAAAGTCAGAATTGAGAGATATAAAGTCAGAATTACGTGATATAAAGTTAAAATTGTGAGATATAAAGTCAAAATTGTGTGATATAAAGTCAGAATTGCGTGATATAAAGTCAGAATTGAGAGATATAAAGTCAGAATTACGTGATATAAAGTCAGAACTGCGTGATATAAAGTCAGAATTGTGAGATATAAAGTCAGAATTGTGAGATATAAAGTCAGAATTACATGATATAAAGTGAAAATTACGTGATATAAAGTCAGAATTACGTGATATAAAGTCAGAATTACGTGATATAAAGTCAGAATTGAGAGATATAAAGTCAGAATTACGTGATATAAAGTCAGAATTGTGAGATATAAAGTCAGAATTGCGTGATATAAAGTCAGAATTGAGAGATATAAAGTCAGAATTGTGTGATATAAAGTCAGAATTGCGAGATATAAAGTCAGAATTACGTGATATAAAGTCAGAATTGCGTGATATAAAGTCAGAATTGTGTGATATAAAGTCAGAATTGTGTGATATAAAGTAAGAATTGAGAGATATAAAGTCAGAATTACGTGATATAAAGTCAGAATTGTGTGATATAAAGTCAGAATTGCGTGATATAAAGTCAGAATTGAGAGATATAAAGTCAGAATTGTGAGATATAAAGTCAGAATTGTGAGATATAAAGTCAGAATTGTGAGATATAAAGTCAGAATTGTGAGATATAAAGTCAGAATTACGTGATATAAAATCAGAATTACGTGATATAAAGTCAGAATTACGTGATATAAAGTCAGAATTGTGTGATATAAAGTCAGAATTGCGAGATATAAAGTCAGAATTGAGAGATATAAAGTCAGAATTGTGTGATATAAAGTCAGAATTGCGTGATATAAGTCAGAATTACGTGATATAAAGTCAGAATTGAGAGATATAAAGTCAGAATTGCGAGTTATATAGTCAGAATTGTGAGATATAAAGTCAGAATTGTGAGATATAAAGTCAGAATTGTGAGATATAAAGTCAGAATTGAGAGATATAAAGTCAGAATTGCGAGATATAAAGTCAGAATTGTGAGATATAAAGTCAGAATTGCGAGATATAAAGTCAGAATTGTGAGATATAAAGTCAGAATTGAGAGATATAAAGTCAGAATTGTGTGATATAAAGTCAGAATTGCAAGATATAAAGTCAGAATTACGTGATATAAAGTCAGAATTGCGTGATATAAAGTCAGAATTGCGAGATATAAAGTCAGAATTGCGAGATATAAAGTCAGAATTGTGAGATATAAAGTCAGAATTGTGAGATATAAAGTCAGAATTGTGAGATATAAAGTCAGAATTGAGAGATATAAAGTCAGAATTATGTGATATAAAGTCAGAATTACGTGATATAAAGTCAGAATTGAGAGATATAAAGTCAGAATTACGTGATATAAAGTCAGAATTGTGAGATATAAAGTCAGAATTGTGTGATATAAAGTCAGAATTGCGTGATATAAAGTCAGAATTGAGAGATATAAAGTCAGAATTACGTGATATAAAGTCAGAACTGCGTGATATAAAGTCAGAATTGTGAGATATAAAGTCAGAATTGTGAGATATAAAGTCAGAATTACATGATATAAAGTGAAAATTACGTGATATAAAGTCAGAATTACGTGATATAAAGTCAGAATTACGTGATATAAAGTCAGAATTGAGAGATATAAAGTCAGAATTACGTGATATAAAGTCAGAACTGCGAGATATAAAGTCAGAATTGAGAGATATAAAGTCAGAATTATGTGATATAAAGTCAGAATTTACGTGATATAAAGTCAGAATTGAGAGATATAAAGTCAGAATTACGTGATATAAAGTCAGAATTGTGAGATATAAAGTCAGAATTGTGTGATATAAAGTCAGAATTGCGTGATATAAAGTCAGAATTGAGAGATATAAAGTCAGAATTACGTGATATAAAGTCAGAACTGCGTGATATAAAGTCAGAATTGTGAGATATAAAGTCAGAATTGTGAGATATAAAGTCAGAATTACATGATATAAAGTGAAAATTACGTGATATAAAGTCAGAATTACGTGATATAAAGTCAGAATTACGTGATATAAAGTCAGAATTGAGAGATATAAAGTCAGAATTACGTGATATAAAGTCAGAATTGAGAGATATAAAGTCAGAATTGAGAGATATAAAGTCAGAATTACGTGATATAAAGTCAGAACTGCGTGATATAAAGTCAGAATTGTGAGATATAAAGTCAGAATTGTGAGATATAAAGTCAGAATTACATGATATAAAGTGAGAATTACGTGATATAAAGTCAGAATTGTGAGATATAAAGTCAGAATTACGTGATATAAAGTCAGAATTGAGAGATATAAAGTCAGAATTGCGTGATATAAAGTCAGAATTGTGTGATATAAAGTCAGAATTGTGTGATATAAAGTCAGAATTGCGTGATATAAAGTCAGAATTGTGTGATATAAAGTCAGAATTGAGAGATATAAAGTCAGAATTGCGTGATATAAAGTCAGAATTGTGTGATATAAAGTCAGAATTGCGTGATATAAAGTCAGAATTGAGAGATATAAAGTCAGAATTATGTGATATAAAGTCAGAATTACGTGATATAAAGTCAGAATTGAGAGATATAAAGTCAGAATTACGTGATATAAAGTTAAAATTGTGAGATATAAAGTCAAAATTGTGTGATATAAAGTCAGAATTGCGTGATATAAAGTCAGAATTGAGAGATATAAAGTCAGAATTACGTGATATAAAGTCAGAACTGCGTGATATAAAGTCAGAATTGTGAGATATAAAGTCAGAATTGTGAGATATAAAGTCAGAATTACATGATATAAAGTGAAAATTACGTGATATAAAGTCAGAATTACGTGATATAAAGTCAGAATTACGTGATATAAAGTCAGAATTGAGAGATATAAAGTCAGAATTACGTGATATAAAGTCAGAATTGTGAGATATAAAGTCAGAATTGCGTGATATAAAGTCAGAATTGAGAGATATAAAGTCAGAATTGTGTGATATAAAGTCAGAATTGCGAGATATAAAGTCAGAATTACGTGATATAAAGTCAGAATTGCGTGATATAAAGTCAGAATTGTGTGATATAAAGTCAGAATTGTGTGATATAAAGTAAGAATTGAGAGATATAAAGTCAGAATTACGTGATATAAAGTCAGAATTGTGTGATATAAAGTCAGAATTGCGTGATATAAAGTCAGAATTGAGAGATATAAAGTCAGAATTGTGTGATATAAAGTCAGAATTGAGAGATATAAAGTCAGAATTGCGTGATATAAAGTCAGAATTGTGTGATATAAAGTCAGAATTGCGTGATATAAAGTCAGAATTGAGAGATATAAAGTCAGAATTATGTGATATAAAGTCAGAATTACGTGATATAAAGTCAGAATTGAGAGATATAAAGTCAGAATTACGTGATATAAAGTCAAAATTGTGAGATATAAAGTCAAAATTGTGTGATATAAAGTCAGAATTGCGTGATATAAAGTCAGAATTGAGAGATATAAAGTCAGAATTACGTGATATAAAGTCAGAACTGCGTGATATAAAGTCAGAATTGTGAGATATAAAGTCAGAATTACATGATATAAAGGGAAAATTACGTGATATAAAGTCAGAATTATGTGATATAAAGTCAGAATTACGTGATATAAAATCAGAATTGAGAGATATAAAGTCAGAATTACGTGATATAAAGTCAGAATTGTGTGATATAAAGTCAGAATTGAGAGATATAAAGTCAGAATTACGTGATATAAAGTCAGAATTGTGAGATATAAAGTCAGAATTGCGTGATATAAAGTCAGAATTGTGAGATATAAAGTCAGAATTGTGTGATATAAAGTCAGAATTGCGAGATATAAAGTCAGAATTACGTGATATAAAGTCAGAATTACGTGATATAAAGTCAGAATTGCGTGATATAAAGTCAGAATTGCGAGATATAAACTTACAATTGCGACTTTATATCTCACACATCTGAGAAAAAATGTCAGAATTGTGAGAGTCAAGCAGTTTTTTTAGATCAGTCAATCTTTCTTTTTTGTTTGTATCAATCAAACAATATAAATCTTGTTCACAAAAATAAAAAAACTGATTAAAGATTAAAAGATACGATTTAAAAAAAAATGACTGCTCTACTGCTCAGTAATTGGCAATATGCAATAAGAAAGTAAATCACAACTAAACAAAAGAGGAAATAAATGTGGCATGCTTCTTCTTAATGTGACTCATGGATTCGGCGCTCTGTTGAAAATGTCTTTGTGTTTTTACTGTGAACTAACTCCCGGCTGCATAACCAGAGAAGGCAAGGTTTGGGTTAATTAACCAAGAGTTCAGGGTATATGTGATGGTAAGTTAACCTTGCTTTTTGGAATACACCCCTGGTGAATTCTCTACTAATGTACCAAATTGCAATGTTCATAGGGTCATGTGTTCAGTTGCTTTGGTTTGTATTCCAGTTAAGACAGAGGTTTACATGTTAACAGCTATGGAAATAGTCCTTTATATGAACAATTCTGATCATATACTTTACTTTGAACATGTACTTCCTTCCTTCCTCTACTATTTTTCTTATGTAAAGGGCCAAAAAAGAGGCTAATTTTCTGTTGGCCTACTGCATGTAAAACTGTACGAATAGTTATGCGTGTTACAGTACATTATGATAACATTCTTGGTGTGGGTTGTCTGAATGACCAAGATGTTCGATAATATCCTTTCACTATGAGAAATATCTGCCCTAAGTGTACTAGACCTTAGCTGACCTGCAAAACAAGGATGCTGCACTCTGCAATATAAGAACACTGCTCCCTTGACACCAGGCTGGGCAGCATTTCTTCAAACCTGCACACACATTCACAAGACAGTGAGCCAACGTGTCCAGCTAGACGCCAAGCAGAACGTGGGCGGTCGTAGATGGTCATGTAGCTGGAGTGCCCCGGCCTGTGGGAGAGAGCTGTCAGACCTGTTTATATGCTGGCCGAGGTTCAACTTGAGACTGTCTGCTGAAATAGAGGAAGGCCAAGGGGCAGGGTGTGAGGTGCAGCTCCAGGTAATGAGAGGAATACAGACTCATCCCAGCAGGTTAGCAGGAGGTCAGTAGGGAACGCTATAATTACTTGGAGTACTTGGAAAATTGCATCTACAGGGCAGCGGAAGACAGGACTTTGTGACTGCTGCATATATCTTATCACATTTTATTTCACAAGTTTAATTGGTAATATTGTGGCCCTAAAATGTATTTGGAATATAACGCAACCTTATCTCTTCACAATACTTCGATTAAACAGCTTGATTCATATGGATTCAACTTTTACTTAGCCTGTGTAACCTTTTTATATCTTTTAACCTTTGGTTACCTAGACTTTCAATGGAGGGACAGAAACCTCTCAGTTTTCCTTAAAAAATATCAAAATTTGTGTTTCGAAGATTAACCAAAGTCTCATTGGCTTGGAACGACATAAGCGAGTAAATGATCACTGAATTTTCCAAATTAACCCTATTTATTTTGTTAGTGCACATTACTAGTCTTGTGGTAAACAACTAACTCTTTCCCTGGGAGCGTTTTTTGAAAAAAGTTCCCAGCCAGGAGCAGTATTTTGGATCATTTTCACAAAAGTTTAATGCCCCCCGGAACATTTTATTAATATCTGAGCATGCAATAAATCAAAAGAAAGTACAGAGCCTCTGCTTTAAAAAAAAATAAAGTAAAAATAAAAACAGTTTTTTCTGAATTGATAAAACACATTTCTTGAAACCATCACTCATTTTCTCACAACATTAAACACAAATCCAAATCCTCAAACTACATTCACAAAACCCCTGACTCTTCTGGCAAAATCAAACAATTGCCTCAAAACTATTTCAGCTGTTCCCAAAATCAAACAAAGCTTTCAGATCATATACACATGAGTCAATAATATAAGCACTACAATTCATTCATTAGACACTACATCAAACACAGCAACCAGAACATGAGGTTACAGGAAAAAATGTATATTGCATGCAGTAAAAAAAATGTTGCAATTATGTAAAAGAAGTATAGTAATCAAAAGCTAAGTATGGTGACTATATTGTATACTGTGTACTGCAAGTACAGTATTGTATTGAATATTGTATGGTAATGAGCCTATCACAGCTTATCTATATATACTGTCTATTCAGTATTATCAGCAGCTTTATCGCATTACCCTCCTCCATCCCCAGCTCCTCCTGTCGTCCAGTTAGGATTTTGTCTTCTGTTATTCCTCTTCAAATCACTCATTTCTCAAATTATGTTGTTACATTACAGTTTTTCTCAATTGCTAAAACACTAAAACCCATTGGCTGAACAAAGTTCTCAGTTGCCTGAACTCATTTAGCTAATTGTGCAGTCTTTTGTCAATACCTTAAACCATTTCACTTGGTAAAACACAATTTGCAGATCTCACTTAGACTTTTCAGCAAAACTCTAACAGATTCTCATTCTCAAAACACATTCTAATGCACATGCCATCCATACTGGTAAACACAAGTGGCAACAATCAAATACAAATAAAGAACACATGTCATTGATTGAACACAACCACTCAAAATGTATTTAACCTGTTTCAAATGATGTGACACACCCAATATAAGCCAGTTCAAAGAGCAAACAGGTTGTTGAAGGTGGGAAGGAGAAAGTCTGAGAATAGATAGAATAAACAATGTGAGCGGACGAGGGTGAGTGCGTATGCGAGGTGGGCGACGAGGAGGAAGAGGAGGGCAAGAAAGAGGAAGAGCAGGAGGAAGAACAAAAACAATTGCAAAAAGCAATTTCTGATAAATTTTGAGCTACTATGATAGAACATGTTTGCGTTCATCAAAAGACAATGACAGAAAAATATGAAAATTGTTTTGAGATTAAAAATTTACTTCTCCCTGAGAACTATATGTTTTGAACAATATGTTTTCTATGTTTTGGTGTATTGTTTACTGACTGCTTGATAGTGTATATCATTTTGATCACTTTGTTTATGATTTGAGAGCAGTGTTTGATTTTGAACACAGGTAAAACTGTTTTGAGGCGAAAGTTTCATTTTGCAAGAGGAGTCAGACGTTTTGTAAATAGTGCTTGAAGATGAGTTTTTGTGTTTAATGTTTTCAGAAAATGGAGCAAGGTTTCAGAAATTGTGTTTTAGCAATTGAGAAAAACTGTAAATTATTGTCATTAAGAACATTATATCGCTACCTTATATTGGTTCTGTTCTGTTTACTTTTAAGGCTCACCGCTCTCTCTGCTCTTTTCCATGCTAGGCTGCATGGATGGGCAGGGAGTTCTTTCCCAGAACAGAAACATACCGCCAAATTCAAACTGTATGCTCATTTTTGGCTGATTGATAACTTTAAGTAAACGCTGGCAGGGAAAGAGTTAAGTACACTTAAGTGTTCTTTTATTTCATTAATATTTTATTATCTCCCAAGTTATTTTACAGTTTTACAGCATGCCTCATACTCTCAGAACTCTACACACAAATCAAAAAACACACACACAATGGGCAAAACCCCTCAATTCTCCTACAAAAGGAAACTTTACATTCAAAACAATGTTATTTCTTCTCAAAATGGTATTTTGTTTTCAAATGACACACACAAACCATCATATGAATAGACATTTATAAGAAACAGTTGAACACTGATGTGCTCAATGTAAAATGCTATGATGAATGGAAAACACTTCTTCCCCATTCATCATAATGACTTAGCTCTTTGTTTGGTTCAGACAGTACATACATAAGTACATACATAAGTGTGTTGTCAAATATAAATATTTGAGAATATTGTTTTTATAATCAGAACACACAACTACACGGTAACAAATATATTTAATTTTTCCCACAAAAACAATGTACACAGTGTGCATCCCAACCAACACAAAGTTGCACATACAGTGGTCTAGATACAAAACAACAGAAGAATTTACTGTTTACAGTTACAGTAAAAAAAAAAGGGAGCTCACCTGTTGCCCTTTTATGCCAAAGCTCTGTTTGCTAATTGTAAAACTGTGTGACAGGTGAAGAGTCAGTGTGCATATTTGAATGGCAGTGTGTTCCTTATGAAAACAAGAGATTTTCTGCATGAAAATTGTGCCAAATGCAGATAATTGTGTGTAGTGTTTTGAAAAAATGTATTTTAGAACTGCAATTTGAGTGTAAAGCAGGAATCGTGCTTGTAATTTAGCAGAATTCAGGGGGTTGGTGCATGAGTTGTGGTCATTGTGTCTCAAGTACCAGTATTTGTGTGTAAACAATTGAGAAAAACTGTAAAGTACACTACAACGTGCACATTGAATACAAGTGCACTTCTTTTTCACAAGGGGTACATTTCTTTGAAATTAAATTATTTCATATTTTGTTAAATAGTGTGAAAACACACATTTTTAAATGTGCCTTAAAAATGTCCAGTTCTGCATCAGTAAAGTGAAGGTTGCTGTGTATGATGGAGAGCTCAAGCATGAGACTTGACTTGAGCTCTCAATCCCCTACTAAAATTACAGAATATATAATCGAAAATAATAAAAACAGAGGTGGCGTTGGGGTGGTGGAGGGATTTTGTCTTTTTCTATCAGACATATATATAGTAGAGAGTGAAAATAAGCTGTCAGGGGAGATCAAAACTCCTGATTATTGTCATAATCTGGATCATATATATATATATATATATATATATATATATATATATTGAATCTAAAAGTAAAATAAAGTCCCGCTGTGCTTAATTAAATGTATACTAAATGGCAGATATGTTTAAGAAAATATGTGCCAGATGTTTAGTCTAGTCAAGGACTCGTACTGTGATTTTATGAAGGATGTTATTTGCTTGTTGCAATAAATATGTCCATTAAATGTATAGTTTCCATCTGAACCTGAAATCAGTTGAAGGTAATGGTTCCAATCTTTATTAGTGTAATCTATTTAGTGTAATCTTTTTATTTTATAGACTAGAACACTGAAAATGTGCAGTAATTAGTTACTCACTGCTGTCTTACTAGACTCTGAAGGAATCTTGCAATTGGCTATAAGCAAACAACAGTGGTGATCTTTTGTAAATGGAGTGTGTTCAAGGACTCCATCCTTTCTTCAAACCGTTTGTCCTATCTCCAAACCTGGAGCCTATCCCAGTTTCTCAGGCCGTAGGCAGGGAAACATCCTGGACGGATGGCAAGTCCATCACAGGGATAACGCACACTCAAACATTCTGCTCAAGGACTCATTCTTAGATATTCCTGAGCCAAACACACTTCAGTTTAGTGCACCTAGATTTCAATTGAAGTGGAATATTTTTTCCCTTTCTGAGATGCACAAAACACAGTCAATACAATTTGATTAATGGGTTGATGAGATGGATGACTTTTTAAGGATTTGTAGTTATTCGGAGCTTGAATCAAAGCTGCATTTGTATGTGACTTAAAGGGTTAGTTCTCCCAAAAATGAAAATTATGTCATTCAAACCCATAAGACCCCATTCATCTTAAAAACACAAATGTAAATATTTTTTAATGAAACCTGAGACTGTCCCTCCACTGAAAGTTCATTCGGCCCAAAACTTTGACGCTTCAAAAAGTTAAAAAAGACATTGACAAAAGTAATCCATGTGGTTTAATGAAGTATTCTGAAGAGACCAAAACTTTGACATAAACATAAAACACTGATCAACAAAATGATGATAGCATTGTCATTTTTAGGTGAACTAATCCTTTAACAATTAAGAAAACTATATTGATGGTGTATATACTGCAAATCTGATGTAAATTTGGAAGACTTTTCAAGGACATTTTGTAATGTTCACTCATAGAAGGAATACAGTGTAAGAATCTTAAAATCATATGCAAAAATGTTACCTCTTAATCAATATTTTTGCCTTGTTTTTAGAGAATGTATTGAATTAAGTTTTTATTTTAAGTGTAAACCTCACTAAATATTGACATATTACGGCTGTCAAACGATTAATCGCATCCAAAATAAAAGACAAATATTTTATATATAAATATAGCATTTTTTTCTTAAATATATACATGTATGTGTTACATGTATGCCCTGTCTTATGTGTTTTGATTTAGTCTCTGTTACTTTGTTGTCCCCAGTTTGATTAATCGGTTATGTCTTTCACCTGTGCCTCGTCCTTCACCTGCTCCTCGTTATCCTCATTTGCTCTGTGTATTTAAGCCCTCAGTTTGCCCTCAGTGTTTGTCGGTTCTCGTTCATGTTTTACGTGTTCCTGAGTTTTGTTATTAAAAGTTCCTGCTACCTGTTCTCCTTTGTCTCCGTGCGCTTATCTCCCACACGTAAGTGTAACAGTATGTGTGTGTATTTATATATACATAATATACACAAACTTTTATTTTGGATGCGATTAATCGTTTGACCGCACTAATATATGTGTATATACACCGATCAGGCATAACATCATGACCAATGACAGGTGACATGAATAACACTGATTATCTCTTCATCACGGCACCTGTTAGTGGGTGGGATATATTAGGCAGCAAGTAAACATTTTGTCCTCAAAGTTGATGTGTTAGAAGCAGGAAAAATGGACAAGCATAAGGATTTGGGCGAGTTATGGCTAGACGATTGGGTCAGAGCATCTCCAAAACTGCAGCTCTTGTGCTCCTGAAAACACTTTCATTAGTGTGTTTATCGCCCTCACCAACAAAGCCCTAACCGACAACCCAAAATACACACACATTTACATAGATAATCCCGGTCTGCAGTGGTCTGTATCTATCAAAAATGGTCCAAGAAAGGAACAGTGGTGAACCGGCGACAGGGTCATGGGCGGCCAAGGCTCATTGATGCACGTGGGGAGCGAAGGCTGGCCCGTGTGGTCCAATCAAACAGACGAGCTACTGTAGCTCAAATTGCTCAAGAAGTTAATGCTGGTTCTGATAGAAAGGTGTCAGAATACACAGTGCATCGCAGTTTGTTGTGTATGGGGCTGCATAGCCACAGACCAGTCAGGGTGCCCATGCTGACCCCTGTCCACCACCAAAAGCGTCAACAGTGGGCACATGAGCATCAGAACTGGACCACGGAGCAATGGAAGAAGGTGGCCTGGTCTGATGAAACAAGTTTTCTTTTTCATCACGTCGCTTACCTGGGGAAAACTTCTTGGTGCCAGATACCAGAGCACACCTTCTAGTGGAGTCCATGCCTCGACGAGTCAGGGCTGTTTTGGCAGCAAAAGGGGGACCAACACAATATTAGGAAGGTGTTCATAATGTTATGCCTGATCTGTATTACATATATACTGTGTATATATATATATATATATATATATATATATATACTTCACACAAGGAAAAAAAAAAAAAAGAAAAAAAAAAAATATATATATATATATATATATATATATATATATATCTCTTGAATGTTTAGATGTTTTAATTGAAAAACAAGACAATAAAACAATGCATTTTAATATGATCATTGTATTTATTATTTTGTTTTCAGTGTACTGAAAAGATAACAAAAGACACTTTCAGACCAAGCATTCACATTTAAAAGTAACCAAACTTTTCAAGAAATTTGCATCAATGCAATTTAATGATTTCATTGTGCATCCATTACCATCATGCATGTAAAACAGCCAGGGGCTCTGTTAATAAACCCGCTTTACGCTGTTTTGTTTATTTGATGTAGGCCTCACAGCTCCCCGACTTGATTGAAAAATATTTGAAATTATTGTGTAAAGGTGTCTTTGCTTTGCCATCTTACCTGGCTCTAAACTTCCCTTGAGAACAGTCCTTGAAAATAAGTCATTATGCTTGCAGGCACTGCACTCCCACCACTGCCCTTTGTCTACAGAATTATGAGAGAGAGTTGCTCATGAAAACACTTTCATTAGTGTGTTTATCGCCCTCACCAACAAAGCCCTAACCGACAACCCAAAATGCACACACATTCGCATAGATATTTCAGGCAAGGGCTACCCTATTAACATAACAAAGACGATGATGGTGGCATGGCATGCAGTAGGGACGGCTTGTAGGAGCACAGCCAATCTGTTTACGTTCTTTGGGGAAATTAGCTGCTCCCAGACCTGTTTTTAGAGCGAACGGGAAGACTGTGTGTGCTCTGAAAGAGAGTGCCGTCACTCAGGGTCAAATCTATTATCCGGTCCTGACTGCCTTTGGGTATGTTAAGCTCTAATTCTGGAAAGGAATCAAAGCGTTGTTTGTTTGATTGTGAAGCATTGTCTTGGAACTCAATGACTCAATGAAAGTGTATTTTATGAATATTACAGATATGTGCTACCTATTCCATTTACAAAGTGACACTTGGGTGTTTGTTTATGAAATATTTTGCTTGATTTGATTCTCTTGATTTGATCCGGCATTTGATTTTATTTTCCTCTAAACCACTAGATGCCACAAAAACTCACCGCAGCACTTTCCAAAACACGTGCACGTGGAAATTTGATTTTGGGCAGAAACTCAAAGTTGATTCTGTGCTAATTTGATCTAATATATTTATATCACTGATTCTTGAGATAAGGGACACAACATGTCCTACATCTAAATTAAATCTATCTATCTATCATTTGTCTGTCATCTATCTATCTATCTATCTATCTATCTATCTATCTATCTATCTATCTATCTATCTATCTATCTATCTATCTATCTATATCTGTCTTTCTATATCTATCTATCTATCTATCTATCTATCTATCTATCTATCTATATCTGTCTTTCTCTATCTATCTATCTATCTATCTATCTATCTATCTATCTATCTATCTATCTATGTTCCCTTACATGGTTCATTAGCTGAGACCTTTAAATATATCAATGTATAATAATGTATTATTAAATAATAAAAACTAACATCTAAAACGTGTTTTGTCCCTTATCTCAAGAATCAGTGACACATACTGTATTTTAAATGTTTTAGATTTATGTAGCAAATGAGTATTAATCAATACTACCCAATATATTTTGAGACAAAGGTCTTGTTAATGATTTTCAGTTTTGTTCAAGGTAATTAGATCAACAGCTTTTTGAAAACTGAAGAAAATGTAAAGTATGGAAGGAAGTGCCCTTGCTGTTGATATCATAAACAATAACTTTCTTATCTATTTGTTGACATCATGACATGGTTAGATTCAGATGCTCACCTTACAAATCATTCCCAGATTTATAATAAAACCATCATATTTAAAAAACAAGATATTAATCATAATATAATAAAATATCATATCTCTAAAGCCATATTAAAGTATTATGGAATTTCACATAATTACATGCAACTGAAACTAAACCAAACCCTATAGTACTTACTATAGGTTTAGCTTTAGTACATGTTGTTAATTAATATTACTCGGTACTTAACAAATGATTAACTGCACTATAACAAGGACACCTTAAAATAAAGTGTAGCCAATTAAAATGTATTAGTAAATGTTAAAATTAACATTAAATAAGATTAATAAATGCTTTAGAAGTATTGTTTTATTGTTTGTTCATGTTAACTAATGTAGTCAACTATGTTAAATGAAACATTATTCTATAGTGTTAGTAACATTTTCAGAATCTTAAAAGAAGACATTTTAATGTCAATGTATTTATTGAACAAAAATGAATTATCTGTGTATTTATCTGCGCATATCCTACCAATCTATGGCATTTTTTACAGTTATTTTTTAAAATTATTTTTCAAATAATTTATTTTATAATTTATGATATATTAATTAAAATAAATATAAAATACATTTAAATAAATATAAATTATATATACCTATCGGCTTTATATCAGCAATCTGCCACTAGCTGTTATGCAAAGCAAAGTTACCCAAATTTTTTTTAGTTAGTGTCAATACTGGGTGCCTTTTGCCCCATTTTGAGCCTTTTACTCCGAGTGTCTTTAACAAAACAAACCACTTTTTATAAATTATTTTCCCCACAAAATGTGTTGCTGCATTAATGTTCAGTGCAAGATATATGTTATGTCTGCAATCATATACTATGGGAGTAATGAAAACTAAAAACTCTGTTATACCCTCCAGTTTCAATTTGGGCCTGCCTGTGGGCCAGGAAAAAAATAAGACAAGATATTTTAACATATGAATAAGTAGCAACTAATGACTGGTGCTTAGCAAACCTTAATAAAACTGTAGCACCGAATTAAACATGAGAGTAAAAACTGTTTATTACCCTCTAATAATTTAAACCAAAAGTTGCAGATACCTGAAGATGTAGTACCTCCTTCAAGTGGGAAAAACTCCAGCGGATTACATCACACATTAAAATAATAACTTCATGGGGCTGTGGAGGCAAAATGAGGCTTGAAAATTGTGTTTATGTTCATTAGAATAACTCTAATACAATTGTACTATGACTGATGTCGTTGAACTGTCCAGGCATAATTATCCAAATCAATTAAAACCTGAGGGGTCACATCTGGGGGTGTAGTTCCAGATCCGATTAGTGTCAGGAAACTTTGGAATTAGAGATCCCGTTCCCCATGGACTCAAAAGAATGCATTAGACTTCAGCACAAAGCTGCCCTTCAGGCTGCAACAGACAACAGCCTTCCAACATCTGAACAGCCAAATTGCTTTTTGAGACCTGGCCTCTTTAGTAAAGGAGAACCAGTGCTAGAACCTGTCTGTCATTCTGCTTTCCTCCAGCCCTGAAGATTTAGAAAAGAGTAACCATAAAGAAGATGAAGAGGGGGAGGAAATGAGCGCAAAGCTTCCTCTTGAGGGACCGAGTGACAAGTGAATCTGTGGAGTGACTTAAAATAAATGCAAAAACTCCCAATATGATAAATGGTGTGGCCTTAGCTCAGAGGTTGCTGGGTGAACAGCGCCTCGGGGGACGTCTCTCAAAACGACACCGGTAGTGAGCGGTCTAATTTAGCCCAGAAGCTGAGATGCTATGAATTTTTTTTTGCAGTGCAAGAGACAGGAGTCCTCTGCGAATGCAAACAGACGGTCACTGCATAGGTCGGACTTGACGTGCTTGATTGCTGCATTATATATTTTTCCTCCTTTTCCTTCAGCCTCAGGAATACATTATTGGCATAGCCTGTTACCATGACAACGCCTTCTCTTTACTTGACATTGTGGCAGCGTCTGAGAGCTGATTTGTTGATGCTATTAATTAAAACTCCTTCTTAGCTGAACGAGAGCACTTTGTACAGCGAGATCCAACTGTAGGCGTTTATCATATGTGTCTGGCAAGACATGTGCGGTATCAGTGACTGATGTGTAATATGCACCAATATTTGAAAATATCTTAATATATACAGACTAAAATATCCACTGAAGCATGACAGTACTCGGTGTTGATATGTTGGAGTTAACAGCATGTTAGATTTGATACAACTGGAAAAATATGCATTTTGATCGCTCTTTCATAGTTTAAGATAATACGTACAAGTAGGGCTGGGTTGAAAATATTGATTTGTCCATTTTAATCGATTCTCATTTTGATAAATCAATATCAATTCTTAAATCTCAAGAATCAATCACTATTATTTTTAGAAGCCTTTCCATCCAATAAATCCCAATAAGCGTTTTGCTTTTGCTTTGTTCTGAAATGAAGTCTCAGCTTTCAAATAAACGTGGTTTTGGCACTCTTTACCCTCATTCTTGCCTCGGGTCCTTGACCTGAAACTTATTAAAAAAGTTTTCATCGGAGTGGTTCCAAGACTCCAGGACTTTTGGCGAACTTGAACCATAACACCCCCCAATTTTTTTTTACTGGATTCAAGGAGTTTTGTGGTTGACATTTTAAAAAGTAACAAATCCTTCTCTCGTGGGTCAATTTGATCCCCATAGGAATGAATGGAATGCGAGGAATGCTTCAAAAATGCTCAAAATTCAAGCTAAAAATGCTAAAATGTTACCAAAAAAGTTATTTTATAATGTCTACATGTGTATCTGAATGCATACTGAAGAGAAACTGACTTTAGGACCCAGCGAAACAGCTCATTTGCTCCATATAGAGCTATAAGGCAAGAGTAATGAAATATAATTTTATATTATTATTTTTCCACAAGAGGTCGGCAAAGACACCCAGTGTAAGATATTTTAAGTTGAAAGAATGTGAAGAATGTGCTTAAATTATTATTTATTGATAAAATCTAGTAATTTAAAGGTACATAAAAAATGAATTAAAAATATATTTAAAAAAAAAAATTAACAAAATGAAATTAAATAAGGTTTCTGGACTAAATAAATAAATACAATTTTAGGGCTTCGGGTCATTTTGACCAGTGAGGGAAGGATTTGTTACAAAGTGCGATGGAGGGATGAGGGTTAATGTGCCGTGACAGATCGCTGTGTCTGCCTCAGTTCAAGTGGCTCATTATAGCATAAAAAATAATCATGAATGCAAATCAGAGATAAACAGTACAACTTACTAAAATGTCTCATGTTATCGCTCAAACAGTGTTTGAGATGTCAATGAAACAGCTTGTAAACTACGTCATCGACCATTCCAGACAAAGTTATAGGCATAAAAAATCATTTGCATAGTATAGCACTGATAATTATGTTATGAATGGAATCCGATCTGAGCATAATTTGAGACATTGTTGTCTCTTTTGAACTCTCAGAGGTGACACTTTATTTACTGAGGTCTTTTCTCAGAAAAAAAGCTCGAGACTTCAGCAAAGGCTAAATTTGCAATGCAGATGTTAAAAAGATCTCATTTGTGAATTTTCTTTCCTACGGGCAGCATTGTTTGTTGGTAAACCTGAAAGCTTTAAAATGCCTATATAATATGCAGCAGCCACAAGTTGTTTTGCTTTAAAGAGAATTCTGGCAGTTCTGCAGCGAGAGAGGGAAAGTATTTATAAAGCAGGTGTCATTTATTGAAAAGACAAGGGCAGGAACTAGAGCAAAAATGATTGCCTTATTCTTTACTGAAGCTCACAAGAGGATTTGGACTGGCTCAGCCCTTAGAGCAGTCACAGTAAGGCCAATCTGATGGTGACGGAGTACAGTTTGATAACGAATATCTATATCCTTCCTCTGCACTCCACTCAGGTCTCTCCATAACTCATGCAGTATGCTGATAACATTATGCGACCAATGCGGTAAACATGATTTCACCAAGTACACTGTTTTCCTGGATCAACATCTTTGTTGATCCTGGAACAACATTCAAATCAACCAATCAGATTTCAGGGACAAGTTTACAGTTTATGTCAAGCCTAGTCTGGGTTTGATGCTTCTACATCAGTGTTATTCCCATATCATTTCCTTCTGATTTTAGGGATAAGTTATGGGTCCTGTAGATCTCTTTCACTTTATTCGTTTCCATGGTCACCGCTGCTTTTACTTTATCTGAGGTGGCGATACAGGAAAGTTAACTTCACCTTGGGTTCATTGTGAAAACTCTTTTCCAGGGTCACACAGGGAGACTAGCGTGTGACATAGTTTTCATTAAAAAAAGATTGCACTTTATATTAGGAGTCCTTAACTACTATGCACTTCCATCAAAAAATAAGTACAGTGTGGTTATTGTGTTGATGTTGTATTGTAAAACACTTGTGCTGCTACTGAGTAGTGATACGGGTAAGGTTAGAGACGGGTAGGGGTAGGTTTAAGGGGGTGGGAATAGAACAAGGCAAACTTGTCAAAATCACGGTGACCCACACAAGGCACAGGTTACATGTATGTATTTGTTTGTTTGCTGGCTTTCATCCTTTGTTCCCGAGGTTGAGTCAGCATGACAGCTAATAGCTTCCATTTTCCTAATGCTTTGAAGTGAGACAGAGAAAAAAGCCATGAAAACCATATCATTTCAATCCATTAAGAACCTTTTTTTTCCTTTATCTACAGCTTTTCATAAAACAAGAATTTGTGGGTGTCATACATATAATAGAGTTCTGCTTATAAGTTTATAGAATCTGCTAGATGTCTAAAATATGAGGGAAATTAAAAACCGGAATATTACTCCCTAAAGAAACTATTTGACAATACTAGTGAATGCATTTCACAAGACAAAATTATGAACTGACTGACTTTTCAAAAATAAATTAATTAAACTGCCTTAATTCTACGTGGCATTGATTCAACAAGGTGCTGAAAGCATTCTCTAGAAATGTTGGCCCATATTGATAGGATAGCATCTTGCAGTTGATGGAGATTTGTGGGATGCACATCCAGAGCACGAAGCTCCCGTTCCACCACATCCCAAAGATGCTCTATTGGGTTGAGATCTGGTGACTGTGGGGGCCATTTTAGTACAGTGAACTCATTGTCATGTTCAAGAAACCAATTTGAAATGATTGGAGCTTTGTGACATGGTGCATTATCCTGCTGGAAGTAGCCATCAGAGGATGGGTACATGGTGGTCATAAAGGGATGGACATGGTCAGAAACAATGCTCAGGTAGGCCGTGGCATTTAAACGATGCCCAATTGGCACTAAGGGGCCTAAAGTGTGCCAAGAAAACATCCCCCACACCATTACACCACCACCACCAGCCTGCACAGTGGTAACAAGGCATGATGGATCCATGTTCTCATTCTGTTTGACTCTACCATCTGAATGTCTCAACAGAAATCGAGACTCATCAGACCAGGCAACATTTTTCCAGTCTTCCACTGTCCAATTTTGGTGAGCTTGTGCAAATTGTAGCCTCTTTTTCCTATTTGTAGTGGAGATGAGTGGTACCCGGTGGGGTCTTCTGCTGTTGTAGCCCATCCGCCTCAAGGTTGTGCATGTTGTGGCTTCACAAATGCTTTGCTGCATACCTCGGTTGTAACGAGTGGTTATTTCAGTCAAAGTTGCTCTTCTATCAGCTTGAATCAGTCGGCCCATTCTCCTCTGACCTCTAGCATCAACAAGGCATTTTCGCCCACAGGACTGCCGCATACTGGATGTTTTTCCCTTTTCACACCATTCTTTGTAAACTCTAGAAATGGTTGTGCGTGAAAATCCCAGTAACTGAGCAGATTGTGAAATACTCAGACCGGCCCGTCTGGCACCAACAACCATGCCACGCTCAAAATTGCTTAAATCACCTTTCTTTCCCATTCTGACATTCAGTTTGGAGTTCAGGAGATTGTCTTCACCAGGACCACACCCCTAAATGCATTGAAGCAACTGCCATGTGATTGGTTGATTAGATAATTGCATTAATGAGAAATTGAACAGGTGTTCCTAATAATCCTTTAGGTGAGTGTATATATATATATATATATATATATATATATATATACACAGATCAGGCATAACATTATAACCACCTTCCTAATATTGTGATGGTCCCCCTTTTGCTGCCAAAACAGCCCTGACCTGTCATGTTGCAGTGCTCTTTGTATAGTGAGTCTCTTCATCTATCAAAACAGGAAGAGCCCATTGTTCACGGTTTCATCTCTTCTGATCTAATGGTGAGATGCAAGACAATCTCTTGCTGTGAGTTTCACAGCAGTTCGCTAAACAGCTTTATGCCATAATATGTCAAAACCGGCAAGTCTTTTTACATTTATATTAGGTATATTTAACTACTATGCACTAACATTTAAATTAATAATTTGATACAGTGCACTTATTGTGTACATGTTTTACATTGTACTATATCTTATATATGTAATATATATAAAATTACAGTTGACCTTCCCTTACACCTTAACCCACCATTAAACCTACCCATACCACCAAACCTCTAACCTCAAACCACTCAACTGTCTCTAACCTTACCCGTATCCCTACTCAGTAGCAGCACAGGTGTTTTACAATAAGACATCAACACAATAACCACATTGTACTTATTTTTTGATGTAAGTGCATAGTAGTTAAGGACCCCTAATATAAAGTGTGATCTTTTTTTATGAAAACTATGTCACACACTAGTCTCTGTGACCCTGGAAAAGAGTTTTCACAATGAACCCAAGGTGAAGTTAACTTTCCTGTATCACCACCTCAGATAAAGTAAAAGCAGCGGTGACCATGGAAACGAGTAAAGTGAAAGAGATCTACAGGAGCTCATCATTTTCTCAGTGTGTTTCATAAAGCTATGCATGTCTTTTTATTATTTTTTTTGCTTTAATAGATTATGAAAAGTCCTATATAACTCCAATTTCAAGCCCATAAGATAGGGACGCACGTCCCAGCATGTTCACATTATAGAACAAGAATCATGACGGTTTGTTTTCAAATCTTCAAACGATCTTCAATCAAAACGCATTGGCTTTGAGGCAAAAAAAAAAAGGGATGAAAACAAAACAGACATCTGATACTGTATAAACGAGATGGGAGTCATTTAACCTGCTTAACTGCAGCCTGCAGCTCTATTAGAACAAAATAATTACCACAGACACAAATATCCAGCATCAGTAGCTGCCAACTGAGCAAGCAGCTTTACAATTATGAGTAAGCTGTAATGGGACGGTGCATTGAGCAGTAAATACAAGCTCTACTCCCCGCCTCAAACAGCTTTGGCTTTCAGTTCCACATTATTCCGTTCTGTAAAAAGGATAACTGCAAGTTGATCTGAATGCATGATAGGAATGCAGGGCGCTATGCAGCTAAATGGCCAAATGACTTGTGAATTTCTGGGAAGTGAAGGAGTGATTCACATGCGTGTTGCTGCAGTAGGCACGAGTTCGTTTAGCAAAGCAACACTGTCCCCTTGTGTTGAATGAGAGCTTTTTTTTGTACCAGCAGATCTGTTGCAGTGGATTTCTCCAATCTGCAGGTTTCCACAGCAACTGTTGACAGTGCGCTTTACTGCTGTCTTTAGGTATGTATGTTGCAATACAGTGATGCAATGAAAACACTGCAACATTTTATTGCAATGTATCTGGATATAAGGTAACATTTGGGAACATTTGCCAGTGTTTTACTAAGTTTCTCTCAAAATGTTCAATTGCTTGTTGAAAAACTACTAAAATATGTATTTAAAAAAATAAATAAAATGAATAAATCATTTGAGTTCAGCAAAAAGAAGCATTTGATATTCAAAATCATTTTTGTAATATCAAATATGCTTTTTTTGTCCTTACATAGTTTTTTTTCCACCAAAGTTTTTCATTTGAAAACATTTTACTTTAACGCATACTGGATGTGACAGCATTTGGCACTGTTTGCACAATATCAAGCACATCATGCAATGAAAAAATAATCTTTAATTTGGTTTCATCAGTGTTCAGGTGCGTGTTGGTTGAAATCCACTAGATGGTGATAAAGTAGTTCATATGTTCCTGCATCACACAGTGTTTGGAAAGTCAGCAAGTGTGCGTGTCAGTCAGTGTGTAAGTGTGTACATGTTTTTTTTTTTATCCCAGTGGGGACTTCAACCTGAATGCACACAGACTCATGGGGACCTAAATTGAGGTCCCTATGAGGAAACAAGCTTATAAATCATACAGAATGAGTTTTTTTGAAAATGTAAAAATGTCTGTAGTTTTGTGTGATGGGTAGGTTTATGGGTAGGGTTAGTGAAAGGGGAGAGAATATACAGTTTGTACAGTATAAAAACCATTACGTCTATGGAGAGTCCCCACAAAGAGAGTAAACCAGACGTGTGTGTGTGTGTGTGTGTAATGGGTAGGTTTAGGGGTAGGGTTAGTGTAAGGGGAGAGAATATACAGTTTGTATAGTATAAAAACCATTACGTCTATGGAGAGTCAGCACAAAGATTGTGTGTGTGTGTGTGCCTGTGTGTGTGTGTGTGTGTGTGATGGGTAGGTTTAGGGGTAGGGTTAGTGTAAGGGGAGAGAATATACAGTTTGTACAGTATAAAAACCATTACGTCTATGGAGAGTCCCCACAAAGAGAGTAAACCAGACATGTGTGTGTGTGTGTGTTCCAGAATGACTCCAGTTGCAGATCTGCACCTGCTCCGGGGGAGTATATTTAGTCTGCAAACCCCTCAACTGTGTGTAATGAGACATCACCATTCTCAACATGAGTCATAGGCTGCACTGTACGTCATTACTGGGACACCACTAGAGAAAAATCAAACATTTTCCTTTTTACCTATGACTGACAAATACTCAAAAATGTCAAGTATAGTATCCATTACCTAACTAGGTATTGTATTTGACAAGCCTTTAGAAATCTTTACCATGGTAAGCACAGTTGACACAAAAATACCATAGATATTGCAACTATATTCTAATGTTTTATTATTTTAGTGTTATTGTTGTAGGGTAGTTGAAATGATATTGAAAGCAGTGTCCTATAATAACATAAGCATTAGTACTTAAAAAATATTATATTATATTATTTTATATTATATTATATTATTATGGCCCAGTTTCACAGACAAGGCTTAGATTAAGCTAGGTTTAGGCCTTAGTTCAATTAGGAAATTTAAGCATGCATTTTAGTCTGGGACTAATTTTGCGACTATTGTTTTGTACTCTGTAATGTACAGTGGCCCAGTAGCGCACAACACAACAAAATTTAAAAAGCAAACACAAGTTCACAACACATCGAAATCAAGTCACAACACAAAGAAAAAGCCACAACACAACGGAAATGCTCCCGACCACTAGGGGGCTCTCGGAGTGCGGTAAAGCTAGTTTTCCTTGCCACTGTTCTATAGATTCAGCAGTCTTACAAAGATATAAACACTACGATCAGTTTTAAGTGTGTAACCATTGTATATCGACATGAAATATCAATTCAAAATCACCTATGTTCATTTTAGCTGCATATTTATACTCGAGAACACTTTTACCCGCTACCACGGCGCATGATGCCCAAGGAAACATCTGCCAATTCCACCATGTAGTTGAAACATAATTTGTATTAATTAAATTACTTTTAACATTTAAAAACAGACATGTTAAAATTCCACAGCTTTGGTTGAATTGGTAAAACTGACTCAGTAATGCACAACAGTGAAATTTGAACATTTAAAAAATACGCTTCAACCACTTGGTGGAATTGGCAGACGTTCCCTTAGGCATGCGCTGTGATAGCGAGTAAAAGCGTTCTCGAGTATAAATATGCTGCTATAATGCATGTAGGTGATTTTGAATTTATATTTCCATGTCGATTTACAATGGTTACACACTTAAAACTGAACGTAGTGTTTATATCTTTGTAAGACTGGCGAATCTATGGAACAATGGCAAGGAAAACGAACTTTACCGCACTCCGAGAGCCCCCTAGTGGTCGGGAGCATTTCCGTTGTGTTGTGGCTTTTTCGTTGTGTTGTGGCTTGTTTCTGTTGTGTTGTGGCTTGTTTCTGTTGTGTTGTGGCTTTATTTCGTTGTGTTGTGAACTTATGTATGTTTTTTAAAATTCGTTGTGTTGTGCACTACTGGGCCACCGTAGTAATGGATTATAAGATAACAAACAGGTATTTTAAAACAGTCAACAATCTCAAATCAATATCTCTGATCCCCACAATTATTTATGTGATGAAATACCGTGTAATAAGTGGTATGATATCCCTTAAATGTCCGTCTAGTTTAAAAGTGCTGCTTGCTAGCAACTTCTTTCTCTGGAGAAGCTTTGAGTTTAAAGATCTAATAAAATATTTCAACTCAATTCAATATTTAATGTCTAATTATATGATCCTGATCACCCTGTCAGGGTTTATTCTGTGATAACAACCGGCTGGATGTACATTATCCCTTGCTTATGTTATATTATATTATATACCGATCAGGCATACCATTATGAACACCTTCCTAATATTGTATTGGTCCCCCTTTTGCTGCCAAAACAGCCCTGACCCGTCAAGACATGGACTCCACTAGACTCCTGAAGGATCTGGCACCAAGATGTTAGCAGCAGATCCTTTAAGTCCTGTAAGTTGCGAGGTGTGGCCTCCATGGATCGGACTTGTTTGTTCAGCACATCCCACAGATGCTTGATTGAATTGAGATCTGGGGAATGTGGAGGCCAAGTCAACACCTCAAACTCGTTGTTGTGCTCCTCAAACCATTCCTGAACCATTTATTTGTGGCAGTGCACATTATCCTGCTGAAAGAGGCCACAGCCACCAGGGAATACCGTTTCCATGAAAGGGTGTTCATGGTCTGCAACAATGCTTAGGTAGGTGGTACGTGTCAAAGTAACATCCACATAGATGGCAGGACCCAAGGTTTCCCAGCAAAACATTGCCCAAAGCATCACACTGCCTCCGCCGGCTTGCCTTCTTCCCATAGTGTATCCTGGTGGCACCCTATGTGTTCCCCAGGTAAGCCACGCACCCGGTCATCCATGCGATGTAAAAGAAAATGTTATTCATCAGACCAGGCCACCTTCTTCCATTGCTCCATGGTCCAGTTCTGATGCTCACGTGCCCACTGTTGGCGCTTTCGGTGGTGGACAGGGGTCAGCATGGGCACCCTGACTGCTATACAGCCCCATATGCAACAAACTGCGATGCACTGTGTATTCTGACACCTTTCTATCAGAACCAGCATTAACTTCTTGAGCAATCTGAGCTACTGTAGCTTGTCTGTTTGATCGGACCACATGGGTCAGCCTTCACTCCTAACGTGCATCGATGACCCTGTCACCGGTTCACCACTGTTCCTTCCTTGGAGCACTTTTGATAGATACTGACCACTGCAGACCGGGAACACCCCACAAGAGCTGCAGTTTTGGAGATGCTCTGACCCAGTTGTCTAACCATCACAATTTGGCCCTTGTCAAACTCGCTCAAATCCTTACGTTTGCCCCTTTTTCCTGCTTCTAACGCATCAACTTTGAGGACAAAATGTTCACTTGCTGCCTAATATATCCCACCCACTAACAGGTGCCGTGATGAAGAGATAATAAGTCATAATGTTATGCCTGATCGGTGTATTATATTATATTATATTATACCGTTCAAAATTTTTTAAGAGGTCTCTTATGCTTACACCAAGGCTGCCTTTATTTGATCAAATACAGTAAAAAAATATTAATATTGTGAAATATTAATACAATTTAAAATAAAAATAACTGTTTTAACTGTGTTAATATATTTTTAAATGTAACATTATTTTCAGCGTTCTTACTCCATTCTTTACTGTCACATGATCCTTCAGAAATCATTCTAACATGCTGATTTGATGCTCAAGAAACATTTATGATTATTATCAATGTTGAAAACAGTTGTGCTGCTTTATATTTATGTGGAAACGGTGATGTTTCTTTTCAGGATTTTTTGGAAAATGCTTTGAAATAAAATAATTTTGTAACATTATAAATGTCTTTACTGTAATGTTTGATCAATATAATGTGTCTTTGCTGAATAAAAGTATTCATGTCTTTCACAATCTTACTAGCCCCAAACTTTTGAATGAAAGTATATATACTGTATATGTGTGTATACATGTTTCAAAGCAGCTTCACAGTGTTAAACAGGAAAATAATGAACAGAATTTGATTCAGCTGTACAGCCACTCTGGAGAAAACGGTGATGTCATCAGCTCATTTCAATTATCATATATATTCAAGTAATGTAGTTGATATAATTTAGTTTAGTAATTACATTTATTTGGATATTTATTTGAAAATTTTGTGTCCCCAACTGAGCAAGCCAGAGGCTCCAGTGGCAAGGAACCAAAACTCCATCAGGTGTCCTAATGGAGAAAAATAAACCTTGGGAGAAACCAGGCTCAGTCGGGGTGCCAGTTCTCCTCTGGCCAATTAACAAACAGTGTATGTTTATTATTTTGGCAGCCTTATAGGTCAGAAGTAATATTAGATCGGATTATTTGAAAGATCGGAGGCATCACACCGGGTTTATTGAGGATGGCGTGTCGATGAGCAATTTCAGAGGGTAGACTAATTGACGCAATTATCTAATCAACCAGTCACATGGCAGTTGCTTCAATGCATTTAGGGGTGTGGTCCTGGTGAAGACAATCTCCTGAACTCCAAACTGAATGTCAGAATGGGAAAGAAAGGTGATTTAAGCAATTTTGAGCGTGGCATGGTTGTTGGTGCCAGACGGGCCGGTCTGAGTATTTCACAATCTGCTCAGTTACTGGGATTTTCACGCACAACCATTTCTAGAGTTTACAAAGAATGGTGTGAAAAGGGAAAAACATCCAGTATGCGGCAGTCCTGTGGGCGAAAATGCCTTGTTGATGCTAGAGGTCAGAGGAGAATAGGCCGACTGATTCAAGCTGATAGAAGAGCAACTTTGACTGAAATAACCACTCGTTACAACCAAGGTATGCAGCAAAGCATTTGTGAAGCCACAACACGCACAACCTTGAGGCGGATGGGCTACAACAGCAGAAGACCCCACCGGGTACCACTAATCTCCACTACAAATAGGAAAAAGAGGCTACAATTTGCACAAGCTCACCAAAATTGGACAGTTGAAGACTGGAAAAATGTTGCCTGGTCTGATGAGTCTCGATTTCTGTTGAGACATTCAGATGGTAGAGTCAAACAGAATGAGAACATGGATCCATCATGCCTTGTTACCACTGTGCAGGCTGGTGGTGGTGGTGTAATGGTGTGGGGGATGTTTTCTTGGCACACTTTAGGCCCCTTAGTGCCAATTGGGCATCGTTTAAATGCCACGGCCTACCTGAGCATTGTTTCTGACCATGTCCATCCCTTTATGACCACCATGTACCCATCCTCTGATGGCTACTTCCAGCAGGATAATGCACCATGTCACAAAGCTCCAATCATTTCAAATTGGTTTCTTGAACATGACAATGAGTTCACTGTACTAAAATGGCCCCCACAGTCACCAGATCTCAACCCAATAGAGCATCTTTGGGATGTGGTGGAACGGGAGCTTCGTGCCCTGGATGTGCATCCCACAAATCTCCATCAACTGCAAGATGCTATCCTATCAATATGGGCCAACATTTCTAAAGAATGCTTTCAGCACCTTGTTGAATCAATGCCACGTAGAATTAAGGCAGTTCTGAAGGCGAAAGGGGGTCAAACACAGTATTAGTATGGTGTTCCTAATAATCCTTTAGGTGAGTGTATATATAATCAAAGTACAGTACAGTAATCTGTCTACAGAAATTTTAAGCTTGGTATGTTTAAATACATTAACGTAATACAGATCTTTTCAATCGTATTCTCTCAAAGGATGACTGAAAGGTATTAGCTGGCGATTGGGAGTTAGTCCTGATGGATTTGCCTTTGAATGGTGAGGAGGGGCTAAGCTGGCAGGGCCATAAAGGCCTTCGTTATGGGGCTGTCAGGGCAGGAGTGGGTCGGGGGAGTACCTGTGGTGGTGCCAGACACTGTGGGGATTGTGAGCGCTGCTGGGGCCAGCTGGGGATGGACAGAAGGCTCTCAGTGGCGGGCAGGAAGTGGCAGCGAGGGCTCTAACACAATGCCACACTCACAACAGCACCAAGCCAAATTCTGCAAGGTCATCATAGCTGCCAAGACTCAAATGCAAGTCTCAATAATTTTTCATAGTTTTTAAGCACTTACAGGAAAAAGTCTACTTGGATCAGGAAAATATCTGCATTTTTGGGTGTTTGAAATAAAAGCGTTTGATGTACGATGCAACAATACTTTCACCTACAGAGGGCAAAACATCCATCTTCAATGCATAATCACAGAACCACCCACACTTACACATAAACAGCACCTACAGTATTTAAAGTTTAGAAGCAACTCCTACAAATGCATATACAATAAGCAAAAATAACCCTGTCAACGCCTTCTCAGTGCTAATTTTCCACTGCGTGTCTTTAGTAAATCCTGACATTAACGGCAAAAGAGATGCTGGCGCAAGCTGTTAGTAAATTTGGCCCTATATGTTTTAATGCAAGAAAACTTAACTTACATTATAACTTGAATAAATAATGTTTTATTTTCATCACAGCACCAGGGTTAAATTAACATCGCTCAGTGTTTATATAGTCCACACTCATGTAGTGTTATAAGTAACAATGAATCAGTGTTGAAGTTAATTAGGTGATTAAGAGGTTGACTTAGTGATGATTGAGCATTAATGATGAACACCTGTGGTTAACAAGCAGAATCACTGAAGAAAAGACACAACAAGAACAACAACTGACTTCAGCCACAGCCTTAAATGAAATTAACTGAAGATAAAAGAAGACATTAAGGGTGCAGGGGTTCAGTAGTCAGGGCACTGATCAGGGAGTCGGACATTTTAAGGTCTGTCTCAATCGCAGAATCCTTCCAATGCACTGAAATGTTCGCTCCCTAAAAAGTCCCACAATGCACCGCAAAAACCCAGGGTGCATTGATGCTCACTATGCTCCCTTAACAGAAGTTCTTAAGTGTGAAACTCAAATCACGTGAGCCAACTCACTACATATAACGACTGATAACGTCATAGAGTGATGAAATAGAGTCATCAGTGTCTCAATGTGTAGCCAGCGTCCTTTACTGTCCTTACCAGTGCCCGAACTCGTGTACACAATATACTGATTCAAAAGCTCGGGAGCTAGGGAACTGAATGAGACACACCCTGAATCTCTGAAGATCTCAGCAGAGGAGGATTAAACAACTCCACAAACAGCATTACCAGCTTCACACATTGCTAGCCAGATTGACTGTATGTCTGTTATACGTCTAAGCTCTTATTGAAAATTAACAGAGTTCTTTTTTTTTGTTGATTTTTTGTGATTGAAAATTGTGTTTTTTTTTGTCACCATCATGGTGATCAGTGTTTTCTTTAGTTGGGCAGTTTGACAACTTTTTGTTAGTGTTACTCTGGCTGCTGTAACTGAGTTTGGTATGGCAAGAAAAACAAGAGAGAACAAAATCAAATGCTGTTGGCTGCTCCATGATAAGAATATCATTGTGTAGTGGCTTAATTCACTGCTCTTATGACTGAGTTTAATATGAGCAATATACAAAATACTATATCAACAAAACTTTGTGATTCTAGAAAAGATCCAGCACAGTTTTAATCAGAAAAGCTGAATACGTTTTAAAACAGATTGTACACCAAGCACTTTGACCTCCTGCAAGATTTACTCACACACTGTGTGTCCCAATGTAAAAAGTGCACGAAGGCCGAACCAAGTGTTCAGTGTTGCCAGGTCTGTACAACAAAACCCATCCAATTGCTAATCAAAAGTAGTGAAATCAGCCAAAACGCACCCAAATGCAGGGGGCGGGATAAATAATCCTCAAGTAAAGACAATTTAAACCCGCAGACTATAAGCTACAAAAAACACACAGCAACAGTGTAAACATAGCCCAATCCCAATTCTAATTTCTGCAAGATTTACTCACACACAAACATCAAGAATCATCTTATGAATCTCAACAATGGTGACGTGCTTCATGCCGCAATGCATTCTGGGAGCCATGGATGAGTTTTGCATGATGCACCCAGAATGCACTGTGGCATGAAGCATGTCACCATTGCTGAGATCCATAGGCTGATTCTTGATGTTTGTGTGTGAGTAAACCTTGCAGGAGTTTGAAGTGCTTATTGTACGGTGTGTTATTAATTTACATCTAATTTAATTAAAAAAATAGTTTTATAATGTATTTATCATTACAGGCTCAAATAAAAAAAAAAACAAGTGTACTATAATAACAACAGTAGTTATGATTCAAATTTATTTTATTATAAATATGTGGCTATGTTGCAGCACTCCCTTAGTGCTTGCCTGTGTCCCAATGTGCATACTATTCATCCTAAATAGTATGTGACATTAGTAATTTCAATACTATTCAGGGCAGATAGTATGCACATTGAGATGCAGGGCTTGTCTTTTTCACGGTTTGCAGTGTGTGTGTTCACTACTCGCTGCTCCTAATATGTGTGCACTAACTCTGACTATGGGTTACCATAATTGGCCTTCACTTCACTTTTTCTCTTTTTCCATCTCCAAACCTATTCTGTTCACAGCTGATCGGAGGATATTGCGTGCCCTTTATTGCAATTTGCTACATTTAATTTGACTAATCAGAGCCAAGCTTTTCAAATCTACATTAAGTCGAAGCAGACGCGAAGAATCCCTTCAGATCAGCTGCTATTGAAGACAGATAGCAGAGACAAGCAAAGAAGAGAGTAGTAAGTATGTTTTAATGTCATATCTCCTCTGTTGTAGATATTTTGAATCTGGCCTAATTCTTTGAGTCATTCATGTAAAAATCTGTCTGTTATTTAATTGTTTTTGTTTTTTGGTAAAGCAGCAGGTCACTTGTCATAGTCATCCTGGCATATGCCATTTTGCACAACTAATTTCCAACTAAAAATCTCTGCAAAAGAGGTGAAGAGTGCATGTTATCATGACCACAATAAAATAAACCACAATAGAGTGGTGCAGGTATGACGTCACGTTATAGGCCAATCGGCAGTTCGCATTGCACTGGTTCCCTCGAGAAAAACCCAATAGGATTTTCCCATATGCTTTTGGAAAAACAAGCAAAAGTTTATGATACTTGCAAGTTTTGTCCATCAAGATAATTATCACAGATGAACACAACTTTTATTAATTTTGAAGTCTAAATGCAGTCGGCTGACGAAAAAGCTAAAGGTAGGCTATAAACGGACTACACCACGGTCCTGCGATTACAACGTCACCATCACTAAGCTTCCGACAACTCTTCCTGTTTTTATCTCAAAACATTTTCTCAGAAAGTTTGAGTTAGAAAAGTTTATAAGAGCACAATTATAATCATAATGAGGCAGTAAAAGCGGACTGCGCGTACCTGTTCGGCGTGATGATGTTTAATCTCCTTGACAGCCTCTGTAGTCCCATTTAGCAACTTGTTAGCAACTGTCTTTTACTAGACATACAACAGCTTCAAAAAATCACGAGTGGGGTAATACTGATGTGTTTTATGTCATAGAATAAAACATAAAAGTGTCTTGAGCTTGTGTTCATCACAGGCCTTATTTCAGCCATTTAACCAAAATCCCATTAAAAAAACTCATTGACTCCGATACAAGGGAACCAGAAGTGCTAAATGCTAACTCGCTTTGTTTTGGCCTACAAAGTGATGTCATACCTGCACCACTCTATTATCGATATACAACATACCCTGAAATACACAGGTTGCGTTATTGCTTCAAATAGCAATATCAGTGATTAGTCTGCTCACTGTAAGTGGTGTTGTTGGTCTAATCTTATGTTCACTGTAACTCATAGAGTGCTGTATAGTGACGACAGACAAGAGGATACAAATGGATGTGTTAAGCTTGATGAAGAGATAGTCAAAGCTTTGAAAGGTAAACTAAGAATTGTAATGCATATCTATGCAAATTATAATACATATTGTTACAAACTACATTATAACAAACTGTTAATCATTGGTTAATTTTATAACCAATAAATAAAGTTATATAAGTTTTATATAAATACGTTTTTTCCCCAGATCCTGTGATAAAGAAGTCTTCAAACATTACAGTGTCTGAATTGCATGCCCTCAATTGCAGAAAATGCAAGTTGTACTCAAAGAAGTGACCGTCCGTGGCATTTAAACTCTTCTGTTTCTTTGTTTGGTTCAGCCTTTTGCAGGCTTGTTTGTAAAATAAAAAAATGCATTATTCACAAAGACGTGCTATTAAATGTATTAAAAATGTACTTGAGTATGTTTTTAGTATAATATAAAAATAACAAACTTACTGCTTGAATTTCTAGCGCATTTTTAATACATTTAATAGTACATCCTTTTCACCTAAGCTTTGTTTTCCAGTAACTTTTATTCAATGATGTCATATGCATAGTGTGCGTTCAGTAATACAGGTTTAACTGAAATGTTCTACAAGTGGATAAAAATAGCTCTGCCATAGCATTTCACTGATCTTTCATTTATTATAATGTATTTGTCAATTGATTATGTATGCTCCTGTACTTTTTTAATGTACGCTAGGAATTTATTTTGTAATGTACACAATTATATAGTAAAGTTTTCTGGATTTCAAAGTGTGTACGTGTCTTATATTGAATGATTTTCACACTTTTTTATACCATTTTAAATAATGAAAAAAAAAAAAACAGCTTTATAATAAACTAGTAGTGTAATACTAATGCATTTCTAATGAATTAAAATGCTATTAAAATGTACTTGAAGCACAAGAATTCATTATTAAAATATATTGCAAATAGCTTAAAATTTATCTTAAGCATATCTTAAAATGCATTTAACATACTTAAAGTTGTTTCAAAATAATACATTTAATATGCATTTAGTATAGTATAATTTAAATATATTAAGTATGTCCAAAAAAGCACAATTTAAATGTCCTTTTCACCTGGGATATTTTATTTTTAGGACATAGCATAGACCTCTGTATTCAGCACATCTGAAGTGATACTCTACTACACCAGTCTTTTGACTTTCAGTGTTGGGAGATTGCTCGACGCTTCAAGCTGTACTGTTTTTAGACAGCGCTGTCAGTGAGTGAAGCAGCACAAGCTGTCTCACAGTGGTGCGACTACACACGACGGCAGCACTGATGAGCGTTTCACACTGGGATGACTCATAAAATCATTACTAACGCACTGACCTTCAACCCCCGGCTCAGAGCTCAGACACACATTAATGAGCTTTCCATCATTTAGCCATTTCTTCAGTCTTGACAAACAGTTGATGCAAAGAAATGTAATTAAAAGTCTGTGAATCTGATTGTGTTGTGGCATAAATGCTGAGAAGATACTTTCACATTTTGGAAATTATTTTATTGACTTCTGTTACCTTGAGGATGACGTACTTAAATGAAAGAAGGGGAAAGAATGTTTTCTGAAATGTACTATTTATTATTATCAGGGGCCAAACACAGGAGGTGCGGAGGCACATATTGTAATCGTTGGCGTTCCTATTATTATTATTATTCAGTTTCTTCCGCTCTGGGAGTCTAGTGAAATTGAACATTTATGAAATTCTTTTTTCCTCTGATTCCTTAGCTCATTTAGTTTCTATTGCACCCTACAACATCATTTTCCGTCATAAAACTTTTCCCGCCATTTTGAATTTTGTGACCTACTTTTTCAAACTCCTCCGAGGCCGCTGCTCCGATTTTCATGAAAATTTAACCAAATCATCTTCAGATCATGCCGACAAAAATGTATGGAATTCAAGTCGATTAGCTAAATCATTTTCGAAAAACGCAAGAACAAATTTTACATATCACTTGCGAAAATAGACATAAGGCTGTATATCCTCAGCGCTTTATTGAATTCAGACCAAACGTGGTCCATTTCCTCACAAGCATGACCTGAGGCTACATGCTGCGTTTTGGTGCAGTGCCACCTACTGGTCCAGAGATATGAAAAATAAGCATTATTTTGCTTATAACTGAACGGTTTGTCCAAAAATCATAAAAGTGGTGTTGTTAGATTCGGAGTGGTATGCCGAGCCGAATGTCGAATTTTGGGAATCAGCCATTTTGAATTTTGTAGTAAATACACAATTTTCTGAAGGAGCCTGAGAAGTGGCTAAAAAATGCAATCAAGTTGGGTGTGGGTCATTTTTTATATGCTCATAAATGCAAATGTCTATAACTCCTAAACGAAATGAGATATTTTCACCAAATTTGACACTCTTATGTATGGGGACACTCTGAGGACACGCAAAAAAAGCGATAGGACTGTGCCACTTGGTGGCGCTATAATTGAACAAAACATGAAATTGGCTCTAACTACAGTACCGGTTGTCTGATTGACTTAAAAATTGACATGAAGTGTCTTTGTCTCAGTTGCTATCATAGTCTATTATGACATTGGTGTACCCTGAAAAACATAGCTGTCTTTTAAAAAACAAAATTACAAAAAAGATCCAAAGCTGTAAATGCAATGGTTTTGTGTATTGCTATATTTTTCAAATGCATTGGCATATCGTTATGAAACTCATTCTGTGTTTTCGGGCACCATGCCCTGAAGGTACTCAAAAAGGTACTCATTAAATTGTATTATAAGCAATTATATCTCATTACAACTCAATGTATTTATGGGTTTTCGACCTTTTTGCTTGAAATAGTCTCCAAATGTCTTTATTTACTCATCTGCTGCTAGCTTTGTTGTATGCTTCTGCTGTGCTTGGCCCCGACAATTGCTGCTTGCAGCTATATTTATTATTATTATTATTATTATTATTATTATTATTATTTTAAACACACACATACTCTCATTCTTTAGTGAATTTTGAAAATCTTACCAGAAAATAAATCTGATCAAGCAAGAACTCTCCCAAAATCTGCACATGTGATTTAAAACTGTAACCGCTAGGTGAATTATTCAATGACATTCCAGGGGGTTGAATTTCTAGAGGAATTTCTGTATTAATTTTCTAATTGCAATCTCTTGAAGTCTCTCTCAAAAATGTGAAGCTACTGCTGTTCAAATGTTATGTTTTTATTACTTGTTATTACTTATGTTAAAGGGCACCTATTATGCAAAATTCACTTTTATAAGGTGTTTGAACATAAATGTGTGTTGGCAGTGTGTGTACACAACCACCCTATAATGATAAAAATCCACCCACTCCTTTTTTTTAATCCCCATAAATCATAAACAGTGTCTCAGAACAAGCTGTTTGCAGATTCTGAGAAGGTCCTCACTGCAGAATACAAGATCCAGGGGGCGTGGTTGGATCCAGATCCAACTCCTCCCACTTTATATGCAGTGCTTCGTCAGGTGAACCAGCATGTTTGTGAAGTTGCAGCCGTGGTTGATGGTTGACGGTTGGCCAAGGAAGAAGGGGGGAACTTTTTAAAATTATTAGTGAAGATGCTCACCCAGACTTCTGCAGCGAGTTCGGCCAAATCTGTGCTGACCTTATTTGACTGTTGTGTGCTTGATGTAATGCACTGGTAGATTTGAAAGTGTGAAAGGATGAATAAGTGATTTATCGTTTGTTTTGGTATTGTATTTTCCCTTTGTTTCCCTGCTGTATTCAGTGTCTGTTTTACCTTGTGTGTTAAAAAAGTTTTTTTCTATTTCATTATGCTGTTAATGCATTTTGCATGCATTTATGTGAGTGAGATGCTTTTATTATATTATATAAATGAAGTCATTGAAGTAATTTATGTATAAATTACAGAGGACAACCTGATTGCTGCAATACTTTAGTCACACACATTTGTATTATAATAATGCATAATCAGTGGTGGAAAAAGCACACATTTTCTACTTCAAGTAGAAAGAGAACTCGATAATTACTATTACTCCGATATATGTAGAAGTGCCTATTTATTAATCTATTTAAGTCAAGGTGCATGTGGACTACTGGGTGGTAAAGGATCAGCCAATCAAAGAATACACATCTTTTTGAGAAATATTTATTCTTGCATGTAACAAGGAATTACGGGCTTTTCAGGGAAAGTGAAGCGTAAGATTTTTATTGGTTTCTCCAAATGAAAATATTCTAATAAAATACTTGGTTATTGCCCACCACTGTACGTAATAATAGGTGCCCATTCACACAATGTACAAACTACAGTATTTGTAACTACCCATTTTAAACGTTATTAAAATTAAGTTTGTTTTTGCATCAAAAGAATAACTTTATTTAGTAACGACTCAATGCGGAAGCGCTAGAGCAACACGAGTAATTATGACGTGTAATCTGTCGACTAATCAAAATGCAGTGGGAGGAGTTCTGGTTCTAGCTCCGCCCCCCGGATCTCGTATTCTGCAGTGAGGGGCTACTGGAGATTCTGGGGTATGTGACGTCACAGGCCCTGCCCACGAGTGTTGATTGACACTGCCATATTAGCAAAGACCCCGCCCTCAGAAAGCTGTACGCAGTCCGCCATGTTTATCTCCTCGCTAGAGAATTTAACAGCACCATTCAAGTAAGAAATGTGTTCTTAATAAAGCTACTAAAGTTATTTAGTCAAGAGCAGTGAGTGATTTTCTGTTTTTCTTCTGTTGTTTGATTCGTATTAACAGCAGATATAGCAGTAGGTACTGTTTATTACACTGCTTTCACTTTAATACACAGATCTAATATACACACAGGATTTCTGTAACTTACTTTATGCATTCGTGCACAGACATAACCAACTGTTTTCATGTGAACTGTGTGTTTCTAACATAAACTTGTGTGCATTTGACAGTTTAATCGCAATAACACATAAAAGAGAACTAGTCTAGTTTAATAGCCTACCGACATCCTGCTCTCTGTGCGCATGCGTCGGGTGTGTGCGCTCAAGTTGAGAGTGATAAGGCTTGCATGCATATAATAATATTTCATGATTATGAAGAACTGCAATAGAGATGATCATCAAAACAAACAGATATCATGTTTCAGTTTTCATTCGTGTGTTCACGAGCTGTGAAGGCTTCGCCCTCTGGGGTGGGGAGCAGCAGCTCATTTGCATTTAAAGGAGACGCATTACAAAACCGCTCATTTTTCTTAAACCCAAAAATTGGCATTTTCGAAATGGTATATTAAATGATCTGTTAGGAGTTTTGATCTGAAACTTCACAGGCACACTCTGGGGACACCTGAGACTTATATTACATCTTGCAAAAAGGGGCATAATAGGTGCCCTTTAAGTAATTTTTTTATTTGATGAGAAATACAGTTAAAAACTGTAATATTGTGAAATGATATTACAATTTAAAATAACTGTTTTCTATTTTAATGTAGTTTAAAATGTAATTTATTTCTGTGATGTCAAAGCTGAATTTTCAGCATCATTACATGATCCTCCAGAAATTATTCTAATATGCTGATTTCTGCTCAAGAAACATTTATATTATAAATGTTGACAAGAGTTGTGCTGCTTCTTATATTTGTAGAAAACCATTTTTTCTCCATTCCATCACAAAAATAAATTACATTTTAAAATATATTTAAATAGAAAACTGTATTAAATTGTAATAATATTTCACAGTGTTACTGTTTTTACAGTTTTTGTATTAAATAAATGCAGCCTTGGTGAACATAACAGCCTAAAACCTTAACAAATATTAACCCCAAATGTCAGGTACAGCATTATCACTCTCAGAGTGGATGTAACAGCGTATGTGCTCAAAAAAATGATCATCCGCCAGTTCCTATCCCTCACAGACCATTACTCTTCCAGAAAAGGAATAAGGCTGTGAAAATTGTGTCAGACCGCTTGCACCCAGGACACTTTGTGTTCCAGCGTCTATCCTCTCAGCGGACACCAGGACTGAGAGTGCTAAAAAGCAGGAACGAATGCCCTCGACAGGAGCAGTACTGACATCTCCGTCTAATATTTCATTTCACTCATATGCTCTGAACATGTTCTCAATACCTGGAATGACAACATTCATCAGGACTGCAAAAAAAAAAATATATAATAATAATAATTCTACCTCAGTATGTATGTCTTGTTTTCCAGTACAAATATCTAAATATTCTTAAATTAAGATACAATTACTTGAGAAGCAAAAACACATAAAATAACTTTTTTTTCCAGATTTTTTTAACATTTTTTAATTAAAGTTGGCATGAAATGGAAGCTGTGATAGTCTTTACTACCCCACTGTTATGTATATGGATGAAGCGGCTTCTGGAATGAGAAAAAAGTGTGGGATTTTAATTCATTCTTCAGGAATTGATTGGATCATAGGAAGTTGGGCAGATCTGAATGCAGTTTGCAGTCGGTTGTGAAGGACATTTAGTCCCACCCTCCGCAGAGACACATGTCATGAGGTTAACGCTTTCGATTATAGATGACATATAAGTGCACATGAAAAAATAAACATAAAATAATGATGTGAACGGATAAATCCTTTATAATAAGCACTGCAACATTCTGTAAAAAATAAGAATTGTCCATTTTGATTTCATGGTGACTTTAAGTGCTTTTCGCTTGAAACTAGAAAAATAATTGCTTGTTTAAAAATAAACTTTCCCTTTAAATTAAGTTTATCTTTCCCAGACAGCAACATAGTGTCGGCCCAGATCTGACCCACATCTGGTACTACCAGATATGGCCCAACACTATATTGCTATGTTGTCTATAACAGCTTCAACTCTTCTGGGAAGGCTTTCTACAAGGTTTAGGAGTGTGAGTTTATGGGAATTGTTGACCATTCTTCTAGAAGCGCATTTGTGAGGTCAGGCACTGATGTTGGACGAGAAGGCCTGGCTCACAGTCTCCGCTCTAATTCATCCCAAAGGTGTTCTGTTGGGTTGAGGTCAGGACTCTGTGCAGGCCAGTCAAGTTCCTCCACACCAATCTCGCTCATCCATGTCTTTATGGACCTTGCTTTGTGCACTGGTGCGCAGTCATGTTGGAACAGGAAGGGGCCATCCCCAAACTGTTCCCACAAAGTTGGGAGCATGAAATTGTCCAAAATGTCTTGGTATGCTGAAGCATATCTTGAGTTTATACCTGAGTTCCTTTCACTGGAACTAAGGGGCCAAGCCCAACCCCAGAAAAACAACCCCACACCATAATCCCCCCTCCACCAAACTCTACACTTGGCACAACGCAGTCACATAATTCTGACTTTATATCTCTCAATTCTGACTTTATATCATGTAATTCTGACTTTATATCTCACAATTCGGACTTTATAACTCACAATTCTGACTTTGTATCTCACAATTCTTACTTTATATCCTGACTTTATATCTCGCAATTCTGACTTTATATCTCACAATTCTGACTTTATATCTCGCAATTCTGACTTTATATCCTGACTTTATATCTCACAATTCTGACTTTATATCTCGCAATTCTGACTTTATATCCTGGCTTTATATCTCGCAATTCTGACTTTATATCTCACAATTCTGACTTTATATCTCGCAATTCTGACTTTATATCTCGCAATTCTGACTTTATATCACACAATTCTGACTTTATAACTCACAATTCTGACTTTGTATCATGCAATTCTGACTTTATTTCTCGCAATTCTGACTTTATATCTCGCAATTCTGACTTTATATCCTGACTTTATATCTCTCAATTCTGACTTTATATCTCGCAATTCTGACTTTATATCACGCAATTCTGACTTTATATCTCTCAATTCTGACTTTATATCTCGCAATTCTGACTTTATATCTCGCAATTCTGACTTTATATCACACAATTCTGACTTTATAACTCACAATTCTGACTTTGTATCATGCAATTCTGACTTTATATCTCTCAATTCTGACTTTATATCTCTCAATTCTGACTTTATATCTCGCAATTCTGACTTTATATGTCGCAATTCTGACTTAATATCCTGACTTTATATCTCGCAATTTTGACTTTATATCTCACAATTCTGACTTTATATCTCGCAATTCTGACTTTATATCTCGCAATTCTGACTTTATATCACACAATTCTGACTTTATAACTCACAATTCTGACTTTGTATCATGCAATTCTGACTTTGTATCTCGCAATTCTGACTTTATATCTCGCAATTCTGACTTTATATCCTGACTTTATATCTCTCAATTCTGACTTTATATCTCGCAATTCTGACTTTATATCACGCAATTCTGACTTTATATCTCTCAATTCTGACTTTATATCTCGCAATTCTGACTTTATATCCTGACTTTATATCTCTCAATTCTGACTTTATATCTCGCAATTCTGACTTTATATCACGCAATTCTGACTTTATATCTCTCAATTCTGACTTTATATCTCGCAATTCTGACTTTATATCTCGCAATTCTGACTTTATATCTCTCAATTCTGACTTTATATCACGCAATTCAGACTTTATATCTCGCAATTCTGACAATTCTGACTTTATATCTCGCAATTCTGACTTTATATCTCACAATTCTGACTTTATATCTCTCAATTCTGACTTTATATCTCTCAATTCAGACTTTATATCACGTAATTCTGACTTTATATCTCGCAATTCTGACTTTATATCACGTAATTCTGACTTTATATCACGCAATTCTGAATTTATATCACGTAATTCTGACTTTATATCTCCCAATTCTGACTTTATATCTCGCAATTCTGACGAATGCAATGATCGGATGTCCTACCTGCCTGTCAACATATAAACTATATTGCCAAAAGTTTTGTGATGCCTGCCTTTACATGCACATGAACTTTAATGACATCCCATTCTTAATCCGTAGGGTTTAATATGGAGTTGGCCCACCCTTTGCAGCTATAACAGCTTCAACTCTTCTGGGAAGGCTTTCTACAAGGTATAGGAGTGTGAGTTTATGGAAATTGTTGACCATTCTTCTAGAAGCGCATTTGTGAGGTCAGGCACTGATGTTGGACGAGAAGGCCTGGCTCACAGTCTGCGCTCTAATTCATCCCAAAGGTGTTCTGTTGGGTTGAGGTCAGGACTCTGTGCAGGCCAGTCAAGTTCCTCCACACCAATCTCGCTCATCCATGTCTTTATGGACCTTGCTTTGTGCACTGGTGCGCAGTCATGTTGGAACAGGAAGGGGCCATCCCCAAACTGTTCCCACAAAGTTGGGAGCATGAAATTGTCCAAAATGTCTTGGTATGCTGAAGCATATCTTGAGTTTATACCTGAGTTCCTTTCACTGGAACTAAGGGGCCAAGCCCAACCCCAGAAAAACAACCCCACACCATAATCCCCCCTCCACCAAACTCTACACTTGGCACAACGCAGTCACATAATTCTGACTTTATATCTCTCAATTCTGACTTTATATCATGTAATTCTGACTTTATATCTCACAATTCGGACTTTATAACTCACAATTCTGACTTTGTATCTCACAATTCTTACTTTATATCCTGACTTTATATCTCGCAATTCTGACTTTATATCTCACAATTCTGACTTTATATCTCGCAATTCTGACTTTATATCCTGACTTTATATCTCACAATTCTGACTTTATATCTCGCAATTCTGACTTTATATCCTGGCTTTATATCTCGCAATTCTGACTTTATATCTCACAATTCTGACTTTATATCTCGCAATTCTGACTTTATATCTCGCAATTCTGACTTTATATCACACAATTCTGACTTTATAACTCACAATTCTGACTTTGTATCATGCAATTCTGACTTTATTTCTCGCAATTCTGACTTTATATCTCGCAATTCTGACTTTATATCCTGACTTTATATCTCTCAATTCTGACTTTATATCTCGCAATTCTGACTTTATATCACGCAATTCTGACTTTATATCTCTCAATTCTGACTTTATATCTCGCAATTCTGACTTTATATCTCGCAATTCTGACTTTATATCACACAATTCTGACTTTATAACTCACAATTCTGACTTTGTATCATGCAATTCTGACTTTATATCTCTCAATTCTGACTTTATATCTCTCAATTCTGACTTTATATCTCGCAATTCTGACTTTATATGTCGCAATTCTGACTTAATATCCTGACTTTATATCTCGCAATTTTGACTTTATATCTCACAATTCTGACTTTATATCTCGCAATTCTGACTTTATATCTCGCAATTCTGACTTTATATCACACAATTCTGACTTTATAACTCACAATTCTGACTTTGTATCATGCAATTCTGACTTTGTATCTCGCAATTCTGACTTTATATCTCGCAATTCTGACTTTATATCCTGACTTTATATCTCTCAATTCTGACTTTATATCTCGCAATTCTGACTTTATATCACGCAATTCTGACTTTATATCTCTCAATTCTGACTTTATATCTCGCAATTCTGACTTTATATCCTGACTTTATATCTCTCAATTCTGACTTTATATCTCGCAATTCTGACTTTATATCACGCAATTCTGACTTTATATCTCTCAATTCTGACTTTATATCTCGCAATTCTGACTTTATATCTCGCAATTCTGACTTTATATCTCTCAATTCTGACTTTATATCACGCAATTCAGACTTTATATCTCGCAATTCTGACAATTCTGACTTTATATCTCGCAATTCTGACTTTATATCTCACAATTCTGACTTTATATCTCTCAATTCTGACTTTATATCTCTCAATTCAGACTTTATATCACGTAATTCTGACTTTATATCTCGCAATTCTGACTTTATATCACGTAATTCTGACTTTATATCACGCAATTCTGAATTTATATCACGTAATTCTGACTTTATATCTCCCAATTCTGACTTTATATCTCGCAATTCTGACGAATGCAATGATCGGATGTCCTACCTGCCTGTCAACATATAAACTATATTGCCAAAAGTTTTGTGATGCCTGCCTTTACATGCACATGAACTTTAATGACATCCCATTCTTAATCCGTAGGGTTTAATATGGAGTTGGCCCACCCTTTGCAGCTATAACAGCTTCAACTCTTCTGGGAAGGCTTTCTACAAGGTATAGGAGTGTGAGTTTATGGAAATTGTTGACCATTCTTCTAGAAGCGCATTTGTGAGGTCAGGCACTGATGTTGGACGAGAAGGCCTGGCTCACAGTCTGCGCTCTAATTCATCCCAAAGGTGTTCTGTTGGGTTGAGGTCAGGACTCTGTGCAGGCCAGTCAAGTTCCTCCACACCAATCTCGCTCATCCATGTCTTTATGGACCTTGCTTTGTGCACTGGTGCGCACTCATGTTGGAACAGGAAGGGGCCATCCCCAAACTGTTCCCACAAAGTTGGGAGCATGAAATAGTCCAAAATGTCTTGGTATGCTGAAGCATATCTTGAGTTTATACCTGAGTTCCTTTCACTGGAACTAAAGGGCCAAGCCCAACCCCAGAAAAACAACCCCACACCATAATCCCCCCTCCACCAAACTCTACACTTGGCACAACGCAGTCACATAATTCTGACTTTATATCTCTCAATTCTGACTTTATATCTCTCAATTCTGACTTTATATCATGTAATTCTGACTTTATATCTCACAATTCGGACTTTATAACTCACAATTCTGACTTTGTATCTCACAATTCTTACTTTATATCGCGCAATTCTGACTTTATATCTCGCAATTCTGACTTTATATCACACAATTCTGACTTTATATCTAACAATTCTGACTTTATATCTCTCAATTCTGACTTTATATCTCTCAATTCTGACTTTATATCCTGACTTTATATCTCGCAATTCTGACTTTATATCTCACAATTTTGACTTTATATCTCGCAATTCTGACTTTATATCACGCAATTCTGACTTTATATCTCACAATTCTGACTTTATATCTCGCAATTCTGACTTTATATCTCGCAATTCTGACTTTATATCACACAATTCTGACTTTATATCTAACAATTCTGACTTTATATCTAACAATTCTGACTTTATATCTCTCAATTCTGACTTTATATCTCTCAATTCTGACTTTATATCACGCAATTCTGACTTTATATCCTGACTTTATATCTCGCAATTCTGACTTTATATCTCACAATTTTGACTTTATATCTCGCAATTCTGACTTTATATCACGCAATTCTGACTTTATATCTCGCAATTCTGACTTTATATGCTGACTTTATATCTCGCAATTCTGACTTTATATCTCACAATTCTGACTTTATATCTCGCAATTCTGACTTTATATCCTGACTTTATATCTCACAATTCTGACTTTATATCTCGCAATTCTGACTTTATATCCTGACTTTATATCTCGCAATTCTGACTTTATATCTCACAATTCTGACTTTATATCTCGCAATTCTGACTTTATATCTCGCAATTCTGACTTTATATCACACAATTCTGACTTTATATCTCTCAATTCTGACTTTATATCTCTCAATTCTGACTTTATATCACGCAATTCTGACTTTATATCCTGACTTTATATCTCGCAATTCTGACTTTATATCTCACAATTTTGACTTTATATCTCGCAATTCTGACTTTATATCACGCAATTCTGACTTTATATGCTGACTTTTTATCTCGCAATTCTGACTTTATATCTCACAATTCTGACTTTATATCCTGACTTTATATCTCACAATTCTGACTTTATATCTCGCAATTCTGACTTTATATCCTGACTTTTTATCTCGCAATTCTGACTTTATATCTCACAATTCTGACTTTATATCTCACAATTTTGACTTTATATCTCGCAATTCTGACTTTATATCACGCAATTCTGACTTTATATGCTGACTTTTTATCTCGCAATTCTGACTTTATATCTCACAATTCTGACTTTATATCCTGACTTTATATCTCACAATTCTGACTTTATATCTCGCAATTCTGACTTTATATCCTGACTTTTTATCTCGCAATTCTGACTTTATATCTCACAATTCTGACTTTATATCTCGCAATTCTGACTTTATATCACACAATTCTGACTTTATAACTCACAATTCTGACTTTGTATCATGCAATTCTGACTTTATATCTCGCAATTCTGACTTTATATCTCGCAATTCTGACTTTATATCCTGACTTTATATCTCTCAATTCTGACTTTATATCTCGCAATTCTGACTTTATATCACGCAATTCTGACTTTATATCTCTCAATTCTGACTTTATATCTCGCAATTCTGACTTTATATCTCGCAATTCTGACTTTATATCACACAATTCTGACTTTATAACTCACAATTCTGACTTTGTATCATGCAATTCTGACTTTATATCTCTCAATTCTGACTTTATATCTCACAATTCTGACTTTATATCTCTCAATTCTGACTTTATATCTCTCAATTCTGACTTTATATCTCGCAATTCTGACTTTATATCTCGCAATTCTGACTTTATATCACACAATTCTGACTTTATAACTCACAATTCTGACTTTGTATCATGCAATTCTGACTTTATATCTCTCAATTCTGACTTTATATCTCACAATTCTGACTTTATATCTCTCAATTCTGACTTTATATCTCGCAATTCAGACTTTATATCACGTAATTCTGACTTTATATCTCGCAATTGTGAGATATAAACTCAGAAAGTCACAATTATCTTTTAACATTTTACATTCTGTGGCTGAAACAAGCTTCCATAGGATCTGCTAGTGAGTTTTTATGCAGATTTTTGATTTTCTGTTGTGATTGTCAAAAATGTTGCAATTGTAGGTCATTCATGAAAATTGCCTAGTAACTCTGAAATAGTAAACTCATTAGAAAAAACTGCAATGTAATGCCTTTTCTACGCATAATAACACTAAAGGAAGCATGTGGAAGGGTTGATGAGAAGACGCCTGATATCAAATCTATTAATAATGTCTCTGATTAAAACCACAGCCTAGCATTTAATAAAATAATCACATTGTTAAATGTTTTTGAAAATTTTGTATTTTGTTTGAATTAACATTACCTTTGAAAGTATGACTCTCACAGTTTGTCGGCTTGTGAATTAGCAGAACTTTCACGACAAAACTGTTCACAAACTTCATGTGTTTTGTCAGTACTGTATTTTCACCTGATCAAAGTCTAATTCACTTGGTGAATGAAAAGTCTAAATAATCATTTTTGAGCAAACTATTCATTCCTTTAAATGACTGAGCAAAGATGCCCTTGAGTAGAGCTGAAAGGGAATGGATTAACACAGTACAACTTAACACAACTCTACTATAGCAATGCCCGAAACGTAGTATTTAAGGCACTTTTTGCGTTTCTACGCCTCTTCATAACGGATCGCTTCCTGTACTCCTCAGTTGTAAGTCGCTTTGGATAAAAGCGTCTGCTAAATGCATAAATGTAAATGTAAATGTAAAATAATCATTAAAAAAGTATCAATGTTTCCACAAAAATATGAAGCTGTTCATCAATCAATGTTTTCAACATTGTTAATAATAATGTTTCTTGAGCAGCAAATGAGCATATTAGAATGATTTCTGGAGGATCATGTGACACTGAAGACTGGAATAATGATTCAGCTTTACCATCACTGGAATAAATTGCATTTTAAAATATATTCAAATAGAAAGCAGAATTTTTGATTTTGATTAAATTAATGCAGCCTTGGTGAGCATAACTTATTTTAACCAAGGAACCGGGACGTGTGAGAGAGTCGCCTGTCAATGGCATCATATCTGCGTTACCCTCGGTTTCCGGTTTTGTTTTGCAGAAACGCTTTACTCTTACTGCAGTGTGCAACAAGTGTCATAGCAGCCGCCGAGCGAACACACAGAGTAACGTCATAACATCATTTTCAACACACTCAAATGTATCTAATATGATAAACAGAGCTGTGTTACCTCATACTCATGACCGGAAAAGCGGAAATGGCGCCGGCGATTGTGGCATAAAAAAAGTCCCGCTGCTTACGAGGCGCGCGCTGCATAATTCTTATTAACAATCGCTCCAGCAGCCTTGCTCAGCTCCCACAACACTCGGGTCTGCTCTGCTTCATACTACAGTAACGTTAATAATCGCATCCATGAACATGATTTCTGCCCGAGTCCTATACCGATTCTTCACAATTCTGACTTTGTATCTCACAATTCTTACTTTATATCACGCAATTCTGACTTTATATCTCGCAATTCTGACTTTATATCACACAATTCTGACTTTATATCTCACAATTCTGACTTTATATCTCGCAATTCTGACTTTAAATCTGACTTTATATCTCGCAATTCTGACTTTATATCTCACAATTCTGACTTTATATCTCGCAATTCTGACTTTATATCTCGCAATTCTGACTTTATATCACACAATTCTGACTTTATATCTCTCAATTCTGACTTTATATCTCTCAATTCTGACTTTATATCACGCAATTCTGACTTTATATCCTGACTTTATATCTCGCAATTCTGACTTTATATCTCACAATTTTGACTTTATATCTCGCAATTCTGACTTTATATCACGCAATTCTGACTTTATATCTCACAATTCTGACTTTATATCTCGCAATTCTGACTTTATATCTCGCAATTCTGACTTTATATCACACAATTCTGACTTTATAACTCACAATTCTGACTTTGTATCATGCAATTCTGACTTTATATCTCGCAATTCTGACTTTATATCACGCAATTCAGACTTTATATCTCGCAATTCTGACTTTATATCTCGCAATTCTGACTTTATATGCTGACTTTATATCTCGCAATTCTGACTTTATATCCTGACTTTATATCTCGCAATTCTGACTTTATATCTCACAATTTTGACTTTATATCTCGCAATTCTGACTTTATATCACGCAATTCTGACTTTATATCTCACAATTCTGACTTTATATCTCGCAATTCTGACTTTATATCTCGCAATTCTGACTTTATATCACACAATTCTGACTTTATAACTCACAATTCTGACTTTGTATCATGCAATTCTGACTTTATATCTCGCAATTCTGACTTTATATCACGCAATTCAGACTTTATATCTCGCAATTCTGACTTTATATCTCGCAATTCTGACTTTATATGCTGACTTTATATCTCGCAATTCTGACTTTATATCTCACAATTCTGACTTTATATCTCGCAATTCTGACTTTATATCCTGACTTTATATCTCACAATTCTGACTTTATATCTCGCAATTCTGACTTTAAATCTGACTTTATATCTCGCAATTCTGACTTTATATCTCACAATTCTGACTTTATATCTCGCAATTCTGACTTTATATCTCGCAATTCTGACTTTATATCACACAATTCTGACTTTATATCTCACAATTCTGACTTTATATCTCGCAATTCTGACTTTATATGCTGACTTTTTATCTCGCAATTCTGACTTTATATCTCACAATTCTGACTTTATATCCTGACTTTATATCTCACAATTCTGACTTTATATCTCGCAATTCTGACTTTATATCCTGACTTTTTATCTCGCAATTCTGACTTTATATCTCACAATTCTGACTTTATATCTCGCAATTCTGACTTTATATCACACAATTCTGACTTTATAACTCACAATTCTGACTTTGTATCATGCAATTCTGACTTTATATCTCGCAATTCTGACTTTATATCTCGCAATTCTGACTTTATATCCTGACTTTATATCTCTCAATTCTGACTTTATATCTCGCAATTCTGACTTTATATCACGCAATTCTGACTTTATATCTCTCAATTCTGACTTTATATCTCGCAATTCTGACTTTATATCTCGCAATTCTGACTTTATATCACACAATTCTGACTTTATAACTCACAATTCTGACTTTGTATCATGCAATTCTGACTTTATATCTCTCAATTCTGACTTTATATCTCACAATTCTGACTTTATATCTCTCAATTCTGACTTTATATCTCTCAATTCTGACTTTATATCTCGCAATTCTGACTTTATATCTCGCAATTCTGACTTTATATCACACAATTCTGACTTTATAACTCACAATTCTGACTTTGTATCATGCAATTCTGACTTTATATCTCTCAATTCTGACTTTATATCTCACAATTCTGACTTTATATCTCTCAATTCTGACTTTATATCTCGCAATTCAGACTTTATATCACGTAATTCTGACTTTATATCTCGCAATTGTGAGATATAAACTCAGAAAGTCACAATTATCTTTTAACATTTTACATTCTGTGGCTGAAACAAGCTTCCATAGGATCTGCTAGTGAGTTTTTATGCAGATTTTTGATTTTCTGTTGTGATTGTCAAAAATGTTGCAATTGTAGGTCATTCATGAAAATTGCCTAGTAACTCTGAAATAGTAAACTCATTAGAAAAAACTGCAATGTAATGCCTTTTCTACGCATAATAACACTAAAGGAAGCATGTGGAAGGGTTGATGAGAAGACGCCTGATATCAAATCTATTAATAATGTCTCTGATTAAAACCACAGCCTAGCATTTAATAAAATAATCACATTGTTAAATGTTTTTGAAAATTTTGTATTTTGTTTGAATTAACATTACCTTTGAAAGTATGACTCTCACAGTTTGTCGGCTTGTGAATTAGCAGAACTTTCACGACAAAACTGTTCACAAACTTCATGTGTTTTGTCAGTACTGTATTTTCACCTGATCAAAGTCTAATTCACTTGGTGAATGAAAAGTCTAAATAATCATTTTTGAGCAAACTATTCATTCCTTTAAATGACTGAGCAAAGATGCCCTTGAGTAGAGCTGAAAGGGAATGGATTAACACAGTACAACTTAACACAACTCTACTATAGCAATGCCCGAAACGTAGTATTTAAGGCACTTTTTGCGTTTCTACGCCTCTTCATAACGGATCGCTTCCTGTACTCCTCAGTTGTAAGTCGCTTTGGATAAAAGCGTCTGCTAAATGCATAAATGTAAATGTAAATGTAAAATAATCATTAAAAAAGTATCAATGTTTCCACAAAAATATGAAGCTGTTCATCAATCAATGTTTTCAACATTGTTAATAATAATGTTTCTTGAGCAGCAAATGAGCATATTAGAATGATTTCTGGAGGATCATGTGACACTGAAGACTGGAATAATGATTCAGCTTTACCATCACTGGAATAAATTGCATTTTAAAATATATTCAAATAGAAAGCAGAATTTTTGATTTTGATTAAATTAATGCAGCCTTGGTGAGCATAACTTATTTTAACCAAGGAACCGGGACGTGTGAGAGAGTCGCCTGTCAATGGCATCATATCTGCGTTACCCTCGGTTTCCGGTTTTGTTTTGCAGAAACGCTTTACTCTTACTGCAGTGTGCAACAAGTGTCATAGCAGCCGCCGAGCGAACACACAGAGTAACGTCATAACATCATTTTCAACACACTCAAATGTATCTAATATGATAAACAGAGCTGTGTTACCTCATACTCATGACCGGAAAAGCGGAAATGGCGCCGGCGATTGTGGCATAAAAAAAGTCCCGCTGCTTACGAGGCGCGCGCTGCATAATTCTTATTAACAATCGCTCCAGCAGCCTTGCTCAGCTCCCACAACACTCGGGTCTGCTCTGCTTCATACTACAGTAACGTTAATAATCGCATCCATGAACATGATTTCTGCCCGAGTCCTATACCGATTCTTCACAATTCTGACTTTGTATCTCACAATTCTTACTTTATATCACGCAATTCTGACTTTATATCTCGCAATTCTGACTTTATATCACACAATTCTGACTTTATATCTAACAATTCTGACTTTATATCTCTCAATTCTGACTTTATATCTCTCAATTCTGACTTTATATCTCGCAATTCTGACTTTATATCTCACAATTTTGACTTTATATCACGCAATTCTGACTTTATATCTCACAATTCTGACTTTACATCTTGCAATTCTGACTTTATATCTCGCAATTCTGACTTTATATCACACAATTCTGACTTTATATCTAACAATTCTGACTTTATATCTCTCAATTCTGACTTTATATCTCTCAATTCTGACTTTATATCACGCAATTCTGACTTTATATCCTGACTTTATATCTCGCAATTCTGACTTTATATCTCACAATTTTGACTTTATATCTCGCAAGTCTGACTTTATATCACGCAATTCTGACTTTATATCTCGCAATTCTGACTTTATATGCTGACTTTATATCTCGCAATTCTGACTTTATATCTCACAATTCTGACTTTATATCTCGCAATTCTGACTTTATATCCTGACTTTATATCTCACAATTCTGACTTTATATCTCGCAATTCTGACTTTAAATCTGACTTTATATCTCGCAATTCTGACTTTATATCTCACAATTCTGACTTTATATCTCGCAATTCTGACTTTATATCTCGCAATTCTGACTTTATATCACACAATTCTGACTTTATATCTCACAATTCTGACTTTATATCTCGCAATTCTGACTTTAAATCTGACTTTATATCTCGCAATTCTGACTTTATATCTCACAATTCTGACTTTATATCTCGCAATTCTGACTTTATATCTCGCAATTCTGACTTTATATCACACAATTCTGACTTTATATCTCTCAATTCTGACTTTATATCTCTCAATTCTGACTTTATATCACGCAATTCTGACTTTATATCCTGACTTTATATCTCGCAATTCTGACTTTATATCTCACAATTTTGACTTTATATCTCGCAATTCTGACTTTATATCACGCAATTCTGACTTTATATCTCACAATTCTGACTTTATATCTCGCAATTCTGACTTTATATCTCGCAATTCTGACTTTATATCACACAATTCTGACTTTATAACTCACAATTCTGACTTTGTATCATGCAATTCTGACTTTATATCTCGCAATTCTGACTTTATATCACGCAATTCAGACTTTATATCTCGCAATTCTGACTTTATATCTCGCAATTCTGACTTTATATGCTGACTTTATATCTCGCAATTCTGACTTTATATCTCACAATTCTGACTTTATATCTCGCAATTCTGACTTTATATCCTGACTTTATATCTCACAATTCTGACTTTATATCTCGCAATTCTGACTTTAAATCTGACTTTATATCTCGCAATTCTGACTTTATATCTCACAATTCTGACTTTATATCTCGCAATTCTGACTTTATATCTCGCAATTCTGACTTTATATCACACAATTCTGACTTTATATCTCACAATTCTGACTTTATATCTCGCAATTCTGACTTTAAATCTGACTTTATATCTCGCAATTCTGACTTTATATCTCACAATTCTGACTTTATATCTCGCAATTCTGACTTTATATCTCGCAATTCTGACTTTATATCACACAATTCTGACTTTATATCTCTCAATTCTGACTTTATATCTCTCAATTCTGACTTTATATCACGCAATTCTGACTTTATATCCTGACTTTATATCTCGCAATTCTGACTTTATATCTCACAATTTTGACTTTATATCTCGCAATTCTGACTTTATATCACGCAATTCTGACTTTATATCTCGCAATTCTGACTTTATATCTCGCAATTCTGACTTTATATCTCACAATTCTGACTTTATATCCTGACTTTATATCTCACAATTCTGACTTTATATCTCGCAATTCTGACTTTATATCCTGACTTTTTATCTCGCAATTCTGACTTTATATCTCACAATTCTGACTTTATATCTCGCAATTCTGACTTTATATCTCGCAATTCTGACTTTATATCACACAATTCTGACTTTATAACTCACAATTCTGACTTTGTATCATGCAATTCTGACTTTATATCTCGCAATTCTGACTTTATATCACGCAATTCAGACTTTATATCTCGCAATTCTGACTTTATATCTCGCAATTCTGACTTTATATCCTGACTTTATATCTCGCAATTCTGACTTTATATCCTGACTTTATATCTCTCAATTCTGACTTTATATCTCGCAATTCTGACTTTATATCACGCAATTCTGACTTTATATCTCTCAATTCTGACTTTATATCTCGCAATTCTGACTTTATATCTCGCAATTCTGACTTTATATCACACAATTCTGACTTTATAACTCACAATTCTGACTTTGTATCATGCAATTCTGACTTTATATCTCTCAATTCTGACTTTATATCTCACAATTCTGACTTTATATCTCTCAATTCTGACTTTATATCTCGCAATTCAGACTTTATATCACGTAATTCTGACTTTATATCACGCAATTCTGACTTTATATCCTGACTTTATATCTCGCAATTCTGACTTTATATCTCACAATTTTGACTTTATATCTCGCAATTCTGACTTTATATCACGCAATTCTGACTTTATATCTCACAATTCTGACTTTATATCTCGCAATTCTGACTTTATATCTCGCAATTCTGACTTTATATCACACAATTCTGACTTTATAACTCACAATTCTGACTTTGTATCATGCAATTCTGACTTTATATCTCGCAATTCTGACTTTATATCACGCAATTCAGACTTTATATCTCGCAATTCTGACTTTATATCTCGCAATTCTGACTTTATATGCTGACTTTATATCTCGCAATTCTGACTTTATATCTCACAATTCTGACTTTATATCTCGCAATTCTGACTTTATATCCTGACTTTATATCTCACAATTCTGACTTTATATCTCGCAATTCTGACTTTAAATCGAGATTCGACTCAGTATCACACACAGCAAGAGACTTTTGAACTGTAACGTCTTAATATTCACGGAAACATGGTTAAACAGCGGAATACCGGACAACGCTATTGAGCTAGCGGGACGCCACACACTCCGGGCAGATAGAACATTAGATGGCTCCGGTAAGACCAGAGGTGGTGGATTGTGCATTTACATTAACAAAGCTTGGTGCACAAACTCTGCTATTGTTGGGAGACATTGTTCAGCTAACCTTGAGTTTCTCATGGTTAAATGTAGACCGTTTTATCTACCGCGGGAGTTCACTTCCACCATTATAACTGCAGCCTATATTCCCCCGGATGCTGATGCTAAGCTTGCTATGAAAGAACTTCACACAGCCATCAGTAAACAACAGACTGTTCACCCAGAAGCTGCGTTTATTGTTGCTGGTGATTTTAATCATTCAAACTTAAAGTCAGTGCTACCGAAATTTCACCAGCATGTTTCCTGTCACACCAGAGGAAACAAAACTTTAGACCATGTTTACACAAACATGGCTGGAGCTTACGTTGCGACACCCCTCCCCCACCTGGGACAGTCAGATCACCTTTCTTTGTTCCTCACCCCCAAATATGCACCCCTCATCAACCGTGTGAAGCCATCAGTGAAGACCATCAAGGTGTGGCCTGAGGGGGCAGATCTCATACTCCAGGAAAGGTTTCTACACACAGACTGGAGTATGTTTGCTTCCCAAGCCACCAGTGGCTCTCACACAGACATTGACTGCTACACCTCCTCTGTACTGGATTATATCAACACCACCACTGACAGTGTTACAACCCAGAAGCAGATCACCACATACCCTAATCAGAAGCCATGGATGAACAGGGAAGTACGACTCCTGTTGAAGACACGCAATGCTGCCTTCAGATCAGGAGATGCACAAGCCTACAGCACATCCAGAGCAAACCTGAAGAGGGGCATCAAAGAGGCCAAGCACTGCTACAAGCTAAAGATAGAGGGACACTTTTCCAACTTTGACCCTCGACGCATGTGGCAGGGCATTCAGGCCATCAGTGACTACAAACCCACCCACTCCACCCCCGCAGCCACTGACATCAACTTCCTGAACGAGCTAAATTACTTTTATGCTCGCTTTGAAAGAGACAACAGAGAAACTGCCACCAAGGCCAAACCCTCTGCTGACCACCCGCCAATCACACTCTCCTCCACAGACGTCTGCAATGCACTGGGTCGAATCAGCCCGCACAAGGCTGCTGGACCAGACAACATCCCTGGACGAGTACTCAGGGCATGTGCAGAACAGCTCGCTGGGGTTTTTACAGACATTTTCAACTTGTCTCTTGCCCAAGAAACCATACCAACATGCTTTAAATGCACGTCCATTGTGCCAGTACCAAAACACTCTAGCCCGAGATGCCTTAACGACTACCGCCCTGTAGCACTCACACCCATCGTTATGAAGTGCTTTGAGCGGTTGGTCTTGGCACATCTAAAAGACTCTCTACCATCCACATTGGACTCACACCAGTTTGCCTACCGTAGCAATAGGAGCACAGAGGATGCAGTCTCCTTGGCACTGCACTCTGTGCTTACACATCTGGACAATAAGAACACGTATGCACGTATGCTGTTTGTTGACTTCAGCTCAGCATTCAACACTGTCATCCCAACCAAGTTAATAGCCAAACTTGGAGACCTGGGCATCAACACCTCAATGTGCAACTGGATATTGGACTTCCTGACCAACAGACCCCAGAATGTTCGATCAGGCTCCACCTACTCCACCTCCACCACACTCAATACTGGCGTACCACAGGGCTGTGTGCTAAGCCCATTTCTCTACTCCCTCTTCACCTCCGATTGCAAGCCTGTGTATGGATCTAATTCCATCATCAAGTTTGCGGACGACACTACGGTGATTGGACTCATCAGCAACAACGATGAGACCGCCTATAGGGAGGAGATCCAGCACCTGGCCACATGGTGCACTGAAAATAATCTGCTCCTCAACACCACCAAAACAAAAGAACTCATCGTGGACTTCAGGAAAGAGGCAAGAGGCACACACGACACCATCCACATCAATGGTACGGCTGTTGAGCGTGTCTCCAGTTTCAAGTTCCTGGGGATCCACATCTCGGCGGACATGTCCTGGACAACCAATACCTCCAGCCTGGTCAAGAAGGCTCACCAGCGTCTTTTCTTCCTGAGGACACTGAGGAAGAATCAGCTATCCTCGGCTATACTGGTGAACTTCTATCGCTGCGCAATAGAAAGCATCCTGACCAACTGTGTTACAGTATGGTATGGGAGCTGCTCTGCTGCAGAGCGCAAGGCACTACAGCGGGTGGTGAAAACCGCCCAGCGCATCACAGGGACTCCACTACCTGCCATCGACCACATCCAGAGGAAACGCTGTCTGCATCGAGCTCACAGCATCCTTAAGGACTCCTCTCACCCAGCCCACAAACTGTTTTCTCTCCTGCCCTCTGGTAGGCGTTTCAGGTGCCTCCGGACCAGGACCAGCAGACTTAAGAACAGTTTTTTTCCCAGAACTGTCTCTTTATTGAACTCTAACCCTCGTTGATCCCACTCCCCCTATATACTGATATCCCTCCTCTCCCCCTCACATCTGCCTTCACTTGTTATTTGCACTACTGGATGCTCATTTGCACTATCGACTGTTTATTACAGTAACCCTGTACATATATGCATCTTGCACTACTTACCTAACTGGAATATGCTCATTTGCACTATCGACTGTTACTACAGTAACACCTGTTCATATATGCATCTTGCACTACTACCTAACTAGAATATGCTCATTTGCACTATATCGTTCATTGCTATACTGCCTATCTTAGCTAACATATCATTATATACATCTATCTGTAAATTCTGCTTATAGTAATAGCCATCTGTATATTATATTCAGTACATATCTACCCTGTAAATTCTGTTTATAGTAATATCCATCCGTATATTACATTCAGTATATATCTATCTATCTGTAAATTCTGTTTACAATAATAGCCATCTGTATATATATATTCAGTACATATCTATCTGTAAATTCAGTTCAGTATATATCTATCTGCAAACTGTTTATAGCAACATCCATCTGTATATTATATTCTATACATATCTATCTGTAAATTCTATTTATAGTAATAGCCATCTTTATATTTATTCAGTACATATTCATGTCCTGCACTTGCTGCTATTGCACTTCTGGTTAGACCCAAACTGCATTTCGTTGCCTCGTACCTGTACTTGTGTAATGACAATAAAGTTGAATCTAATCTAATCTAATCTAAAATCTGACTTTATATCTCACAATTCTGACTTTATATCTCGCAATTCTGACTTTATATCTCGCAATTCTGACTTTATATCACACAATTCTGACTTTATATCTCACAATTCTGACTTTATATCTCGCAATTCTGACTTTAAATCTGACTTTATATCTCGCAATTCTGACTTTATATCTCACAATTCTGACTTTATATCACACAATTCTGACTTTATAACTCACAATTCTGACTTTGTATCATGCAATTCTGACTTTATATCTCTCAATTCTGACTTTATATCTCACAATTCTGACTTTATATCTCTCAATTCTGACTTTATATCTCTCAATTCTGACTTTATATCTCGCAATTCTGACTTTATATCTCGCAATTCTGACTTTATATCACACAATTCTGACTTTATAACTCACAATTCTGACTTTGTATCATGCAATTCTGACTTTATATCTCTCAATTCTGACTTTATATCTCACAATTCTGACTTTATATCTCTCAATTCTGACTTTATATCTCGCAATTCAGACTTTATATCACGTAATTCTGACTTTATATCTCGCAATTGTGAGATATAAACTCAGAAAGTCACAATTATCTTTTAACATTTTACATTCTGTGGCTGAAACAAGCTTCCATAGGATCTGCTAGTGAGTTTTTATGCAGATTTTTGATTTTCTGTTGTGATTGTCAAAAATGTTGCAATTGTAGGTCATTCATGAAAATTGCCTAGTAACTCTGAAATAGTAAACTCATTAGAAAAAACTGCAATGTAATGCCTTTTCTACGCATAATAACACTAAAGGAAGCATGTGGAAGGGTTGATGAGAAGACGCCTGATATCAAATCTATTAATAATGTCTCTGATTAAAACCACAGCCTAGCATTTAATAAAATAATCACATTGTTAAATGTTTTTGAAAATTTTGTATTTTGTTTGAATTAACATTACCTTTGAAAGTATGACTCTCACAGTTTGTCGGCTTGTGAATTAGCAGAACTTTCACGACAAAACTGTTCACAAACTTCATGTGTTTTGTCAGTACTGTATTTTCACCTGATCAAAGTCTAATTCACTTGGTGAATGAAAAGTCTAAATAATCATTTTTGAGCAAACTATTCATTCCTTTAAATGACTGAGCAAAGATGCCCTTGAGTAGAGCTGAAAGGGAATGGATTAACACAGTACAACTTAACACAACTCTACTATAGCAATGCCCGAAACGTAGTATTTAAGGCACTTTTTGCGTTTCTACGCCTCTTCATAACGGATCGCTTCCTGTACTCCTCAGTTGTAAGTCGCTTTGGATAAAAGCGTCTGCTAAATGCATAAATGTAAATGTAAATGTAAAATAATCATTAAAAAAGTATCAATGTTTCCACAAAAATATGAAGCTGTTCATCAATCAATGTTTTCAACATTGTTAATAATAATGTTTCTTGAGCAGCAAATGAGCATATTAGAATGATTTCTGGAGGATCATGTGACACTGAAGACTGGAATAATGATTCAGCTTTACCATCACTGGAATAAATTGCATTTTAAAATATATTCAAATAGAAAGCAGAATTTTTGATTTTGATTAAATTAATGCAGCCTTGGTGAGCATAACTTATTTTAACCAAGGAACCGGGACGTGTGAGAGAGTCGCCTGTCAATGGCATCATATCTGCGTTACCCTCGGTTTCCGGTTTTGTTTTGCAGAAACGCTTTACTCTTACTGCAGTGTGCAACAAGTGTCATAGCAGCCGCCGAGCGAACACACAGAGTAACGTCATAACATCATTTTCAACACACTCAAATGTATCTAATATGATAAACAGAGCTGTGTTACCTCATACTCATGACCGGAAAAGCGGAAATGGCGCCGGCGATTGTGGCATAAAAAAAGTCCCGCTGCTTACGAGGCGCGCGCTGCATAATTCTTATTAACAATCGCTCCAGCAGCCTTGCTCAGCTCCCACAACACTCGGGTCTGCTCTGCTTCATACTACAGTAACGTTAATAATCGCATCCATGAACATGATTTCTGCCCGAGTCCTATACCGATTCTTCACAATTCTGACTTTGTATCTCACAATTCTTACTTTATATCACGCAATTCTGACTTTATATCTCGCAATTCTGACTTTATATCACACAATTCTGACTTTATATCTAACAATTCTGACTTTATATCTCTCAATTCTGACTTTATATCTCTCAATTCTGACTTTATATCTCGCAATTCTGACTTTATATCTCACAATTTTGACTTTATATCACGCAATTCTGACTTTATATCTCACAATTCTGACTTTACATCTTGCAATTCTGACTTTATATCTCGCAATTCTGACTTTATATCACACAATTCTGACTTTATATCTAACAATTCTGACTTTATATCTCTCAATTCTGACTTTATATCTCTCAATTCTGACTTTATATCACGCAATTCTGACTTTATATCCTGACTTTATATCTCGCAATTCTGACTTTATATCTCACAATTTTGACTTTATATCTCGCAAGTCTGACTTTATATCACGCAATTCTGACTTTATATCTCGCAATTCTGACTTTATATGCTGACTTTATATCTCGCAATTCTGACTTTATATCTCACAATTCTGACTTTATATCTCGCAATTCTGACTTTATATCCTGACTTTATATCTCACAATTCTGACTTTATATCTCGCAATTCTGACTTTAAATCTGACTTTATATCTCGCAATTCTGACTTTATATCTCACAATTCTGACTTTATATCTCGCAATTCTGACTTTATATCTCGCAATTCTGACTTTATATCACACAATTCTGACTTTATATCTCACAATTCTGACTTTATATCTCGCAATTCTGACTTTAAATCTGACTTTATATCTCGCAATTCTGACTTTATATCTCACAATTCTGACTTTATATCTCGCAATTCTGACTTTATATCTCGCAATTCTGACTTTATATCACACAATTCTGACTTTATATCTCTCAATTCTGACTTTATATCTCTCAATTCTGACTTTATATCACGCAATTCTGACTTTATATCCTGACTTTATATCTCGCAATTCTGACTTTATATCTCACAATTTTGACTTTATATCTCGCAATTCTGACTTTATATCACGCAATTCTGACTTTATATCTCACAATTCTGACTTTATATCTCGCAATTCTGACTTTATATCTCGCAATTCTGACTTTATATCACACAATTCTGACTTTATAACTCACAATTCTGACTTTGTATCATGCAATTCTGACTTTATATCTCGCAATTCTGACTTTATATCACGCAATTCAGACTTTATATCTCGCAATTCTGACTTTATATCTCGCAATTCTGACTTTATATGCTGACTTTATATCTCGCAATTCTGACTTTATATCTCACAATTCTGACTTTATATCTCGCAATTCTGACTTTATATCCTGACTTTATATCTCACAATTCTGACTTTATATCTCGCAATTCTGACTTTAAATCTGACTTTATATCTCGCAATTCTGACTTTATATCTCACAATTCTGACTTTATATCTCGCAATTCTGACTTTATATCTCGCAATTCTGACTTTATATCACACAATTCTGACTTTATATCTCACAATTCTGACTTTATATCTCGCAATTCTGACTTTAAATCTGACTTTATATCTCGCAATTCTGACTTTATATCTCACAATTCTGACTTTATATCTCGCAATTCTGACTTTATATCTCGCAATTCTGACTTTATATCACTCAATTCTGACTTTATATCACGCAATTCTGACTTTATATCCTGACTTTATATCTCGCAATTCTGACTTTATATCTCACAATTTTGACTTTATATCTCGCAATTCTGACTTTATATCACGCAATTCTGACTTTATATCTCGCAATTCTGACTTTATATCTCGCAATTCTGACTTTATATCTCACAATTCTGACTTTATATCCTGACTTTATATCTCACAATTCTGACTTTATATCTCGCAATTCTGACTTTATATCCTGACTTTTTATCTCGCAATTCTGACTTTATATCTCACAATTCTGACTTTATATCTCGCAATTCTGACTTTATATCTCGCAATTCTGACTTTATATCACACAATTCTGACTTTATAACTCACAATTCTGACTTTGTATCATGCAATTCTGACTTTATATCTCGCAATTCTGACTTTATATCACGCAATTCAGACTTTATATCTCGCAATTCTGACTTTATATCTCGCAATTCTGACTTTATATCCTGACTTTATATCTCGCAATTCTGACTTTATATCCTGACTTTATATCTCTCAATTCTGACTTTATATCTCGCAATTCTGACTTTATATCACGCAATTCTGACTTTATATCTCTCAATTCTGACTTTATATCTCGCAATTCTGACTTTATATCTCGCAATTCTGACTTTATATCACACAATTCTGACTTTATAACTCACAATTCTGACTTTGTATCATGCAATTCTGACTTTATATCTCTCAATTCTGACTTTATATCTCACAATTCTGACTTTATATCTCTCAATTCTGACTTTATATCTCGCAATTCAGACTTTATATCACGTAATTCTGACTTTATATCACGCAATTCTGACTTTATATCCTGACTTTATATCTCGCAATTCTGACTTTATATCTCACAATTTTGACTTTATATCTCGCAATTCTGACTTTATATCACGCAATTCTGACTTTATATCTCACAATTCTGACTTTATATCTCGCAATTCTGACTTTATATCTCGCAATTCTGACTTTATATCACACAATTCTGACTTTATAACTCACAATTCTGACTTTGTATCATGCAATTCTGACTTTATATCTCGCAATTCTGACTTTATATCACGCAATTCAGACTTTATATCTCGCAATTCTGACTTTATATCTCGCAATTCTGACTTTATATGCTGACTTTATATCTCGCAATTCTGACTTTATATCTCACAATTCTGACTTTATATCTCGCAATTCTGACTTTATATCCTGACTTTATATCTCACAATTCTGACTTTATATCTCGCAATTCTGACTTTAAATCTGACTTTATATCTCGCAATTCTGACTTTATATCTCACAATTCTGACTTTATATCTCGCAATTCTGACTTTATATCTCGCAATTCTGACTTTATATCACACAATTCTGACTTTATATCTCACAATTCTGACTTTATATCTCGCAATTCTGACTTTAAATCTGACTTTATATCTCGCAATTCTGACTTTATATCTCACAATTCTGACTTTATATCTCGCAATTCTGACTTTATATCTCGCAATTCTGACTTTATATCACACAATTCTGACTTTATATCTCTCAATTCTGACTTTATATCTCTCAATTCTGACTTTATATCACGCAATTCTGACTTTATATCCTGACTTTATATCTCGCAATTCTGACTTTATATCACGCAATTCTGACTTTATATCTCGCAATTCTGACTTTATATCTCGCAATTCTGACTTTATATCTCACAATTCTGACTTTATATCCTGACTTTATATCTCACAATTCTGACTTTATATCTCGCAATTCTGACTTTATATCCTGACTTTTTATCTCGCAATTCTGACTTTATATCTCACAATTCTGACTTTATATCTCGCAATTCTGACTTTATATCTCGCAATTCTGACTTTATATCACACAATTCTGACTTTATAACTCACAATTCTGACTTTGTATCATGCAATTCTGACTTTATATCTCGCAATTCTGACTTTATATCACGCAATTCAGACTTTATATCTCGCAATTCTGACTTTATATCTCGCAATTCTGACTTTATATCCTGACTTTATATCTCGCAATTCTGACTTTATATCCTGACTTTATATCTCTCAATTCTGACTTTATATCTCGCAATTCTGACTTTATATCACGCAATTCTGACTTTATATCTCTCAATTCTGACTTTATATCTCGCAATTCTGACTTTATATCTCGCAATTCTGACTTTATATCACACAATTCTGACTTTATAACTCACAATTCTGACTTTGTATCATGCAATTCTGACTTTATATCTCTCAATTCTGACTTTATATCTCACAATTCTGACTTTATATCTCTCAATTCTGACTTTATATCTCGCAATTCAGACTTTATATCACGTAATTCTGACTTTATATCTCGCAATTGTGAGATATAAACTCAGAAAGTCACAATTATCTTTTAACATTTTACATTCTGTGGCTGAAACAAGCTTCCATAGGATCTGCTAGTGAGTTTTTATGCAGATTTTAGATTTTCTGTTGTGATTGTCAAAAATGTTGCAATTGTAGGTCATTCATGAAAATTGCCTAGTAACTCTGAAATAGTAAACTCATTAGAAAAAACTGCAATGTAATGCCTTTTCTACGCATAATAACACTAAAGGAAGCATGTGGAAGGGGTGATGAGAAGACGCCTGATATCAAATCTATTAATAATGTCACTGATTAAAACCACAGCCTAGCATTTAATAAAATAATCACATTGCTAAGTGTTTTTGAAAATTTTGTATTTTGTTTGAATTAACATTACCTTTGAAAGTATGACTCTCACAGTTTGTCGGCTTGTGAATTAGCAGAACTTTCACGACAAAACTGTTCACAAACTTCATGTGTTTTGTCAGTACTGTATTTTCACCTGATCAAAGTCTAATTCACTTGGTGAATGAAAAGTCTAAATAATCATTTTCGAGCAAACTATTCATTCCTTTAAATGACTGAGCAAAGATGCCCTTGAGTGAAGCTGAAAGGGAATGGATTAACACAGTACAACTTAACACAACTCTACTATAGGTGACCACTGTAGCAGAGAAACCCACATTCAGTTCAATCCTGCAAGGAGCATAAGTCCTCTCCCAAGTGTCTCTCATATTTGTTGTATTTACAATGCACTAAAGAGCCAGCTAGTCCCCAAAAGGGATTAGATTTCAAAACTCGACTTTGCCTTGAGTGAAGCCAAAATGTGTTTTTCTTTCCTCTGATGCTGGGTTAAATCAATGCTCAGTCTGTCCTTGATATACACAAAAAATAATTCAGTTAGTTATGGCACAATTCAAGAGGGAAAATGGAGTTGTAGTTCTAGTTGTGTTTAAAAAGTTTATAACACACTGCAAAAATGTTTGTATTATATACACTACTGTTCAAAAGTTCAGGGTCAGTAAGATTTCTATTTTAAATAAACTAAAATTATTTAAAATTATTTAACAAGCACTTAATCTCATCATAAAAAAAAATAAAAAAAATCTAATTATTTTTTCCTCTATCTTTCTCTATACCCTCCCTATTCTAGCTTAGGCTACTCTGAGCAATGCCCGAAACGTAGTATTTAAGGCACTTTTTGCGTTTCTACGCCTCTTCATAACGGATCGCTTCCTGTACTCCTCAGTTGTAAGTCGCTTTGGATAAAAGCGTCTGCTAAATGCATAAATGTAAATGTAAATGTAAAATAATCATTAAAAAAGTATCAATGTTTCCACAAAAATATGAAGCTGTTCATCAATCAATGTTTTCAACATTGTTAATAATAATGTTTCTTGAGCAGCAAATGAGCATATTAGAATGATTTCTGGAGGATCATGTGACACTGAAGACTGGAATAATGATTCAGCTTTACCATCACTGGAATAAATTGCATTTTAAAATATATTCAAATAGAAAGCAGAATTTTTGATTTTGATTAAATTAATGCAGCCTTGGTGAGCATAACTTATTTTAACCAAGGAACCGGGACGTGTGAGAGAGTCGCCTGTCAATGGCATCATATCTGCGTTACCCTCGGTTTCCGGTTTTGTTTTGCAGAAACGCTTTACTCTTACTGCAGTGTGCAACAAGTGTCATAGCAGCCGCCGAGCGAACACACAGAGTAACGTCATAACATCATTTTCAACACACTCAAATGTATCTAATATGATAAACAGAGCTGTGTTACCTCATACTCATGACCGGAAAAGCGGAAATGGCGCCGGCGACTGTGGCATAATAAAAGTCCCGCTGCTTACGAGGCGCGCGTTGCATTAATCTTATTAACAATCGCTCCAGCAGCCTTGCTCAGCTCAACGTTAATAATCGCATCCATGAACATGATTTCTGCCCGAGTCCTATACCGATTCTTTTCCACCGGCTGTGAGGTGAAGACCACATGTCCCAAGATTCTGCGCTCAAACTTGGCGTCATCAAACTACGCCTTTGTTTTGAATAGGCGACCTCTAGTGGACGGAAAAGTTACATAGTGCACCTTTAAGACAAATGTTTAAAAGAAGATTTTCTTTGCAGCACAAAATCAGAAAACTTAAATGGCTTTAAATTCATCTTTGCATGAAAGTCAAAGCTAAATCAACAAATAACTTTTAAAGAGCTTTTCTGCGCATAAAAAGTTTTGTATTCTTGTCACACATCTCATCCTGATTATTATGACAGACTGCTGACTGCTGTCACTGCAGAGTTCAGGAGGTGGCCACTCTCTTCACAAATTCCACAGCATCATCAAAGGAATCTGAATCCATCAGCATCCGAATTCAACAAAATTTATATGAGGGGGTATATGAGGAAAGCTGCATCTGTCTATGAGAAGATTCATACATTTGTATGAAGAGAAGACGGGTTCATATCACTCTGACACTCTCTTCCCTTCTTCCTATAAAACACTGCTATTAGTTTTCAATCCCTGCCTTCTTCTTCCGCACCCTTGACTCCTCTCATCCTCGGAGAGAGGATCTGGGGAGAGAGAGCTGCCATTTTGAGTGACAACCCCAGATAATGAAAGTGACAACTGCTATCTGTGTATATCTATCGTTTTAATGTGGTGGAAATGAAGTCTACCTTGACTTAGTGGTATGAGACTTGTGACTTGTTCAAGGAAGATGTGGCCTCTTCATCTGCACATGCATGTGGCACTAATGCTAACTGAGTGCTTGCAGCATGATACTTTCTACAGCGTGAAAGTGTCAAGTAATCAAAGTTTATTCAGGGTCAGTGGCGTGCACAGACCTCCATGGGGGCACGGGCCAATGGGTAGCAGTTGAGAACTGCAGAAAGAGACCGTAAGTTAAGCTATATGAGGCCATTATATCTCTTAATACCCACTTTTGCCCTGAAAGGCCAAGCGACTCATATAATGACTAATACTATCAATAAAGAATAAGAATCCCTGGAAGAAATTAATGAACACTGTTATTGCAATAAAAACATAGAATGAAAACATCACTTCTAGAACAATTACACACACACACACAGTAGTTATTGTGCATAGTATTAAAAACAACATCTTTATCTGTAGGCGTGCGTACCTCTGTAATCCCAGCTGACTTCTTTTTTTAGCAAATAGCTTCACCAGGCTGGCCATGTGAGGGCCATTAACAGATTAGTTCACTTTAAAATGAAAATTACCCCATGATTTACTTTGAGTTAATATACATACATTGATACAATGAGTTTAAAGATAAAAAAAGCACATCCATCCATTATAAAAGTAATCCACATGGGGGTTAATAAAGGCCTTCTGAAGCAAATCAATGATGTTTTGTAAGAAAAATATCCATATTTAAAACTTTATCAAATAAAATATCTAGTTTCCGCCAGACCACCTTCCGTATTCCGTATCAAACTCAGTGGACCTTAAAGCTTGGAAGCATCAGGATATTTATTAATATAACTCTGATTGTGTTCATTTTTAAAGTGAACTACTCCTTTAAAAGAACCCGACCACCAGCGTCTTTTGCTGGACCGAGGACTTAACACAACTCTCAGGCTTTTACCGTCAGAAGGACTTCTAGATGTGGTCGAATTGAATCATGAAAACCTATTCTATATCAGCACCTAGTTAATTTAATAAATCAACAAAATGATTGTGGCAAGCAGGGCAAGGCCAGGGCTGTGTCCGAAATCGCATACTCTCTTGAGTAGGTACTTATTTTGAATAAGTAATTACTTCACAACCTCTAAAATGTTTGTTCTATATAGTATGTGTGTAGTATGAACGTAATCTGGACGTACAATCGCCATGTTGCCATTATCATGTGACTACCAGCGTCAGTTGCGTCGCTTCACTGCCATTTACAAATCTTAACCCGTGGCCTCATGGGATAGTAAAGTGTCCGTCGTATGCACACTTCAGAATCTCTCCGGAAGAAGTAGGGCATCCGGATACTTTTTGTTACTCTTTTATGAGTACTGCGATTTTGCCGTGGGAACGGAGCGAGGTCAGTGGCGCGAGTGTTGATGAGCGTCACCTGCGTGCCACACCATTGAGGCACTCTGGAAGGATAAAAGAAGGAGTGACGACAGTGGAAGACATGAGAAGACCAGGCCTGTACTTTATGTTGCTTTTTTATTATGTTTATATGCAGCAGTCATCCATGAGGGGCTGCTGCTTTACTTCTGTTTTGTTGTTTGTTTGTTGTATGATTAAACTCCCGACCCCTTCTTCCCTGAGTCTTTACCATTGTTAAAATGAGCATAAATATCATACAACTGTACATGAAATTGCAACCACCCACTGCTACCCTTCTCTTTCATAGCACATAGAGAAGCTACGGTGGCTGACACAGGACAAAGATGTCGTGGTCTGAGACAGCAGAGAGTAGCCTGCGCTCTGTAGAGCAGTTTGTCCATTTAGGGCTACTGTAGCCACCAGTTGAGTTTGCTCAATCTCCTCGTTGGTACGCCTAATGGATTTTTTCTGCCTCTGCCAGTGTTAGAGGCACACCTGGTGTGAACTCAGGGTGTTACATTTTTCGACAGTGTGCATAGTGTACTGATGTATCTCATTTCTCCATTCAGACAGTCCGGATTGGTAGAATGGACATCCCAGGTATAACTGCTTTTACCTGTCAATGGAGACCTTTTGTTAGAGAACACATATTTACTCCCCATATAGCAGACAAACACTGAATCAATGTTAATGCATCAATCAAATTACTATTGAAACAATGTTGAAATTTAACATAGATTTTTCATCAGGTTTGCACCCTGAAATAATGTTATTTCAATGATGAAAAATAGATCAAGATGGCCATAAATCAATATTTTTTTCAACTTAAAATAAATCACTTATTTAACATTGAATTAATATAGAAACACTATCAAATCAATCTTGCTTCTATGCCAGTTAACAGTCTCTTTAATTTATTCCTTTCAATCAGAGACCATGTATGGCTGCAATTGATATGATTTTGTATCAAAAAGTCACTCAAAGTAAACAACATCCTTCAGTTTACATGCAAATTTATTTATTTTGTGCCCCCACAGTTTCAACAGGAAATCTCACATTGACTCACAAAACAATTACATCTGAATTTATAACACAAATGCCAGGAGAAGAGCCTGGAAAAACATGACAACCTGCATCTGCAAAATGGAAGTAAATACAAATGGAAACTCGCCAATAAAGACAGAAATGGGACAGTACTACTGAAAGAAAGAAGGTAGAAGAAAGAATGAAATACTCTGAATACTCTAAACTCATGGGTTTCCACCATGAGCAATGCCCCCAAGCCTTTCAGGGGCATAACGGAGCCATTTTTGCACCGTCCCAGCAAAGATGAACTCTGATGTTTCCTTTTTATCAGCATTCACTTGTAAGGCATCTAAAACAACAAGAAGTTAGTAAATATTTGGAAATGTGACTAATTATACATTATAAATGTACTACAAAATTAAGTGAAACTTGAAATTTGATTAAAATCTTTACATTCCAGTTAAAACACGCTAAATTTAAATTCAAGACTATTTAATAAATTTTTGTATAGACATTTTCCTTTAAAGCACCTGCAGACACACAGGAGGAATGAATGGAAAAGCAAGGTGAAAATAGCCGGTGTTTTATCTAATATTAATATTGTATCTAATAGTGAATAAATAAATAAATAAAGTGTGAAAGTGAAACAAGTAAATGAATGATCAAGTAGCTAAATTAATAAAAGAGGAGCTGGATAGGCTACACATGGTTTGGAAGAGATTATCCATTTTACAGCACGAACTGGAGGCGCAACAGTTTGCTAAATTTCTGCAGTTTGATATAACGCTAGCTGCCTACAGAACTTAAAGATCTCACTCTTTTCGTTTTCTTTCTTGCTGCATTAAAGGTTAAATTGTTCAACTTCTGCTTTCGTGCAGGCGCGGTGAGGGGAAATAGAGCAATCAGTTCGTAGCTCTGCTTCAGTTGTGCGATACCTAACGAGGGGCGAGCAGAATTACTTACATACCAGAAATTCATCCGATCGCCTCTTGTTTCCCCCTGTACACTGCACGAACACCTCACGACAAAGCTGAAAATCGGCCCGACCCAAAAAAGAGTCGCACGAGTCAGAATTCGGCTCGAAATCGGACAAAAATCGCACAGTGTATGCCCAGCTTAAGAAATAAATATGAATGCAAATTTGATAGGGTTTGGTGAAAAACAAACTGATTTTGTCAAATGTATTACAATGTATAAAGAATATCCTGGCCATTGGTTGTGTACGGAGGGCGTTCACGTGACTCTATTAGCTTGAAGGTGCATTACCGCCACCTACTGGATTAGATTGTGGCGCATTTGATAGGTAGGGGAGCCACAAGAATTAAAAACTCTGTTATTATTATATATCTCGCTGCATGTGCTTTAGCTAACCGAAAACACTAGAGGATTGGATATGTTTTCCATGATGGAGATTTTAAAACAATAATTAAAACATTAATATTAATAATACTAATAATAATCAACTGGTTCATCCCCTTGAGTTCAGTTTATGGTAGGAGTTCTTTGTTAATCCACACACTCGTTGGCGGACTTGTCGTATCCTTTGAGAATAATGAATGTGCTCACATTTCACAGAAATGTACCTAATTGATTTGGATTTGCATTAACATGTTGAATGATGGGACAGATAGATTGACAGTAAGCCTCACCAGTGGAGAATTAAGCTGACCAGTCTTTTCAACACTGAAAAGCATGGAATTATCAACATTGATCCAATATTATTTAGCATTGAATTTTCAACGTTGGTCAAAAAAATTTAGCATCGAATTTTCAACATTGATCTAATATTACTTAGCATTGAAATTTCAACCTCAACCAAAATGATGATTCTGATGGAATTTCAACATTGAATCAATGCTATCTGGGTCATCACCCAGTAGGTACTTTTTGGGGTGACCTATGAACAATTCAAGTGGGTTGAGGGCTGTCCATACACCCTTTACCACCAATACACTGAGCTTGAACTTATGTCATTCCCACTTCTGACAATATCATAATTTATTATTTTTTTCTTTCTCACTTTTCTCCTCATTTTGGGTGATATACATTGAATTTCAAAAGAATTATCCAATTCTGCTATAATATATACTAATAGAAGGTTACAATATTTTATAATTATAAAAAAGTTACAAGACAATTGGTCTCATCCACTAAGCATTCGTACGCACAGATTTGTGCGTGAAATCTGCATTCAAGCGTTTTCACCAACAAATCATGGTTTAATTCATCAACATTAGAAAGAGGTTGAGAACAAATTAACGTGCGTACGCATGTGTTTTGAATTGGGGAACAGCTTCACAAGAAGTTCAAAAGTACGAATAGTGTACACAATTATTAGTGAATGAGGCCCAATGTCATTTTTTCTTTTGCTTGTTTTTAGTCCTACTTTTTAGTAACAGGGTGGCAAAAATGGCAAACCTCACATAAAATGAATGGTAAATAAAACGGCTCGTTTAATATTTTTGGTTTTCTTAACATGGTAATAAATCATAAAATAATATAAAAATTGTTATATATTTAAAACATTCTAAAAATATTTACAGACGTTTAATTTTAATTACAGAACTTGTATTATTATCATTATTATTATTATTATTTTCATTTGAACTAATATAAACCAAAATTTTGTCTCTAACTAGCTAGCTAGTGACAGCTTAATATGGCTTCATTTATTTATACATTATTTTTATTCAGCTTTGATGTTTATTTAATGTGTATTAAAAGAAAATTACAATATTTTACAATAAATAAATAGCTAATTTAATATTTAGTTTGACTTTTAAGGTAAAGCATCCCCTTTCACTGTCCAATTGTACATTTTAAAAAGAAAAAAACTAAATAAACAACCCATGAGTCTTATTGATGATAGATACATTGGATCATTTCCAATATTATTATTTTTTGTTTAATTTTTTTTACATCACAAAAAAAAGCTCCAACAGGGGTGTGTAGACTTTTTATATCCAATGTAATAGAAAATACACTGTATTCACCCATGAAGCTATATTGTTCACATTTAGTGTGGCCGGGTACATTCTGCAGTATTGTGTGCATACATATTTTGCAAAACTCATAAGATTTCCATTTGCTGCAAGGTTGGGCTTAGCATTATCCACCTTGTTTTGCAACACAAAAGTAAATACAATGACGTTCTTCGAATGTGTTAGGCTTCCGTTTTGCTAGCCGGTAGGTAAAGAGCGATGTAGTGGGAGCACGCACAAAACACTATCACACACCGTGATGGTAAATATTTATAACACAGTGAGAGGATGAAATGAAGAAGTGCCCTGACATGAGGATTCCGTGTTGTCGCTCGGAGACGGGTCTTCAGCAGCTCGGTTAACAAACGCCATCTCTGCATATGCTGTGATTTTGGGTTGCTTATAACTTTCATCTGGGAACGCAATGCGTGTAATTTCACCAGATTTGTAACATAAATCATTTATAAACCTATGCCAACACAGGAGAACACATCAATATGTTTCTAAACATAACTGTTCATTGCAATTTCAAAATAAAACTTTAAACCCTCCCTCTGAGTTTGCATGTTTTGATGTCCACATATTCAAGAAAATTGCAGTGGCTGAGCATTTCTATCAGAAAGAAGTGGCCAAATAGTTAGATAAGTTTATACATACCATATTTATCTCTGTGCGTGCCATAACTGACGCACCCACCGCTAACCTAGCTTAGCACAAAGACTGGAGGTAAACGGCTCCAGCTAGCCTACTGCTCAATAAGTGACAAAATAACGGCAACATTTTCCTATATATATGTTGTGATGTGTATGATATTACGCAGCGCCTGAAAATAGGCTAACTTCCGTCAACATAACCAACGTGACAACCTGCTTGCACAGAGAGCGTGCAGGGGACTATTTTCAGGCGCTTTGTAATATCATTGCGCCGCTGCACCCATGGTACGGCAGCAAAGCTCCCTGATTATTACGCAGGAATGAGAGTATAGTCCCTAGCCATATCGGTCTAGAAAATTGCAACTTTTCAATTCCCGTCGGTCTTAGTACACGATGTAACTATACACATCACAACATGTAAATAGGAAAATTTTGCCGTTATTTTGTCATTTATTGAGCAGTAGGCTAGATGGAGCCGTTACCAGTCTTTGTGCTAAGCTAGGCTAGCGGTGGGTGCGTCAGACAGAGTTATGGCACGCACGGAGATAAAAATGGTATGTATGGACTTATCTAACTCTGGGGGATACAGTGAATACGCTAAAGTCCCAAAAAGTCGGCGTGTACCTTTAATGATCTTCCGTGGGTCTGCCATTAACGAAGTGAAAAGGCAAGGCAAGTTTATTTATATAGCACATTTCATACACAAAAGTAAGAAATACACATTTCAAAGTGCTTTACATAGGAGTAAAATAATCTAAATAATTACAACAGATGTATAGGAATTAAAAATAGTAAATATTAGTATAAATAATAGTATTAAAATGTTTAGGAAAAAAAAGAGGATACATAAATAAAAGGCAGCGGCTATTTGCACTAAGTGAAAATTACAATATTGAGGTGCTAAGTGCAAATAGTGATATATGCTATTTATACAGTGTAAATAGCAACTAGATTATTTTTACAATAAGTGAAAATAACATATTTTCTTATTGATAGATGATATTTACACTAAGTGCAAATAGCTCTAGATGCTATTTATCAAGTGAAATAGCTTACTAAGTGAAAAAAGTGATATTTTCTATTTACACCATGTAAAAGTAGCAGTTCTTTGTCAAAATAAAGTATAAATAGCATCTAATTACTATTTACACATATTGCAGATACATACTATTTGCACTCAGTATTGTTGTACATTAACTAGATGCAATAATAACATAGAGTGTAAATGATTATATTTATTAAAATGATTAAATGGATGCCGCCTTAATGAGACAATAAAAGCCCTCCCTACAGCTACCCCTCACCCTACTCAATAAATACTTGTATTATTATTAAACATTTCATTAGCCAATTTATTTCCACTTTTAGAACATTTTCTTAAAGGTGTCATGAACTGGCTTTTTTTTTTTTTTTTACTGTTGTCTGAGGTCAACTTATGACGTTTGCGTGGTTTTTACATTCAAAAACATCATAATGAATAAGTAATAGGCTATTTTCTACCCTGGTTTTAAACCTCTCTCCTGGAATGCTCTGTTTTTATGGGCGTGCCGCACTGAAGACTTGGAAGTAAACACCCACTGCTATGACTGGATAACAGTTTTGTATAATAATGAGTTTCGACTCCCCCGACAGTACATGTGTGGGAATTGTTTTGAAAACTTCCAATGTGGAGAAACGGCGACTGGAATGATCCCCCCACAGGGCTCGCAAAATGTCTTTATCAAACAAGCACAATTATTTATCTCTCATCCACCCGCAATTAATATGAATGTTATTTTTTTATTACTTGGCCCACCCTATCGGTGGATATAAACGCGAACCGTGCATAACACACACAACACGAACGCACACGCCTCACTGCAGAGTCAGTGGGCTTTGCGAACCCTGGCCCAGTCTGATCACGAATCGCAAGCACAATTAACCAACAACACCACAAATAAAGGATTCTCCAGCCTGTGACAGTGTGCTTATGTTCAGTAAGACACGTACATAATCAATAGATATCAAACGATCTGTAAAAATGCAATACTATCATATATAAAAAAACATTTTTTACTCACATTAGTGTCTTGCTTCATTTAATCATGTAATTTCATCCTGTCTGCAAATCCAGTCTCTTGTTTACAAAGGAATCCGTGGTGAAATGAAGAAACAAACGTGCAATGTCTTCCCCACGTGAGCTGGATCTTCATTAAAAATAAAGGAATCCGAATGAAGCTTATGCGGCTTGTTTTTTTGCTTGGAAGTTCGATCCGATTTAGAACCAGGTAGGCCTCTATGTTATTTTTCTATAACATGTCAGACACGAGTCGGTGGGCGGGGCTACAGAATCAGGCATACTTCTGTTGAGGCGGTGTTTCACCACACTCAAATGAGAGATCTCTCATTTGCTGGGCATGGTGTCAATAAAAGCTTTTATTTGACTAACAAGGATGTTTTCAGCTCTGCAACTTACAGGATATTCTTATATTACCATGACCTTTTATATATCAAAAGCTCAAGGGAAATTTGATTTCTCAATTCATGACCCCTTTAATTATTTAAAAGTAAATGTTATGTGATGTGATGTGTGATGGGAAAAGGGAGAAGAGCGAGCTTGGCAAAAGACAGATTTGAACTCGGTTCAATCACGTCAAAACGTTCCACAAGCCTTACACTCTACTGACTGCAACACTGAGGACATTGAAATATGCCAATATGCCAATTAACCAATGAGGTTCATTCTCGTGTTACGCATCACGTTTGAGCTTCAGCAAGAACCAATGAGGTTCATTCTCGTGTTACGCATCACGTTTTTAGCTTCCTCATTAACCAATGAGGTTCATTTGCGTGTTACGCATCACGTTTGAGCTTCAGCAAGAACCAATGAGGTTCATTCTGGTGTGTTACACAGCATGTTTGAGCTTCCTCAAGAACCAGTGAGGTTCATTCTCGTGTTATGCATCACGTTTGAGCTTCCTCATTAACCAATGAGGTTCATTTGCGTGTTACGCATCACGTTTGAGCTTCAGCAAGAACCAATGAGGTTCATTCTGGTGTGTTACACAGCATGTTTGAGCTTCCTCAAGAACCAGTGAGGTTAATTCTCGTGTTATGCATCACGTTTGAGCTTCCTCAAGAACCAATGAGGTTAATTCTTGTGTTATGCATCACGTTTGAGTTTCAGCAAGAGCCAATGAGGTTCATTCTAGTGTTACGCAGCACATTTGAGCTTCAGCAAGAACCAGTGAGGTTCATTCTCATGTTAGTGTCTATTAGTAAAATATAACAAATAAAAATGCAGATTGTATAAAAAGTGCATTACTGTTAAACTAGTCTAAATTAGGATGTATATTTGCAAAAGTAAGTACAATGGTGCAATAAATGTTAGGCTAGCTACAAAGACATCTATTATAAACTAGGCCCAATAAACCTGTGGCCATGTGACCTGCACTGGAGTATACTCTAATTGTTTCAAGCCTCAGCCAGCACAAAACAGATTGGAAATAAAATTCCAATCTTTTGCATCAGGTCACATCTCTCTGGGAGTGCTTATACACAGGGTTCAGATAAGCCTGAAGGAAAATGTTGTGTAATTTTGCTTACACATGTCTATAGTCTGTAGTTTCACATCCGCAGTGACAGATACAGAGCAACACTGCGAACAAAGCTTATCGTGGAGTCACAATAACAGGACAGAAGAGCATCTGATCATTCTACTCACAAATGCTTGCACCTGAAATCAACTATCATTTGTATTCTTTCTACTGTGTGTTTATCAAAACTGACCAAACCTTTCAATTATTTCAGACAAAAATGTCTGAAATAAATGTTGTTTAATATGTCTGATCGTGCCAATGACTTCTCAAATGCTCAGGGCATCAAGAGAAATGAACTAAAAGGATAGTTCACCCAAAAGTGAAAATTCTCTCATCATTAACTCTCATGCCATCTCTGATGTATATGACTTAGATAACACAAGCGAAAGTGAGTCCATATACTGTAATGACATTGAATGTCTGCTGCTCGTTTGATGCTTGAAAAACCACACACAGCGATCTTGACAGTAATCCAACCCCAGTGGATGGATTAATGTCTTCTGAAACAAAATGATAGATGCATGTAAGAAAAATACTAATATATATATTTTTTTTTAGCTGTAAATCATTGCTTCCGGTCTACTGTCATTAAAGAGTTCATGAAAGGAATGTTGCAGTGTGTGGCATAAATGCATTGTGAAGCTCATGTGAGAAGTTGTGGTCCTCTGTGCCTTCTTGCACGAACTTGTCCCTCTCATTATCGCTTATATTGATTCAAGAAATGGGATTTTATGGATTTTATTTTATTAACAGATAAGGGTAAGGATTAGATAAGGATTTATAAGGATTTGAGTGAGTTTGACAAGGGCCAAATTGTGATGGCTAGACGACTGGGTCAGAGCATCTCCAAAACTGCAGCTCTTGAGGGGTGTTCCCGGTCTGCAGTGGTCAGTATTGTAGGAATTGTGGGAGCAGACATAAATGAATCTTCCAGATGATTCATTCAAACATAATTCCACACAAAACCCAACTCAACATTCCAGGGCCCAGTTTATGGCGGGGCCCCTCTCTGCCCATAACAGTGGACAAAGGTTTGCTACATTTTGATTGGATCTTGGTGAACTAACACAAACAAACGCCATCAGATAAAGATGCCAGACACCTCTTAGAGGCCAAGGAGACCACCTGTGGTACCAAGCCCAGGAAGGACAGGACTTCTCATTGGTCCACAGGGAGTTTCTGCCCTTCACCCATCTAGAAACTAATCCCTAATGTCCTGGTCTGTGACTGCCATAAAAATTCCTCAGGACCCCAGCCGGAGTGGGGGAAACGAAGAAAAAACTCAATCAAATCATTGATCATTGGACTTGCATTTAAATAGCCTTTGACGGCATAGTTTTGTTAGTGTGTCTACAACTGATACACATGACCATTATGTATATATATATCACTCCCAATTCATGTAATAGTGTAACTATTGAATGAGTGAATGAAAATGCACCATGCTTGATATCTTTTTGTTTGTTTGTTTATAATTCAGAAGATGGCTTCAGTGAAATTTTGTTTAGAATAGATCATGTTCTTATAACAAGAAATCAGGTCTAAACTTACTCTCTGCTTAGAGCAGGAGAGTTAGGAGACAAGAGATAACAAGTCATTTATACTTTGGGGGTGGAGAGACACCCCTGAATCAAGATGACCCCTGATTGGTCAGAATCCATCAAAGAGGATGGGCCAATATTGGAGTATTAATCTCAGAACACGAACAGAGAATTTTTTTTTTTTTTTTTTTATTCAGTTCAAGGAGTTGAAGATCTTAGAGCTAGTTAAGTTAAGACAGACAACATGACGAATAGATGATCGGATGATCAGACGATCGAGGCAGACCAAGATCGGAGAAATGGGTTTATTTCATTCAAGCCATCTAAAACTCTCCTCTCACTTTCCTTTCTTTTACTTAAGTTTATTTTCTTACCGTTGAGTCTTGTGTTCTAAGTTAAGTTTCGCCGCAAAGTTTCTCTCGACGAATCTACAGAAGAGTAAGCTTCAACTTCGAACACCGCCCACGAGACTTTCCATCTAGCAGCCAACATGCCTTCAAAAAACACGACCAGACTGTCAGCTAATCAAAGAACCGGGGAACCCCTGCAGCCAGGACCAGGGAAAAGGGGATTCCCCATTCAAAGACGACACGAGACACAAACGCAAGTAACCTCTAGATTCTAAACTGAACTGGTGCAATTAATATCAAATTAAATAACCCTGCCTAAGAAACGATAGGAGGGTTAAATTAATGCTTGGTGGTTCATTCAGGTCATGTGTTATAAATGCATATATTGCTAGAAACTTGGGACTTCATCATTTCTCTCTCATAAAACTCATTCTTTCCTCACTTTCTTCCTTTCTACAACACGTGTGAATGTGTGTGTGCGTGCGTTTGTGTTAGATATTAGTTTTACTTGTTAGAGTAATCAATAAAGTTTTGTTTATATTTAAAGATAAGTGTTCTTGTGGTATGTGTTTATGAATTTAATGTCTTAAACTGCTGATCTATGTTACCTGGCTGTTAAATAGTGTTTCACTATTGTGTGGATATTAATATCCGCTGCAGAAATGATAGTTACGGCCCGTTTAAATGAACGCTGGACGAGTCATTTGCTTGGTCGTAAAATAGACTCTTTCAAAATTCCCTATGACTTAATTCATTCATTCATTTGCGCTAAAGACCTGTTTCCCTGACACAGAGTCCCTTACAGTATCTATCAAAAGTGGTCCAAGGAAGGAACAGTGGTGAACCGCCAACAGGGTCATGGCTCATTGATGAGCGCAAGGAGCGAAGGCTGGCCTGTGTGGTCCGATCAAACAGACGAGCTACTGTTGCTCAAATTGCTCAAGAAGTTAATGCTGGTTCTGATAGAAAGGTGTCAGAATACATAGTGCATCGCCAGTCAGTCCAGACCAGTCAGGGTGCCAATGGGCACATGAGCATCAGAACTGGACTACGGAGCAATGGAAGAAGATGGCCTGGTCTGATGAATCACATTTTCTTTTACATCATGTGGATGGCCGGGTGCATCGCTTACCTGGGGAACACATGGCACCAGGATGCACTATGGGAAGAAGGCAAGCCGGCGGAGGCAGTGTGATGCTTTGGGCAATGTTCTGCTGGGAAACCTTGGGTCCTGCCACTTTGGTTAATGTAATTTGATCAAGTAGAACATGTTAAATGTGGATGTTACTTTGACATGTACCACCTATCTTGTTGCAGACCATGTACACCCTTTCATGGGAACGGTATTCCCTGGTGGCTGTGGCCTCTTTCAGCAGGATAATAATACTTGGCCTTCAAATTCCCCAGATCTCAATCCAATCGAGCATCTGTGGGATGTGCAAACAAGTCCAATTCATGGAGGCCCCACCTCACAACTTACAGGACTTAAAGGATCTTCTGCCAACATCTTGGTGCCAGATACCACAGCACACCTCCAGGGGTCTAGTGGAGTCCATTTTTTGGCATCAAAAGGGGGAGCAACACAATATTAGGTATTGTAGGTACTGTATTAGGTCATAATGTTACGCCTGATCGGTGTATATATATATATATATATATATATATTTTTTTTTTTTTTTTTTTTTTTTTTTTGACAGTCCACTTTAGACATTCCACTAACTTTAAGTGACTTTGCTACATGTCAACTAGCAGTGATTAGAGTCGTAGTTGACTATCTGCTTAATATGCTAACACTTTATTTTGATGCTTGCCCAACAGACATTCTACTGACTATAAGTAACTTTGCAACTACATGTCAACTAATTCTACTAACACTAACCAAACCAATCTACTAACTTGCTGCTGCCAATACATATACGTATATATATATACATATACACACTGCTCTGAGCAAGTAAGACATAGCATTACCTGTAGCAGATATATACAGGTGGAGCTGGGGAAGGTGGAGGGATTCTGAAAGTGCACTGCAACTGCTACAGCAAATAATGTGATTGAGTTAATGATCTATCAGCCTGCGCCATCTAAGCTTCATGACAGAACTTTGTATTTAATTGACATATGGTGGCAAAGGTACTTATAGTTAGTAGAATATCTAAAGTAGACTACTGAAATAAAGTGTAACCGTGTAGGCACATTGCATTTTCATCCTAGGAGTGAGTCTCATGGTGAGAAGAAAACAACAACATAAATCCTCTACAGTAATAAGAGTTAAATGTGCTTTGATTTGCACTGTAGCCTGAATGTGTGTGGTAAATTGTAGAGGAGGTCTGCCTGGAGAAACTTCATCAAAGGCACAGTGATGGACCCTGCGAACCTGCCGGTTGCTGACTCACTCCCAACATTTCAGCAACCCAGTGATCAAACTCCCTTCCTGATTGCAGAGGTAACCTTCTGCAGACCATTAAAGTGAAGGTAAAGCATGCTTGCACTTTAAATAAATTTGTACTGTTTTCAAGCCTTTATCACATTCAGAAGTCAGCGTTTGCCTCTGCTGACTACAGATCAAAGTACATTTTGAGAACAGAAGTTTCAGCGAAAGTCATTTGATTTTTAGGCAGTAGAGAAACAAAGTGTTTGATGGTAGAAAAGAATATAGGAATTCAGCTGCATACAAATTGTGGTATTTGTCATAGTTTTAAAACACAAAGGTTAGTCCAGGTTACAAGAGTGATGTTCAAACAGCAATGCAGTGGCATAAATAATTCAGTTTTAAACAGAAGCAGTTCAATTAGTAATCAATGATTCAGAAGATTCAGTAACACTGTTGGTGTCATTTCAATAATAACATTATAATAGTGCCTATGTCATAAAAAGCATATATTTAACAGATGTTTTAGTAGTTTTTTTTACAATGTGCTAAAATAGGCTGCAGGCTCATAAATACAGATCTCAATGTAAACGTTAGATGTATTATTAAGTTCTTTAGTACAATAATGTCAGTTTCATCCACAAGGGGGCAGTCTGATATTAATACAGCTGAGAGAGACCCTTGCAAAAAAGAAGGCCAAACAAAAACAGATCACAGAAAACCAAAAAATGGCATAATCATGTTAAAGAGAGTGTTTACTGCATCAGCATGTCTCAGCTGCTCTGATGGAGAGACAGCCCACAATTCATTTAGTGCGATTAGGCTGAGGAGCAAATAAAGGCTGAAGCTAAAGCTCAGGCAGACTCGCACGTCTCTCAACTCAAGACCGGTTAACCATCCGCTTTAAACCCTTGTGATTTCCTAAAGCCCAGAGCTGAAATAAATACAGAGCATGTCATCTATTTGAGCTATGAATTTGATTGATACTCTCTTAAAGGAATTAAATCACCCAAAAATGGAGATGTTATCATCATTGACTTACTTATGTTTTTCTAACCTTGTATTATTGTCTTTCTTCTGTAAAAGACAAAGGGAAGTCCTAGGCAATGTGAATGTCAGTGCCCCAATTTCAAATGAAAGAAAATAAGTGAATTGAATCGAAAACTCCTTTATTAGATTGTTCTACCATGTGTTTTCATGGGGCCAAATTGTGAACACCTATAAAAGGAACACATTAAAATAATCTGATCATATAATTTATCCCCGGTTTCACGGACAAGGCTTAAGCTAGTCCCAGACTAAAATGCATGTTTGAGATTTTTTTAACTGAAAGCAACTTGCACTGACATATCTTAAAATATGTCAGTGCCATTGTTTTGTCTCAGGATGGCCAGTATTTTATTTATTTTTTATTCCCTAGGGCACATTTATAAAAGCTACTTAAATGTCCTAATTAAACTAAGGCCTAATCCTGGCTTAATCTAAGACCTGTCTGTGAAACCAGGCCATAATATACAGTCATGTGAAAAAGAAAGGACACCTTAACTCTATGTTTTTACGTATCAGGATATGATATAATTAGGTAAATACAACCTCAGATGACAACACATGACATATTACACCGTGTCATGGTTTGTTTAACAAAAACTAGGCCAAAATGGAGAAGCCATGTGTGAAAACTGCTTTCATAGAAATTAAGAGCATTCAGGCGCTGCTAATCAAATGCCTTTGATGAACTGATCATCAGCAAGCATGACCACCTCTATAAAAGCAGAAGTTTTGCCAGTTTGCTGGTCTGGAGCATTCAGGTTTGTGTTAGGACAATGACATGGAGGAAAGACAACAGCAATGATCGCTGACATTAATCTGTGAAGGGTTACAAGATTGTTACAAGATGCTACATTTCCAAGCAATTTGAAGTCCATTCTATAATAAGGAAGATTATTGATAAGTGTAAAACATTCAAGACAGTTGCCAATCTTTCCAGGAGTGGACGTCCCAGCAAATGCACCCCAAGATCAGACTGCAATGCTCAAAGAAACTGCGGTTCATTACAGTACGATTAGAAAAGGACTGGACAAGTATGGCTTGATTCTAAGGGTTGCCAGGAGAAATCTTGGAAAGTTGCATCTGAACAAACCTCAAGACTTCTGGAGCAATGTCCTTTGGTCAGACGAGACCAAAGTGGAGATGTTTGGCCATAATACACAGTGCCACGTTGGCGAAAAACCAAACACAGCATATCAGCACAAACACCTCATACCAACAGATAAGCACAGTGGTGGAGGGGTGATGATTTGGGCTTGTCCTGCAGCCACAGTGCCCACCTTGCAGTCTTTGTCAACCTTGAACTCCTCTGTATACCAAAGTATTCTAGAGTCAAATGTGAGGCCATCTCTCCGACAGCTAAAGCTTGGCCGAAATTGGGTCATGCAACAGGGCAATGATCCCAAGCACACCAGCAAATCTACAACAGAAAAAAAAAAGAATCAAGGTGTTGCACTGGAGCAGTCAAAGTCCAGACCTCAGCCCAATTGAAATGTAGTCCCGCACCTTAAGAGAGCTGTGCATAAACAAATTCCCACAAACCTCAAAGAAATGAAGCAACGTTGTAAAGAAGATTAGGGAAAAATTACTCCAGAACGATGTGAGAGACTGATAAAGTCATACAGAAAATGATTACTTAAAGTTATGCTGCTAAAAGTGTTTCTCCAAGCAATTGAATCATAGGTGTACTTAGTTTGTCACACATGCCACCTCCATTTTGGCTTTATTTTTGTTAAATAAATAATGACATAGTGTAATATGTCACATGTTGTTGTTCATATGAGGTTGTATTTACATAAGACCTGCTAAAGACGAAATGATTTCTTATTATGTCCTGATACGTAAAACCATAGAATTAAAAAGGGTGTCCTTTCTTTTTCACATGATTGTAATTAATATAATAAAATATAATAATTATTATACATTTTATAGACAGTATAACTACATTACATTACAAATTACTAATACTATTTTTACACACAAATCATTGGCATCGCTAAAACAGTCAATCTCACGAGAAAATGAGTGTTAAAATATTATGCACTGAGTTATACTTATATACTGCTATACCTTGACATATTGCAGTTTTATGCTAGGAGTGAGTCTAATTGTCAGAAGAAAAAGAAGAAGAAAGCCAAACAGGCTCAATTTGGCTTGGATTGGAATGGATTTAGCAGGGTTTCGACAGATCTCAGAAAAACCCATTTCTGTAGTGCTCTGGCTCATTTCACATTTGTTTGTAAAATGTAGTAGGCCTACTTCAGAAATGAATAATTTGCAATATTTCAGAGATGAGTTATGCTCCAATAGTTAGCAGGTGACAAATAGGTTTTGTTTGTTTTTATTGTGCAGAAATATTAGGTGTCCTGAAAGAAAGAAAAAAGAAAAAAATCACTTCGGCCCTGGGGAAATTTTGAATACATTTCAAATGTGTTACCTTGTTCTTCTCCCACAGCGTCTGCTATCAATTTGTGGCGTTTGACATATATTTGTTTTTGGACTTACTTGAACTTTCGACAACACAACACGTGCTACATTCAGCTTCAGGTGAGAGATAATTACTTCTGTCTTTGCACGCAATTACTCACACAGTCCCTCATGAATATAGTCAACAATTTACAACAACACTTAAGATTCTACCAGCTGTTAGCAAAATCAGACTGTTAAAAAAATAGTGCAGGTTTCAAAAATGAAAAAGACTGTGCAGGTTGCTTTTTAGCATGGTGTTATAATAAATGGGAACTGAAGCTTTTAAATGGACAGAAAAAGCAGTGACAAAAAAGTGATCCATATGACTGGAACATAGAAGGATCACAAGAAGAACTTTTGGTGCACATGGCGCTTTTTGGGTTTTTTTTAACCTTGGAAGCTTTTATTGTAAGAACATGGAAAAGAGCAACCATTTTTATTATTTCTCCTCTTGTGTTTTACTGAGGAAATTTGAAAATCTGAAAATTTGAAAATCAACTTGAAATGACTTGAGGGTCAGATAACCTGAATTTGAATTTTTTTTTTAGGCAAAGTAATCCTTTACAGGCTCTAAAAGGAGCCTCATGGATTCATAGATGGATTTAGTGGAATTGGATGTGGAGGTTTTCTCCAAGAAGTAAAGAATCATCCTTGTCCTGGATTTTCCAGGCAGCTTAGATTTAAATATTCATCTGAACTCCTGTAAGAAGTGGCAGGTAGGATTCGTCATCCTTCTGGGATATTTCTTCCATGCTATTGAACCATTGAGCCTCAAACCACCACAACCAAAGAAAGCTCCTCATCTTCGAGGTGAATTTTGTTAGGGTGGTGAAAAATACAGCTCAGCTACACTCATTATTCATTATGCTAATTATGTAATAAGGTTTTAACATGATTGAGACAAGGTGTAGATTTTCAAATGCACCTTGGTATGCGTTTATCACGGGAACAACAGATTTATTAACACCCAAGTAAACAGGGGCTGTGCGGAAGCTGATAAGGCTAACACTTATTCAACTGCAGTTTGTACACTCTGTTGCAAAGTAGCCACATATCCTGAAGCTGAAAACTGCTGCAATGAATACTTAGAGATAATATTAATATAGGTGTTTACAAGAAAACATCGAGGGTGCTTGTTTGTGCAAAACTTACCACCTTGGAACTAAGGTGTTGTTGGAGATTCTGATTTGTAATTATTTTTAATGTTGTTTTATGTTTTCTGTGTGATTCGTGATTCGTGTTACTATGTAGTTGCTAGGGTGTTCTTGGTAAACCTTATTTAGTGTTAGACTATGGGCAGTCTATGGGTCCTGTGAAACACAAGCTCAAAAGCAAGCTAAAATTGCATGGTTGCCTCAGCAAACATATTTTATTTCATGTTTGCTTTTGTTAACACCATCGGTTCAATTTATTGCCAGGTCTAATGTAGGTGGTACGTTATTTTCAAACGCAATAAAGAATTAACCTTTAATGCCACATTTCCAAACTACCACAATTGCCATATTCACATTCATCTGTTTTGCATAAAACTGAATGCACTTGTAGCATCACTCACTGGACATTTTACTTTTTATAATTATGCAAAGCAGCGTAATATCATTTTGCATAAGTGTTGCCACAGTGTTTTTGTTTTTCCCCAATGAGCCTGGCTTGTCAATGGGGGTGTTTGCCTGAAAATATTAATGTGGCTAGTAACTCTTTCCCCACCAGCATTTACTAAAAAAATTGCCAGCCAGCACCAGAATTTTTGATCATATTTACAAAACTTTCATGGCCAGCAGAATATTTTGTTATATGAATATCAAAGGCACAGCCTACCCAAAATTTTGAGGTGAAAATGGAAGATTTAATGTTAATAAAATTAATTTCATGTCTCAGAATGTGTATTTATTGTTCCCTTTCGGGGGAACTCGCACTGTGTCTAACGACACTTTGGGGAACACCCCCAGCATAGCACGTCTGAAGCATGAATGAAATCTATTCCAATCCTATTGGTGCTGTGTCATAACGTAGTACCCGGCTACAAAGGGATGCCAGCTCATACCACAGATAGCTTTTTGCTCTTTAGCAAAGCGCTCTGTGTTTGTGTGTCTTTTTTGGTGTTGTTTGTCAAACTGTTGCATAAGCACTCGATATTATGGCGAGCGAGCAGTACAAGCGGTGTGTACATCCATGTCCTCGTTTTTTCACGGGCACGGACACACACCAATTGTGTGTGCAATGCTTGGGCGTGCAGCACGCTCAAGCAGCTCTCGAGGGGACTGCCTGCAGCGAATGCGAAAAGCTGCCGCTCACGGTGTTGATAAGCTTGTTCCCGTGGGGCGGAGAACCCGATGCTTCAGTTATCTGGCTCTGAGGAGTCAGATGTTCTAAGCATCGAGGCGGGTGATGTGGAGGTTGACTCGCCACTCCACTCACCAGCTCAAGAGGAGCTGGTGGAGGTTTTGACCTGCGCTATGGCCAAACTTAACATTGATTGGCCACATGCTTTTTCCAGCGACGGGCTCAACCTCCATGCTGGGGCCTTCCGTTTTTTTCAGACTTGCACAATGAGTTGTGCAAGTCGTGGGAAAAACCATGTTCAGCTCGACTCTCCAACCCTCCAGTGCTTGATTTTGGTAATGTGCTGGGGGCGGCTGAATATGGATATGGGACAATGCCTCAGGTGGAGGAAGCTCTCGCGAGCTATCTTTCACCTGAGGCTGCATCGTCCCTCAAGGCCCCAGTGCTGCCCACCAAGCCATGCCGAAATATATTTTCGCTGATAGGCTTATATGGGGGCTGGGCAGCAAACGCGTCCACACACCGAAATCATTCTTATGGAACCGGAAGTACAATCCCTGTTGGTAAAGGCGGCCATAGAAGGTGTTCCTCTGCCAGACAGGGAGTCCGGGTTCTACTTCATATTTCCCAAGAAGGATGGGGAGTTGCGTCCAATAATAGATCTGAGGTACTTGAATCAAGATGCTCACAATTCTCTGATCTGCTGTCTCAGGCAGGGGGCACAATATTCCACACCCGGCCAGAGCTGTGGAACCTCTGGGTCTGGCCCCTGAGGGGGCCCGGTACCTAGAGGCTGGCCTGTCAGCAGGTGTTGTTGAGACCTTACTCAGCTCCAGGGCTCCTTCCATCAGGAGATTGTACAGTCTGAAGTGGAATGTGTTTTCCACTTGGTGTAGAGAGCGTGAGGTGGACCCAGTTAACTGCCCAGTGGCTTCAGTGATCGAGTTCCTCTAAGATCATTTCTCCGCCGGTCTTACCCTGTCCACACTTAAGGCATATGTGGCTGCCATTGGGGCTTTCCACTCGCCTGTGGGTGATGGGCTTCTGGGTCTCTCGTTTCGCTCCAGAGTTCCAACCTGGGACCTGGCGGTGGTGCTCGAAGGGCTGGCTGAGGCCCCCTTTGAACCACTTGAGTCGGCTGAGACAAAGAACCTGACCCTCAAGGTGGCCTTTCTCCTTGCCATCACTTCTCTGAGGAGAGTGAGGGACCTTTAGGCCTTGGCGGTTACGCCAACTTGCCTGAAGTTTGCCCCTGGCGGAGTTAAGGTCATCTTACATCCAAGACATCTTACATCTATGTGCCCAAGGTGCCATCAAGCATGGCATGGTCAGTGGTTCTTCAGGCCTTCCATCCACCTCACGTGACGGAGGAAGAGGGGAGACTTCATCTGCTCTGCCCGGTCAGAGCACTGAGTATTTACTTAGAGAAGTCTGCGCAGTGGAGAAAGTCAGACCAGTTGTTGGTATGCTTTGGCTCACCCAAGAAAGGGCTACCTGCATCAAAACAGACAATCAGTAACTGGATTGTCCATGCGATAGCCACGGCTTATCAGGTGCGCAATTTGCCTTCACCTATGGCCGTGAGGGCTCATTCCACCAGGGGCATGGCCTCATTGGTGGCCCTCATTTCTGGAGTCTCACTTCAGGAGATTTGTGAGGTGGCCAGGTGGGCCACCCCGCACACCTTCATAAGATTCTACAGTCTGCAACTCCCTGTGACGCCTGGTGCCAGAGTGCTCGTGTCCTAAGTGTGCCTGGGTCCCAGCTTCACACTAGGGCGGGCGTGATTCTCGGTGTGGCCTAGTGGGTATTCGTTCCTCAAAGTGTCGTTAGACGCAGTGCGAGTTCCCTCAAAAGGGAACGTCTCGGGTTACGACTGTAACCCTTGTTCCCTGAGAAGGAAAACGAGACGCTGCGTCTCGCCGCCACACCTCATCACGCTGAGAGTGCTTGCTTCCGTGTATGCCGTCACATACTACGTCATGACGCAGCACCAATAGAATTGGAATAGATTTCCTTCATGCTTCAGACGTGCTATGCTGGGGGCGTTCCCCAAAGTGTCGTTAGACGCAGTGTCTCGTTCCCTTCTCAGGGAACAAGGGTTACAGCTGTAACCCGAGACGTTTATAATTTCACCTCTGTAAGTGTAACCACCACGATCTTCCACGAATGTGCCAACTCTGTGAAACGTGAGTCTGAGGGGATAGAGAAGGTGAGGGGGAAGCAAATCCACAGCTGGAGACCTTCGTTGGTAAAAAAAAAAAAAATAGCCAATTACCATCAAGTATTTTACTTTTAGCAATCAGGATTGTTGAGAAAAGAAACATGGCAGAGGAGGCTAGCCTCCCTTGGTATATCAGCCAATCATGGAAGTGACATCAATTACGTGATATTAGTTTGAACTGCTACCGCTGATGTACCAACTGCGTATGGAGAGTAGAGATATTGAATATTTGATCGCAAACAAATTTATCAAACTGCCATTTGAACAACAGCTACAAAATAAAAATGAAGGAAGACCCCACGCATATGTTACAACACAGAAGGGACGGAGACAAGAGATACAGGTAGCTGATGTTTATTTGAACAACCAGAAGAGATGATGACAGTGCAGGTGAGTGAGCTTGGAATAAGCAAGGTTCTGATGAGGAATACTGAGCGATACAGTCTTTGTACTTGCAGGTGAAGCGGGCTGGAGACAGACTGGAACGAAGGAGACTTCTGGGAGGATCAACACGAGACGAGGGAACACGATGGAGACTTGGAGAAACACAGGAGACAGGTAAGTCTGGAGTCTCAAGAGTTTGGCAGTCCTTAAGGTGAGACTGCAGGTAAGCACTTGATGCTAACGAGACCGGACAAAGACTGAGTGCGTGAGTGTGTCTTTTGTACTACTGGTGATGACTGTGCAGATGAGGTGCAGGTGTTCGTGATCAGTACTCGGGTGAAGGAGTGCGCTGTGATTGGGTGATGGTGGAGCCTGGTGTGTCTGTAACAGCATATAGGTTAAGCTAATATACACTCACCTAAAGGATTATTAGGAACACCTGTTCAATTTCTCATTAATGCAATTATCTAATCAACCAATCACATGGCAGTTGCTTCAATGCATTTAGGGGTGTGGTCCTGGTCAAGACAATCTCCTGAACTCCAAACTGAATGTCAGAATGGGAAAGAAAGGCGATTTTTAGGCCCTTTAGTGCCACTTGGGCATCATTTAAATGCCACGGCCTACCTGAGCATTGTTTCTGACAATGTCCATACCTTTATGACCACCATGTACCCATCCTCTGATGGCTACTTCCAGCAGGATAATGCACCATGTCACAAAGCTCGAATCATTTCAAATTGGTTTCTTGAACATGACAATGAGTTCACTGTACTAAAATGGCCCCCACAGTCACCAGATCTCAACCCAATAGAGCATCTTTGGGATGTGGTGGAACGGGAGCTTCGTGCCCTGGATGTGCATCCCACAAATCTCCATCAACTGCAAGATGCTATCCTATCAATATGGGCCAACATTTCTAAACAATGCTTTCAGCACCTTGTTGAATCAATGCCACGTAGAATTAAGGCAGTTCTGAAGGCGAAAGGGGGTCAAACACAATATTAGTATGGTGTTCCTAATAATCCTTTAGGTGAGTGTATAGGCTACAGCAATCAGCTTTACTAAACAGAACATTATATTTTAAAGGGGTCATGAATTGAGAAATCAACTTTCCCTTGAGCTTTTGATATATAAAAGGTCATGGTAATATACGAATATCCTGTAAATTTTAGAGCTGAAAACTTCCTTGTTAGTCAAATAAAAGCTTTTATTGACAGCTGGCTCAGCAAACGATCAATCTGCGAATGTTCTTCCCTGTGACGTCAGAGTGCAGTGAAACGCCACCTTAACCGAAGAAGGCGAATGCCTATTTCTGTAGCCCCGCCCACTGATTTGCGCATGGCATGTTATAGATAAATAACGTAGGCCTACGTGGAGCTAAACCGGATCCAACTTCCAAGCAATAAACATGCTGCATAAGCTTCATTCAGATTCCAATATTAGGAATGCATGGTTAAACTTTATTTTTAATGAAGATCCAGCTCACGTGGGTAGTAACACAGTGCACGTTTGTTCGCTTCATTTCACTGTGGATTCATTTGTAAACAAGAGACTGGATTTGCAGACAGGATGAGAATAAAAACAATGCTGTGCCTTCTATATTGAATCTGATAGGAAGGATGCAACACACTTATGTGAGTAATTTTTTTTAAAATTTTTGTGATAGTATTGCATTGTTACAGATCGTTTGATGTCTACTGATTATGTGTACCTGTCTAACTTACCACACTGTCAAAGGCTGGAGTATCCTTTGTATTTGAGGTGTTGTTGGTTCTTTGTCCTGCGATTCGGGATCAGACTAGAACATGTATGGGCCAGGGCTCGCAAAGCCCAACATCCTGTAATCAAAAAGTAATCTAAAAAAGTAAACACATGAATGTGGGTAAGTTTCATAAAACAACATTTTGAACCCTTGAAGCCTTCAAGTATTTCAATAACAATAATTTAATCTCTGATGACTCGATAAGTGCAATTCATCTTTATTCCTCAAGGTGGCTATGTCTGATACACAATGATGATGTGATGTTTCACAGGCATAAAAACAAAAGAATCAAATATTAGTGTCACTGTCACTGGAAGGTGGATCTGGTGAAGAAGCTGTCAGCGATCAAAATATTGATTATGAAGAGGCTGAAAATTATAGTTTTGAGAATATGGTTGAGATTGTGAATATGAGCCAGATGCTGAATGTACTGGGAAAATGAGCTCTGACAATGACAGTGATGATGATGGTAAAAAGCATCTGCTCAGATTGAACCCTTCCATTCAACATTCAACATTCCATAAGATAAAAAAAAGCTTATTTTATTCTTTTGTAATTGTTATTAAAATATCAGGAGAGTTTTATACTATTGCGGTAGTTATATATCCATCCGTATATAGATATTGATCCGGGTTGCTAAAGACCCGAATATGTTATTGGCGAAAAATTCATGCATTTAAGGGTTAAAACACCATTCAAATGGACAATCTATATTTCAGTGTCTTTTTCTCATATTGGCACAGATTTCCTCTTCTTCTGTGACAACATTTAAGCCATGTCGCATTTTGCTGATTCATCACTCCTAGATAATCTAGTATTCCATTCTCGTCCCGGGGGAGGAATTTTATACACCTTAAGCAGTCAGTCGTACTGCTTTTCCTGGCAGTTTTTTTTTTGCCAATTTCCAATTTATACCCTGAGAGCTGTGTCCTTGACCACCGCTGAGTGTTCCTCCGTTGCACACACCCCAAGTTCATTAAATACTTCATTAGCCAGCGCTCCTGGACAGTGGAGAAGACTGCTGTTGATGGGGCCACACAAGAGAGGCACCTAGGTAGTACCTCGAGAGACACAGCGGGCCACTGCAATTAATAAAGTCTGCTTTCTCTTTCAAAGCACATCTCTCATGCCAGAGTTGGGCCTTAATAATATGCCCGCACAGAGATAACCTCTTTTCTCACCCACTCTTAATTTTCAATCAAAGTTCCGTCAGAAGCCATTTCCAGTCACACTTAACTGCATTAATTTATTTTGTGTGAATTAAAGGAGGTAATGGGAACATTTATCAGATTCAAGAGGGCTGCAGAAGTGCAGATTTCCTGCAGTGTGTTGTAACGTAACAGTTACAGGAATTTAAATTCTGTGCTGTTGGCACAAAAAATGTATTCTAGTACAAGATCAGAGGTGGTTTTGTACATAAATATTTCATGAAAAGCCTTTTTGAACAATTCAGGTAGCTCAAGATTCAGAGCAATGGGCGGAGAGTGAATTCTCATTTATTAAAAGATAAATAAATAAATGAATAAATGAATGAATGAATAAATAAATAAGTAACATGCTGTACAGCAGGTCCTAAACTGTTATTCCCTGGGTGTCAACATTTAAAATTTTTGCATTTTAAGTTTTAAAATATAGAATAAATAGTTTGGTTACAGGGTTGCACACAGTTTACCAGTTAAATATAAATTTTTAGGGGTTCAAGCGTACCCTATTCTAATTGTTACATTTTCCAAGGATCAGCATTCTCTTCTAAAACTGATCGGGCAGACCAAACCATAAGTCGTAGAGAAATTTTTGGGTATTTTGGATTATTTGAAAAACCTACTTTTGCAAACTAGTTGGCTGTAAATGGTATTTTGCCTTCTATGATTTAATTGGTTACATGCTTGCTAAATAAAACTTATTACGCATATGTGCTTAAACGCCTTATGTGCTTATGTGTGCTTTTTTTTCCCCCTACAATTGAATGTCATTATGTAAAATTGTATTATGATTATCACATTTTGTATAATTTAATCATTGGATACAAACAAAATGAGACACCGTGTTTTTACTCTATTGGAGTAGAAAGTGGAGCAAATCTACTGCTATGTACATGTTGACAGAAGACTGCACATTTTTCATCTCTAAAAGAATATCTTGTTCAGCTTTTTTGGAAAGTTATTATAATCTTTAATGGAGACATTTCAAATGTCCAACAGAGCCCTCTTAAAGTTTCCATTTTGCTGCAGACGACTCTGCATTTTAGACTAGAGTGGTGGCATTATATTCAATCCTCGGTAAACAGAAACGTTCCTTTTTTGTAGAAAGAAAAATGGGGCACAGCTGAGCTATGGCTTCCCACCGAATTAATGAGGCCTTCAGTGAGAGAGGAAGCAGGGATGTGGGCAAAAGGAAGGACCAATAGCCCTGGGATTTCTATTCAATAACTGTTATTGCAGACGTACAGTCCTCTCGCCAACACCGTCATTATTCTTGGGGAAATGGTTGGATCCTGTGGGTATATTCAGCCTATTGTGCGCTGGTGCCTACTGTCAACTCTCACACTGTTTCTCCCTTGTCCTCTTCTGACACGCCGATGTATTTGTAAACGTGTGATGGAAGCTTGAACATGGTGGTTTCAAATAAAAAAAGCTTTTCAGACTAAAAGCGTTTCTCGGTTGTCCCTCGTATGAAAGAGGGAATCAATGTCAGGTAACTGTCTGGCCTGAGAGGATGTTTGTGTGCTCTCCTGGGTAAGCTGTTGAAATTACCTTTAACCAAGCTGTTAAAAGTCTGTATAAAATAACCAAATTGACTTAATTTAAGATAAACTACCTTGGCACAAATCAATGCCATAAAAACATGCATGTAATTTTCATGTCATCATCTTCATCCGCTCCAACATTTCATTCCCTCTGCCTCTTCTGCACTCAACAGGAATTCGATCACAGCTGCGAGTGCATAGTGAAAATGGCCAATCAGAGAGTGATGGTGTGGAATGCCTAATTAAAAACCAGCATGCTAGAAAGAGGATATCTCATGCAAATGACCTATGAGACACTTCCTGTTGAAGCCCTGAAATCACACATCTCCAGCAGAGTTATCATGACATATTAGGACCATGAGCATTCATGCTTAAACTTAATTAGTTCTTTGTGAACACCAACAAAAATGATGAATTTCCTGCCAAACAGCATTTGTTTGTTCATTAAGAAATAAGCATGCATGCTGTTAATATGTTTTTAAGGGATTTTTTGCAATGTGTGATTGTCACTTGTTTTTAGATCACAATTTATGTCAGTTGAAGGTTTATTAAAGGGCAGTTTTATAAGAGAAACATTGAGCGACTATCTGTGCACCGTAAAAACAAAGCAATATGTAAGGGATAATGTACCCCGAATAAACAGAATAAACCCAGTCAGAGTGATCAGGACTTGCGTCACTCTGAAGGGGTTTATTCTGCGATAACAACCGGCTGGGTGTACATTATCCCGCTTATTACACGGCTACTTGTCTCAAGTAAATTAGACATAAAATATTGTCTTGAGTTTAAATATTTTATTATCTCTTACGCAAAGCTTCCGCGAAGAAAAACAGTTCCAAACTGCTTTAAGCCTTTATCTATTGCTGAAAAGATTCGTTTTTACCATATATGTTGAAATTAATGAAAGGGATAGTTCACCCAAAAATGAAAATTAGCCCATGATTTACTCACCCTCAAGTCATCCAGTAATTGTAGCTCTGTTTTTGAAGTCCATAAAAAATGCAGCTGTCCGCTAAATAAAGTGCTCCACACAGCTCTGGGTGGTTAATAAAGGCCTTCTGAAGCAAATCAATGAGTTTGTGTAAGAAAAATATCCATATTTAAAACTTAATAAAATAAAGTTCCGGCCGATCGCCTTCCGTGGAAAAAGTGTTGAAAGTGCCTTCTCGCAATTCAAAATACTTACGCTACGTCTGACGAGCGTAACTGGAAGAGTAAGCATTATGAACTGCAGAGGCACTTTCAACACTTTTCCCATAAACTGAATACGGAAGGCGATTTTTCTTACACAAACGCATCGATTCACTTCAGAAGCCTTTATTAACCCCCCAGAGCCGTGTGGAGCACGTTATTTGACAGACAGATGCATTTCTGTGGACTTCAAAAACAGAACAATCACTGCCATTATAAAGCTTGGATTAGCCAGGAGTTTATTTAATATAACTGATTTTATTCGTCTGAAAGAAGAATGTCATGTACACCTAGGATGACTCGAGGGTGAGTAAATCATGGACTAATTTTCATTTTTGGGTGAACTCCTTGAAGTCTTACATTTTAACCCGTGGTGGTTAAGTGTTTTTCAGTCACAAGATGGCACTAGGCAGTCAACGACAGCGGAGTGACACGTTAAGCATATAAGTAGTACCGGTCAAGATAACTCGTAGTACCCCGATGAGAGGTGTGTTATTCACTTTCCAGTTGTTATCTGGGAATAACATACTGCTGGAATGCGCGATTGACCAATCAGAATCAAGTATTCCACAGAGCTGTGTAATAATTGGTTATAATCACATGTTTGTATGGCACAAAACACAGAAGTATCTTTAATATCATTATTACATTATTATTATATACTGCTATTATAACATATTATTTGAGCCCTTAACCCCCACCTTTAGCCATTTAACAAAAAGAAAAATGTAACAGGTAGCTATCTAAGTTATTGTACAGTCACAACTATTTAATAGAAAAATGTAAATAAATAAAATTAAACACCACTGTAATGGGCATATCACAATCGGTCACAAGAGGCACAATGTTTTGTGTTTCAAAAATACTTGAGTACTATGGAGTGGGAAGATTGTTAGAGAACAATTACTTTTTTAGTCTGTTGTTTGCATTAACCTATTAATTACATACTGCTCCTTTCTTTTCTGAGAGCTCTTGACCCCAAGACACAAGGTAAAATAATAGCAGCTGATTGATGACTGACGGAAAGATTTCTTTTTGACATAATATCTCAATTTACCCACTCGCCAGGGAATGCACAATTTCAGACGAGATTAGTTTGAGAAGGAAGCTGATTCAGAGCAGTGCCATGACCGGTATGAATAACTTGGATATCTACCTGTTACATTTCTGTGAGGGATAGACTTACCGTGTTTTCAATGGCCTCCACTGTTAAAAGCTGCTTAAAGCTTTTCCTCAGGTCATATTGTCGGGTGTTTTTTGTCTACTGAAATTTCTTGTTAAGATATGTTTTACATTGTTTTGTCAGCAGAACAAAAACATTAAAGTTGCAATAGTTGATCTGGGAAATGCTAACTTTAGCCTGCTAGCATTGAAAACATACAATCCCACACTCCCCACTTTCCAAAGCCACGCCTCCTCCAAAACACATGACCACAGACCAGAAGCAAGATGATCGATCAAAGGCAACGTTATTGGATCATGTGTCATTCACCGGTGCAAAATCTTCACAGTACAGTGAGTAAAAGTACTACAATAATGAACGTAAACAACTGTTTGCCTGCCATTCTCACTCTCTCTGCGCAGTGCTATGCAAACACAAGTTGACTGATAGGAAACACATATAATTTCATTCGGACCGAATTTGAACTAACATTTTATGGTGCTACGCCTTCCACAGACGATATATATTTCAAAAAAATACATTTAAACCACTTAACATAGTGATTGCTATCAGGATATGAGGAGACTTTCAACCAGCAAAACCAAAAAATAATTCTGTAGAAAATCACCTATTGCACCTTTAAATAACAGTACAACCCAATGAAGAGATGTATATCTATCCCTTACAGACTCGCTTTCATTCCCGTTAAAAATCAAAGATGGCGCTGCTGTGAATAAAGTCTATAAGATGTTTATTCATATGCAACTTTTGACTTATTTATTTAGGCTACTGAAAAAACGATTTGTCAAAGTGAAAAGTGTGATGCAATATCAGTGAAAGGGAAAGCTAAGAATCAAATGTAGGACAAATGTAAGTCATATTTTAACCCTATAAAGGCCCTGACATATGCAAGAAAACATCATTTCGAACAAAATCAGACCAAAAAAAAGTTGGAGTTCAAAACAGCTTGCCAAAGCTAACTTTTCTGCAAAGTCTGTTCCGGCTGGTAAAAGGGATTTCATATTTGATACGTGGATTTCCAAGGCCTCTAAATTATCAACATGATTGTCTAATTGATTGATAGTTCATACTTTTTAAACAAGTAAAAGGCCTTTTAGTATAATTGTAAAAATGTCAACCTTTAGGTTGGATAAACGTCTTTTTGCTGTAAAATCTTTAATAACTTTTATATTGTTATTAATTTTTGTTTTTGTTTTTTAACGAGCACCTATTACGGATTTTTTCATGTAGTGTGTAACATAGTTCTAAGTGAATGAAAACATCCTGCAAAGTTTTAAATCTGAAAGTGCAATATATATAAAGTTATTGTCTCTCAAATGTAAGAATCGACTCTGAGTCAATTAAACAAATTTTCGTTTTCCAAACGAATCGCAAGCCGTTTCGTTGTGACGTCAAGACGAAACATTAGCATACTGCCCGTCCACTTATTGCGTGTGCAGGCACCGGTGAAACCTTGAACCACCTCAAACACTGCAGCTGATTCCTGTGGATACTGGATAGCATCATGTCGAGAAGACGCTGTGCTTTACAATGTGTTTATTGTGTTTCATATTGTGTAGGTAAATCCGCTGTGGGCTGCAGTATTACCTAAAACTGTGTATATTAATGCAGATTGTCTGTCATTCTTACTACTTTGAGTAAAGGATGGAGAAAGATTTGTTTTGCAAACTTTAATGTTACATCAGTCATTCACGTTAGTGCTTCGCTAACGTATGCACCCTTATTGATACAGTTCCCGCATATGCACCACAATAAATTAGAAACACACACACACACTTGTTAATGCTGATGGTGAGGAATTACAGTTGAAACATCTCATAATGTACCTCAAACTGAGTAGCATCACTGAGAAAAGTCCTGCTCAAGGTTCAGGTTGAATAACAATGTTTCATCATCAATTCAGACTCGCGCTGGGATTGGTGTAAAATCGACATCATCGTTACTGTCTTTACAGTGTGTACAATCGCTGAGCTTTAGGAAGCCTCCGGGCGGAGCTGGAGTTCAGTTATGGTAATGGGCAGTTGTTTCTGAAATACGCGCTGTACGCGGTAGACCAGTCTGTTGTGATTGGTCTACCGTGTACAGCGCGTATTTCGGAAACAACCAACCATTACCATAACTGAACTTCAGCTCCGCCGGCCTGATGGCCCAATTAGAGCAGAGTAGGCTCGCTGAAAGGAGGGATTTAGAGAGACTGATTCATCCATCGAGTCGTTTGAGAATCCTTGAACATTGTGGTGATGTGCAATGTATATTATGAGAAAATTAAACAGTTTTGATGCATGTAAAGCTGTTGTTGGAGAGCTCCAAAACTAAATTAGCAAATTTTAAAATAGCATAATAGGGGCACTTTAAGAAAAATCATGTATTATATTCAATACTCACATTATTTGTGCATCTGTCAATCATCATTGCATATCATTGCATTATATGTTGTGTCCCCCACAATAAAAACAGAGTGACATACAGTATAGAGTGACAAATGAAATTTATATGCATTTTATGTAAGTAGTCTGCTATATTAGATGCTATGTTATAAATATCTCATTGATTTACATTACAAGCAATCAGAATTTCATCTTACTTTTTTCCATGTAAATAACATCTGCACCAAACTGCATATTTTTGTTCAGTTGGGTGCTTCTGAATAAAATTTAGATGTTTTTCCTCTTTGAGTATGAGCTTCATATTCTTTCTATATCATACTAGATGAGCCTTAAAAGCCTGATATATCAAATACGATACAAAACATAAAACACATATGCAAACTTATTAATATATATTTTGTCTAGAGGTTCAATAAAATGTTCCATTTAAAGAAACTGATTTTTCAGTTACAATTTTGTTCCATATGTCAGGCTTTACCATTTTAAAAGCTGAGTTGTTTAGTTGCATTTGTATGACTTTTATTTAGAATTGACTTGCAACCCGGTTAAGAACCATTGATGAAACCGCACCACCAAGCATAATCTCTGATATTACATTTTATAGCGTGAATATGGTTCACAACAACACAAAGCTGGTGTGAGGTGCAGGTGCCTGTTGCACAGATCTCAGTGTAACATGACAAGGTTCCACATCTTTCTTACACTGAGTTCAGTCATACACCAAATTAACGCCTTCACTGAAGCAGTCGACACCGCTATGACACGGTGATAAAAAACATCTTGCATATACAGCACACTAGCAGCGTGCCTCTCCCCGGGTTCCCGTCAAGACAGCCGCGCTTTGCCATTTTTCCTTTTCATTCTGTCGAATCCTGTCAGAAAAAAAGGAAAGATCACATGTTGAGAGGCGGCTTTGAGCATTTGTTGTTCTTCCATTACGTAACTACCTGCATCCTAATTGCTAGACGCTCGCAGAGGATGAAAGCCTCATTATAAACAGTGCAGTTGACACTGCAGCCCCATGAAAAGTTTGATGTGGAGGTTTTTGAGTGGTTGAAATGGGGTAGATCAGAAATGTGCAGAGCGATGCAGAGTTTTTTCTTTTTTTAAATCCACAGACAAGTGATTACAGGGAATGGATCTGATTCTCTGTGGACTTCTCCAGCTAAGCGGGGCAAGGAACAGTCGGATTATATGAGGAACATCGAGATCAGAAGGGTATGTACCAACAAGGCGTGTTGTGAAGCACCTCAAATCACTGCTGAAGCAAGAGATTACAGAATATGTCAGGGAATATTGCTGTGCAAGGAAAGATAGTACACTAAAGGGCCTTTTTGATTTCCCTTTTTCCTGCTTTCTTTCTCAGCCATGCGCTTATGATGTAGTCGTCAAGATTTGGAAGTGCTTCCCAATGGAGAAGAGGTCTAGAACCATTGAGCTTGGGGTAAACAGGGGACTCAGTGCCTGCCTTTGAGCAAAATCTGGAGACAATGTGCACATTGAAACACAGAGGGATCTTTTAGCTAATCCTGTGGAGCGGCCTGCCGAGGGGCCAATCAATGGAGCTTTTATTAGCCAGGCCTGATACATGCCAGCACTTTGCTACTCTAGTAACTACCACTCAGGAATCTGCGACCAGGGAATTCAGACAAGCCGTGTGAAGATGACCTTGAACGTCCAGAATTCCCCACCAAATAAACTCCCCATTTGGGTGCGGAACTTTTGCTCCATGGATATTACAATACAGTAGGAGGTCTGAATGGGTATGGCCACACTCTGTGGAGGGGAACGCATTTAAACGCTAGGGATGAAGTGCCACACGCACTTACTTTGCATTGGCCTGAAAAACAGCACTGATCGAGTGCAGATGACTGTGCAATGAGAGATCTTTCCTGGATCAAATTGGGATTTTAGGATGCTGTTCATTTTCCTTTCTTAATGAAACACCCCCTTTCTTCCACATATGCCCAGACATTGAAATCTGTTATTAATCATCAGAAATCCAAAAGATGACAATTCCCAGAAATCAAAACCAAACACTGTTGATGCATCAAAAAAAGAGATAGTTCAGCCAAAAATTTTAATTATGTCTTCATTTACTCACCCTGATGTAATTTTAAACCTTTCTTCTGTGTAACATGAGAGAAGATATTTTGAGAAAGGCATAGTTTTGTCCATTTACAATGGATGGCAATGGTCACCAAAACTGTTTGGTTACCAACATTCTTCAAAATATCATCTTTTGTATTCTGCAGAAGAAATTATGCCAGCATTTTGAAGTCTCCACCCAGTCAAAAGGATAAAGAAAATTAGATTTTCTATTTTTTTTTCTTAATGTACTTGCACCTCTTTTTTCATACTTCTCTTTATACTTCTGAATGCTTTGCGTTTATCAGCATGTCAGTGATTTAGCATTTGGGAAAATCCTGGGGACATGATTTCCTTAAAAGCACTGCCCGTAACTTCATGGCTATTAAGGAAAAAAGGGCCCATAGCCCATTGGCTATGAAAAAGAATTAGCAATCAGTTATATGAGTTCACTGAAGTGAAAACATCAGCAGAGCCACTGACTGACATGTTAAAAGATAAAAAGACTGAAAACGTCTTTGGAACTTTTATATCCTGTTTTGGTGCAGTTGAGCGCTGAGAAACTTCTCAAAGTCAAGAAAAAAAAAGAAGTAAAGCTCATGGATCATAATTTCAGGTCAAAATCATGCAAATTGTCAGAAGATCTCCGACAGTTATGACATCTGCGGCATTTATTTCAGTTTGGTTTTTGTGTTTCTCCATAGCCTCAAGCTAAACAGTAATTTGATTAATTATAGCCTATTGAAATGTTGCTTGAAGAAATGAAAGCAAATCAAACTTCTGTCTGAGGCTTTCTGAACAGCCCTGTTCATTAATAATTCTTCACACCTGTGCGGATTTTGCACTGAGCAGCTTCTGAACATACAGAGGCAAATTCCCACACAGCAAGTGCCGCCAAATAAATCATTTTGATTGTGATTTATCGGACGCAGTGGAATAAGTTGTTCAAGTAAATTCCTTTCCACTCTTAGTAAGTGTTTATGATTGGCATTTCTGTCTTTACTGATGGTCTTGATGAGCTTTAAAGGCAAAAATGATCCTTTAGTGTGTAATGTACTGTGCCCTCCAATAATAGTGGCATCCTTGGTAAATATGAGCAAAGAAGGCTGTGAAAATAAATCTGCATTGTTTATCCTTTTGATCTTTCAAAAGGTGGGTTTGGTGCAAACAGGGATACAAATCTTTAAAGGTGGGGTAAGTGCTTTCTGGTAACCGATGTTGATTTCAAATCACTAAAACAAACACGCCCCTATTTTGATAGCTCCGCCCCACACATACGTAACCCAGGCAACGACTATGGCAGAATCTGCTGTGCCAGCCGGCCAAGGGTATGATGTCATCAGTAAGTGAAAGCAATGTGTGTTACTATGGTAATCCAGGTCGAATGTTCAGTGAAAAAGTCACCCCTTACATCCCAAAAACACAAACACAGTTCTTATGAACAACTCAATAGCACGAGCACGACAGTCCAACTAACGAACATATTAGAGGGGTATACTGATCACGAAAAGAGGAACCAAAGAAAACAAACATATATTAGGAGTTTATTATCTTACTTTTCGGACACACTTTGGGAGCTGATGCTTGAAACAGACAGTGAGGAGGTTTAGACGCTCCAGGCTTATATGGTGTGCAAGCAAGCAAACATGACATATGAGCATATTCAAGCAAAAGCCAGCATATAATAGGTCTGTGAAACAAAACAAAATCAATGTTACTCGCCTATCGAGAAGAAATAAAGCAACCTTTGCCTTTGCTGCTTGAGTTCTCTCCTGCGCTGGAAAGCTGATCCGATATTTACACGGGTCGTACTTCTTGCCTGATCGTAAGCCTTCTTTTGTTCCACAGACATTTTCCACTTTTGTTTTTTTATCTGGCATCTCTCTATTTCTGTCATCGCTCGGCTAATATCTCTCCTGTGTCGTGTCGTGTCTTTTGAATAATGACATGCACTGAGTGCTCTCTTCTCCCCGTCATTAGTAGACACGCCCCTTACTGCTGATTGGCCTGAGACACTTTTCTTAAGCAGTTTTGAAATATCACTTACCCCACCTTTAATGTTGTGGGTCTATTTTTTTGCTGCAGGTCTTGTTCAGATGCATGGTATCATGGATTATAGCAAATACCAACAGATAAAAAATCTAAACCTGATGGCCTCTGCTAGAAATCTTTTAATGGAATCTTCCATCAGGACAATGATCCAAAACAAACATCAAAATCAACACACAAATGTGTCACTGAGCACAAAATGAAGCTTCTGCCATGACCGTCCCAGTCCCCTGACCTAAACCCTATAGAAAACTGAAGAGAAGAAGCACCAACATGGATCTGGGAATCTGAAGGATCTGGAGAGATTCTGTATGGAGGAATGGTCTCTGATCTCTTGGTGTTCTCCAAACTCATCAGACATTATAGAAGAAGACTCTGCGCTGTTATCTTGGGAAAAGGACGTCGCAATAATTGGGTGCCAATAATTGTGGCCAACTTGAACTAGAGAACAACATTTATTTTATAATTTAGATTTATTTTTTTCAAGTTAGAATTTTGTGAATTTTTTAAATAAGAGATCAAAAGGATAAACAATGCAGATTTATTTTCACAGCTGCCTTTGCTCATTTTACCAAGGGTTCCAATATTAGTGGAGGGCACTGTTTGAGCATGTATAAGCTCATAGTCTCCCACAAATGGATTTATTCTATCGAACAGATGACACTGATCCAGACCTGTCTAAAACACCTCGATGGAAGTCCAAAAATTACTTCCTCAAACTTCTACATCACAATGTGAAATATTAGCATAATGCCCACCCAAAGGCATACACAAAGAAAGAAGGTAAGGCTTCAGGGAATTGTAGTTTTGTCACAGAGACTGTGTGTTTGCTTTGGCCTTCCAAAAACGGATGACATTAGAAATCAGAGGTTAAGATGCTGCTCCTGAGCAGTACAACCCAAAAGCTTGCTTGTGCACAGCGCCTTTTACAGAGGACAGCTTTCTAAACCTGGGGGAGTAAAAAGACTACTTACCATTGTGAAACGTTCTGCTCAAGTCATGCTTTCAAAGTTGGTTTTGATCGATCGGCCAGATCCACCACATTTTCAGAATTCGACTAGGGCTCAACTGATACAGTAAAACTGACAACATTATAAAAGGTGCAGTAAGCGATTTCTGAGAAACAATGTTGATATTTGAAATCAACCCAAAAAACACACCCCTCCCTTCATTGCTCCACCAAAATGCATGAACACTCAATGCAAGAGTGGATGTTTCTTTATCTTAGCTGAAGCGAAGCAAAATAAAACTTTGTGAAAGATGACAAACAAAGAGCAAAGATGACGAACAAACAAAAACATGAACATACAGACAGTACACAAGCAAGAGTTCGTTGTTAGTCATGTATGGAGAAGAAACCATGCAATCTCTGTGTCCATTTTTAGGCCATTCCGCTTTGGTCTCGCCAACGTTGGAAATCACTTGCCTGATCATAAACCTTCTTCTTCCAGTGATATTCCTTTGACCTTTTCTCTCTTATAATGTCTCTCAGCCATCTTTTTTTTTTCTGTCTCTCAGCCATCTCTCCGTCTTTCTTCAAATCTCCCTCTTTCTCACGCTCTCTCCTCCCCCGTCATGAGTGGACCCTTACTGCTGATTGGCTACAAGTTTGTTATTGTGCTCACAATTGCTTAGAAGCCTTGGAAGCTGAAGCTCGCGATAATGGTAAAGGGCGTTACATTTCCAACACACGCTGGAAGTGTTTGGCCAATCACAACGCACTTGGTCAGATGGCCAATCAGAGCACTTTGAGCTTTTTGGAAGGAGGGGCTTTGTAGAAATCAGCACGTTTCAGACAGACTGGGAATAGAGGAGCTACAATAATGTACAGTATGTAAAAACTACTGTGTTTTTTGAACATTAAAGCATGTTAAGCTATTATATTACAACAAATAAACAAAATAATTAACTTCTAAAATAGCTTCATATGACCCATTGTAATACTTAGCTGCAGCTACTGCTAAAAAGTAGCTTGTTACTGAAACTTTAAAAGCTGAACTATTGTCATGCTACTGAATGAATGAAGTTAGATGTGCTGCTAAGCACATGTGGACAACTAATTTAAGCTGTTAAGGGCCTAAATCATTCTTGATTGTCTCTAAATTTGCTAGTAAAATAATCTATAATAATCTTAAGTAAATGTGACACTAGCAGCATAGTTTGCTAGCTAACACAGTTATTGGCAGGAAGACAATTCATTTTTATTGGTTAGTTGAGCTAATTGGCTTTATTCAATCAATGTTTTACAATTAAGCTCTAAAAATCAGAATGTTAAATATGTGCTAGAGAAATAGAAGCTGATGTGGTAGTTCTACCCACGGTTTATTATTGTTAATTAAACTATTAAAACTGTTGATTGAAATAAAACTGAAATAAAATAAATATAAATAAAACTCATTTCGGTTCAATTCTTACATTTTTGTTTAGTTTAAGTTGAGGCACTAAAATCATCAACTATAAATAAATAAAAATTTAAACGGAAATAAAAATAAAATTAAGCAGTATTATTAATACTAATATTAATAATGAAAATGACAAAAGCACAGAGCAAAATTACTAAAAATAAAATAAATTAATACATAAAATAAAATGTGAACTGGAAATATAAAAATAAATGCTAAATAAAAGTATCAATGAAAAATATAATAGTATAACACTAAAATAATACCGGTTTTACCTAGAAGACTGACTGAGGATATGCTTCTTGCCCAGGCCTTCTTCCCAATTCAGGATCTGATGAGAATAGGGACAGAGCTTATGCCAAATAACAATATTCTAGCACTAAATAAGAAGGTACATTTATATTCAGTTTGAGTCTTTCTAGTAAAACTAATACAAACTCTCTACGTCTCTCTTTCTCTTCACCGTGTTTTTCTGTTTATCTCTCTCTAGCTGTGTATCTTTGATGTTGTTGTGACAGCTGTAGATTAATTACTACCTGCCAGCAGTTACTTAAAAATTAATCTTCAGAACCTTATAGAAGGATGACAACTTGTTAAATTATGCAGAACAACATTAGAAGACTCAATGTTGCTCACTGAAATACAAAGAGGGTTAGGGGAGAAGCATGTGGGATTCCAAAAAATTAAAATAAGGTATACCACCATATCTTAAGTTTAATAAACTGTACCTGGTTATCTGTAAAATCATATATGCATACAACTCAAAGATGTCTGAAAATAAATAATATCCCTGTAAAATAACTGGATTTAGGTCCATTCAGAATACACCGATCAGGCATAACATTATGATATATATAGTGCTGGTGTCAGGGTTCTCCTCTGACAGCTCTGTCTGTCCGCCTCCTTGCTTCCTGGTACCACGCCCCCTTGTTTAGTCCTTGTCTAGTTCTCGTTTCACTAACTGTGTGCTCACCTGTTCTTTGTCTGAGTGTGTTCACCCTTTCCTCATGTTCTCTGCTCCTTGATTGTCTGAGTGCGTTCACCTGTTCCTCATGCTCTCTGCTTCTTGTTTGTCTGAGTGCATTCACCTGTTCCTCATGTTCTCTGCTCCTTGTTTGTCTGAGTGCGTTCACCTGTTCCTCATGTTCTCTGCTCCTTGTTTGTCTGAGTGCGTTCACCTGTTCCTCATGTTCTCTGCTCCTTGTTTGTCTGAGTGCGTTCACCTGTTCCTCATGTTCTCTGCTCCTTGTTTGTCTGAGTGCGTTCACCTGTTCCTCATGTTCTCTGCTCCTTGTTTGTCTGAGTGCGTTCACCTGTTCCTCATGTTCTCTGCTCCTTGTTTGTCTGAGTGCGTTCACCTGTTCCTCATGCTCTCTGCTCCTTGTTTGTCTGAGTGCGTTCACCTGTTCCTCATGCTCTCTGCTCCTTGTTTGTCTGAGTGCGTTCACCTGTTCCTCATGTTCTCTGCTCCTTGTTTGTCTGAGTGCGTTCACCTGTTCCTCATGTTCTCTGCTCCTTGTTTGTCTGAGTGCGTTCACCTGTTCCTCATGTTCTCTGCTCCTTGTTTGTCTGAGTGCGTTCACCTGTTCCTCATGTTCTCTGCTCCTTGTTTGTCTGAGTGCGTTCACCTGTTCCTCATGCTCTCTGCTCCTTGATTGTCTGAGTGCGTTCACCTGTTCCTCATGCTCTCTGCTCCTTGTTTGTCTGAGTGCGTTCACCTGTTCCTCATGTTCTCTGCTCCTTGTTTGTCTGAGTGCGTTCACCTGTTCCTCATGTTCTCTGCTCCTTGTTTGTCTGAGTGTGTTCACCTGTTCCTCATGTTCTCTGCTCCTTGTTTGTCTGAGTGCGTTCACCTGTTCCTCATGTTTTCTGCTCCCTTTATAATGTGTGCTCTTTCCCTCGTGTTGCTGGTTCGTTGTATGTGATGCCTTTTCATTGTGCTGTTACACTTTGTTTGCTAGAAGTTTCTCTAGTTACTGCTAAGCATTTGTTTCTGCTATCTGCCCTGTCTTGTGTTTGTTAGGTCTCCTGTTTGTTCCAGTCCTGCCCTGCAAGCTGAGTATCTCTGGCTGCTTCCTTTCTCTTCCTCTCTGACTCTTGCTGCATCCATTGTCCTGGTGCTTCTGACTTCTACCACAGCACACCAGCCTGTTCACACCCTGGGCTGGTCTCAGCGGCCATTCCCTCAGCTTGCCTGTCATCGTGCTTTGTCCCTGCCTATCGTTTGGACCGTTATCACCTCCTCTATCTCACTATATCTTGTCTTATTAATAAACCCCTGAACACTCATTCTGCATTTGAGTCCTCCCTCATAGATCCATGACAGTTGGTATTACTTTTGCTGCCAAAACAGCCCTGACCCGTCGAGGCATGGACTCCATTAAACCCCTGAAGGTGTGCTGTGGTATCTGGCAACAAGATGTTAAGTCCTGTAAGTTGTGAGGTGGGGCCTCCATGGATCGGAGTTGTTTGTTCAGCACATCCCACAGATGCTCGATTGGATTGAGATCTGGGGAATTTAAAGGCCAAGTATTATTATCCTGCTGAAAGAGGCCACAGCCACCAGGGAATACCGTTTCCATGAAAGGATGTACATGGTCTGCAACAATGCTTAGGTAGGTGGTACATGTCAAAGTAACATTGACATGGATGACAGGACCCAAGGTTTCCCAGCAAAACACTGTCTCACACTGCCTCCGCCGGCTTGCCTTCTTCCCATAGTGCATCCTGGTGCCATGTGTTCCCCAGGTAAGCGATGCACATGCACCCGGTCATCCACGTGATGTAAAACGTGATTCATCAAACCAGGCCACCTTCTTCCATTGTTCCGTGGTCCAGTTCTGATGCTCACATGCCCACTGTTGGTTCTTTTTGGCGGTGGACAGGGGTCAGCATGGGCACCCTGACTGGTCTACGGCTATGCAGCCCCATACGCAACAAACTGCGATGCACTGTGTATTCTGACACCTTTCTATCAGAACCAGCATTAACTTCTTGAGCAATTTGAGCTACAGTAGCTCGTCTGTTTGATCATTTGATTGATTCTGACAAAAGAGAATTTGTTTTTGAATAAAATATTTGAATTCGAAGTTCAGGTTTGTAAAGTTGGTTTTGTAGTTTTGAGATTGTGTTTATAGTTATGAGAAAATGGTAAATTGTTTCATGAACTGTGTTTTAGCAATTCAGAAAAACTGTAACTCTTTCCCTGCCAGTTTATTTATTTTTTTTTATTATTATTGTTATTTAAAAGTTGACAGCCACTGCCAGCATTTTTGGTCATTTATTTGTTTCTCGAAACATTGAGTTTTGATTTCTAAGTGATCGATTTATGTACAAGTGTTTTCACACATGATCACTGGCTGTAGGTAATCAGTAAATGAGTGTGCCATTTAAATGCCAGTGTTTCCCAAATGAAAAACAAGGGCTGTTAGTTTTGAGTGATGTCTAAAGTAGAGAACTGTGTCTAGCATTTTGCAAAAGGTTTCTTTTACAATTTCAAACTGAGTGAAAAGCATATAATGTGCTTAACGTTTTGCAGACTTGGTCTGAAGATTAGGTATATGAGTTAATAGTTTCACTAAGTGGGCCTCAAGCACTTTTAAGTGTGTAAGTGTTTTTAACTGTAAATGTCTGTATATTCAGCACTTGCATACTGTAAAAATACAAAAAGGTTTAAAAAAAACTCTACATCAAAAGCATCTTACAGTGCACTCAAAAGAGTTGTGCAACAGCAAATTCAAAGTCAGTGAGAGATTAATTCTGCCTCAGAATCACATCTTTGTGTTGGTTCTGGCCTGATGACTTTGTCAACATCACAGGCAATGTCGTCTCTTGGCAGGCAAAAGGAAAACTCCTCTGCTGTTCCGGATCCAGCCTTGACAACACTGTCCACACCTTGCTCTTTCTTGTCCTCATCCTATTCCTCCTCATCCACAACCTCTTACACATACTTTTCTTTTCAGATTGTTTCCATCTATTGTTTGTATCAACATTCAGAGCACCTGTGCCACCTGTGCACCTAAACTGGCTTATTTTATACAGTTGGACAGTTTATCACATTATCAGAAATAAGTGTGAACAATGTTGAGTCGTTGTGTGTAAACGATGACAACTGTGTTTTAGTTGTGTTTAATTTTTGCCTCTTGTGTTTAGTGTTTTGTGACTCAAATGTATCACAGTATGATATGTGTTTTAGTGAGTGTGAATGTGTCTAGAGTTTTGCAAAAAAGAGTGCATGAGGTTTGCAAACAGTGTCTAACTGCATGAACTTATTTAAGGTTTTACAGAATGAGTGATTTATTTGACAAATTGGTTTAGGCTATTGAGAATTTGGTTCAGAGAATGGGGTTTAGCGTTTTAGCGGTTCAGAAAAAGTGTAATATTACTCAGTATTTAAATGTACATTAAAGGTGCCCTAGATTGAAAAATGTAATTAACCTTCGCATAGTTAAATAACAAGAGTTCAGCACATGGAAATCACATACCATGAGTCTCAAACACCATTGCTTCCTCCTTCATATGTAAATCTTGTGTGTGAAAAACGCCACGGAAAAATAGGCGAATCTCAACATAACACCGACTGTGACGCAACAGTCGGGATCATTAATATGTACGCCCCCAACATTTGCATATGCCAGCCCATGTTCAAGGTCTGAATCATCGGAAGTTCTGCAGGTATTGTGAAGAAACAAGCGTCAAGCGAGGATAGCGAAAATCGCAGATCATGAAAATAAATGTTGTGTTCCAGGCTGTGCAGGGGATGTGAGGACTTTTCATACCCTTCCCACAGAACAAAGCCGTCAACAGGCATGGTTGATGTTTATCTATAACCGGATACTGCAACAATTTAATTCAAAGTTGTTTGTTTGCTCGACCCATTTCACCACGGACAGTTTTTCTAACCTGGGACAATATCAAGCAGGCTTCGCTCAGCGTCTGATACTGAGGAAGGGGGCAATTCCAACTATATTCCCGCAAGCAGTAAGTAGTGATTTTATCCACTTCTTGACTGTTGAAACCATTTCTGATTAAATTAAAAGTTTCTTAGTGAGACAACATTAACAATAATTTACCCTGTGTTGTCTAGATCCAACGCAAGATGCTAGTACATTAACAATAGGAAACTCCAAGTAACTAGCATACATAACTAAATAGTATGACAAATGTCAAATGACAAAGGTTAATGTTATTTCCTGCCAGTGTTGTCATATAAATCTACAAAATACAACTGTAGATACATATGTCAATCCCTTTTGTCGGATAGAATTATAATTTAGCCTATATTTCATCAACAACACATAACTCAAAAGCTAACTACGTTAGTTTAGTTGCTTACAGATAGCTCACTCGATCCTTCTAGCTAACGTCACCTTCTCCACCACTTAAGTTGAAACAATAGTCATTTGACAAGGCATCTAGTCAATTTGTTAAAAAAAAACGTTTATTTTTGAGAACTGAAGTATGATTATTTTGCCTAATCTCTCCATTGTCATGCCGGACAGTAGAGATTAGCTGTCACTGTGAGCTACTGAAATGAGCCGTGCAGTGAAACAGCCAATCAGAGCACAACTCTACATTACTATTCATGACCCTTCCAAATAAGTCAAAAACAGACCATTTCATTCTAGGGACAATTTCTAGGGTTGTTAATGGATCTGTAAAACCGTATCTGGACAATTTTTGCCCTTAAATAAGCCACATACCCTCTATGTAGATATCAGAGAACTATTTAAAATATCGTTTCAACTCATTCTAGGGCACCTTTAAATGTATGTATGTAATGTAAATGTATGTAAATGTAATTACAGTGTAACAAAGACACCTTAAAATAGAAGGTAACACTTTATTTTACAGTGTCCATGTTACACACATTACATGTCATTACTATAGCAATGACTATAAATTATGCATAATTACATGCAACTAACCCTAAATCAAACCCTAACCCTATAGTAAGTACATGTAGTTAATTCATATTACTCAGTACTTAAATGTATAATTACACTGTAACATGGACACCCTAAAATAAAGTGTAACCGAAACTTAGTCATGAAAGTGTATCTTTAAGTACACGTAAGTGTCCTTTTATGTCATTAATATTATATTATCTGCATGCAGGTTTTTTAAATATACTTATTTTATTTTGAAGTACACTATAAATGCACATACAATAATGCAATTAGGTGCACATCTTTTACATCAACAGTTAGTTAAAAAAAATTAGTTAAAAAAAATGCACATACTGTACGCCCTCAGACAACACAACAACTCATCAAAACCCCTGCTTTCAGCTCCTGCAATGGTTTGAATAATTCAGTCTTCAGACTGGCACTGTTTTGGTTCTAAAGTTGTAAAATGTTTGTTTGATTGATTCCTGATAAAGCACACAGTGGGGATCTGAGTGAAACAGATTGGCTAGACTGCTGCCTAACTTGCAACACTTGCAGACAAAATTACTCATTTTTAGAAAGCCAGAAATGTGTTAAAACACTTGCTGTCATTATAGATGACCTGTTCTTGTGTGGACAACATTAAGACAATCTCTGGGCCCTGCTGCTTCATGTTCCACAACAAAAGGAAAATAAGTCCCTTTCTCGACAACTGTTCAGATCCTAATCCAGGCCTGAGTCATTTCACGTCTACTGCAACTCCCTAGCCGACCAACTAGCATCTGTCATCCCCTCAAGCGCATCCGAAATGCTGCTGCTTAACTTCGGAAATTCTCACATTATACCTTTGCTCAGGTCTCTTCCCTGACATGTGCTAGGATTTAATTCAAGACATTGCACTTGGCTAACACTGCCGCCAAAGGCTTAGCCTTCCCACTAAATCAAATCCTTCACCAAGCTGTACATCCCAAACCAGCTGCCATCATTGCTCGCCTAGCCCTAACTTGTTTTGGATTTTGGTTCCTCAACTTGTTTATTAGTCAAATGCTTGTTGTACTGCTTTGGGCTTCTACTTGGCATTTGAGGCCTAGCTTAGCAAGTGACTGGAAGGCCCAAGCATCTCACCACCCAGTAAGCGTATTGGACGAGTTGAGTTGATATTTAGGGTTTCTGACTTCTGAGTTTGGAACAAGCTGTTGCAGCTTACTTTCAGCAGATGGTCTTCTTGGACTGTGGAGAAGGTTTCAGATCTGAAAATTACATGTTTAAAAAGTACATCAAACAACTAAGTTTAGAAAATTTGATTTTTATGATATAACCCCATTAAAGTGTTTATTGCATATTATTGAATCACTGTAAATGTTTGCACAAAGCAGCAGCGCTCACAGGAAGTTGAATGCTCTTCATTCAACTAGGCACTCAGGCGTCCCGTCTAACACTTGATGGCTGCTCTGTCATGTCCTCGTCGTCAGTTAGGAACCTGGGTGTGCTCTTTGATACCAATCTCTCATTTGAAAGCCACGTTTCTAGCATCTGTAAAACTGCATTCTACCATCTTAAAAATATATCTAAATTACGGCATATGCTTTCAATGCAAAATGCTGAACAGTTAGTTCATGCGTTCATGACCTCAAGGCTAGATTATTGTAATGCTCTACTGGGTGGTTGCCCCGCTCGCTTAATAAATAAACTGCAGCTGGTCCAAAACGCAGCAGCTCAAGTTCTTACTAGAACCAGGAAGTATGACCATATTAGCCCGGTTCTGTCAACACTGCACTGGCTCCCTATTAAACATCGCATACATTTTAAAATCTTGCTAATTACTTACAAATCACTAAATGGTTTAGCTCCCCAGTACTTGAGCGAGCTCTTAATGCATTATACTCCATCACGTCTATTGCGGTCTCAAAACTCTGGCCAGTTGATAATACCTAGAATATCAAAATCAACTGCAGGTGGTCGATCCTTTTCCTATTTAGCACCTAAACTCTGGAACAGTCTTCCTAGCATTGTTCGGGAAGCAGACACACTCTGTCAGTTTAAATCTAGACTAAAAACACATCTCTTTACCATGGCATACACATAAAACATTTTTAATTTATATTTTATTCAAATTGTTAGGCTGCATTAACTAGGTCAGCTGGAACCGGGAACACTTCCCATAACACCTGATGTACTCGTTACATCATATGAGGAATGGCATCTACGTTAATGTTAGTCTCTCTGTTTATCCCAAAGTTTACTGCAGTCAGCCGGATCCAGGCCGTATCCAGATCAGATGGTGGACTAGCGCCCAGACATTACCAACGCATCCCTGAAGTGTCTGCAGAGACCGTGTCAATTAGTCTACCCTCTGAAATTGCTCATCGACATGGCATCCTCAAATGGATCCATCTCCGGCGTGATGACTCCGATATTTTGAATATTCCTATTTAATAATTGTTTAATCGACACGCCATCCTCAATAAACCCGTCTCCGGCGTGATGCCTCCGATCTTTCGAATATTCCGATCTAATATTACTTCTGACCTATAAGGCTGCCAAAATAATAATCATACACTGTTTGTTAATTGGCCAGAGGAGAACTGGCACCCTGACTGAGCCTGGTTTCTCCCAAGGTTTATTTTTCTCCATTAGGACACCTGATGGAGTTTTGGTTCCTTGCCACTGTCGCCTCTGGCTTGCTCAGTTGGGGACACAAAATTTTCAAATAAATATCCAAATAAATGTAATTACTAAACTAAATTAACTATGTCAACTACATTACTTGAATATATATGATAATTGAAATGAGCTGATGACATCACTGTTTTCTCCAGAGCGGCTGTACAGCCGAATCAAATTCTGTTGCATTATTTTCCTGTTAACACTGTGAAGCTGCTTTGAAACAATCTGCATTGTAAAAAGCGCAATATAAATAAAGTTGACTTGACTTGACTTCATGTAAGTGTACTTATTGCTTCCATTAGATCCTAACAAGTGCACTACTTGTCAAATTACCTGCAGGAAAAACTATCTCAATTAAAGGTTGAACAAACAGCTCTCTCTGCCCAAACAGTATATTTTCTAATATTAAACAGTCTAACATTTCTTTTTTAAAGGTTCAAACTGCATTTGGCTATCCTGCTGTTTTATTCATTAACCCTGTTGGTCACCTCAAAAAAATAATCACACTTAGCCTGTATTGAATATGTAGATGAAAGTTTCACTATAATTGATGGCACAGAAATCAAAAGAGGGATATAAAGAGAATGAGAATTAATCACGGTGGCATCAATATGTGATTTGCAGCTCAGGATCAAACACTGAAATTTATTTATGTGTTCAGCTCAGTTGTGTTTGATACATTATAGCTGAACAACAGGTGAATCAATTCCAAGAGGAAATATACAATCATTGTAGATTCAGCAGTCTATTTACAGGATGAATTGTTAAGATTGTTTTAATACTCCAGTGGCAATGGAGTCAATAAATGCTAACACCCTTAAGCAATCTTTGTTTATTTCTGGAAATATCTTTAGAATTAGCATCTTGGTTTATGCCTGATTTCTCTTTGGAAGAATGACTAGGGTTGTGTTGTTTTGATCCAGAGTCTGCAGATTCTAGCTTACTTAAAAAAAAGCATTAACCTCATGGCAGTCTGATAAAAAAAAAGGTGTGAAAAGAGATTTTTGGTTCAATTTCTCATGCTGGAAACTTAAGGTCAAATGCAGCACATTGCACCGTGTGTATTCTAAGCAGTATGCTCTATTGTATATGGCACTTTTTAAATGTAGTAGGTAAAGTATCCATGCATGAAAATTTGCCAACTCGGAGGAAAAAAATCCTTCTATCTACATTTTTGCAAAACTCCAAAAATTTACCTGTACATACAATACATATCTCAAAACTGGTCAGTCATCTAGCTCATTTCAATTGTCATATAGCGACAATATGGGCAGATCGGTAATTTAGTTTATATAGTTAATTTAGTTTATAGTTAATTAAATTTATTTGGATATTTAGTTGAAAATGTTGTGTCCCCAACTGAGCAAGCCAAGCCAAAGGCGACAGTGGCAAGAATCCTCCGCTCAGCTAAAGAGCGGCGGCTTGTGTTACCATCCCAGAGAGGCATGAAATCCCTCTCCAGAACTTTTTCATTCACTGTTCCCGGCTGGTGGAACGATCTCCCCACCTCCATCGGGATGGCAGAATCACTGACATCCTTCAAAAAACAGTTAAAAACTCTTCCATGAGCACTTAATCTTATCATAAAAATAAAAAAAAATCGTATCTATCTTTCTCTATTCCCTCCCTATTCTAGCTTAGGCTACTCTGAGCACTTTTTGCGTTTCTTCGCCTCTTCATAACGGATCGCTTCCTGCACTCCTCAGTTGTAAGTCGCTTTGGATAAAAGCGTCTGCTAAATGCATAAATGTAAATGTAATGTAATGTAATGAACCAAAACTCCATTACAAAACATCTAGGTTACTAATGTCCCCCCATTCCCTGAAGGAGGGAACAGAGACTAGAGATCGACTGATATATCGGTTTCCTGATATTTAAGCATTTTCTTAAAATCAGGTATCGGTTTTGTAATATCGGATTCACAGATAAATGGCCATCTTGAGGATGTTTTGAGAATTGCGTACAAGCCCACCATTAAAGCACGTTTGAGGGGAGATGAGTCAACAACAGTGTTCAAAGGTAAAATAACTTGCATTCCTTAATTAATAAACTTTATTTAACATAACAGCCAGTAATGCACAAATGAGATATGCACAAATAAGAACAAAGAACGTCACTGAATTCATTCTTAAAAAAGGAAGATGTGTAAGAGTTTGCTGACCGGATATGGCAAAAGTTGAATCTATCAACTAGCTCTGCTTCACCTTCTTCGTTGCTCTGGTTGGTTGTAGCGCTATCCTATAGCGTGCAGAGGCAATTTGAAAGACAACCGTTTATCCCGCCCCTCGAATTGAGCCCTGCCAATGGTGTGTTTACTTCTTGATGTGGGTCTGGCTTGTCAGGCTAATAGGCTATGTTATCAAGTTTAAACTTGGCGCTAAAAAATAGAGACAAACTCACGTAAACAGAGTCACGTAATCCGTCATGTCCCAATAAAGACGTAACTTTACAAGAATGAAATAAAACAGCCATGAATGAGTGCATGTTGGAAATAAAAAGCGCTGAATTAATTTCTCTCGCTCTCTCTCTATTTTCTATGCTCGTCTCGTGAAGTCGCGTTCATAGCTGTTCACTCACTGATTTATTAAGTTAGATTTAAACTGACAGAGTGTGTCTGCTTCCCGAACAATGCTAGGAAGACTGTTCCAGAGTTTAGGTGCTAAACATCTAGTAGCTTACATCTATGGCTAATTAAATAACTGAAAGCTCATGAAATAAATATATAAACAATAATAAATACATTAATCTACTTCATATTAAGCCTACAATCTTACATTAAGCCCTTTTAAAGTAATTACAATTACTCATGTCAAAGTATTATCCCAGTGAGTTTCTGAGGCAACAAAAAATGCGCCATTTTCCCTCCTTCAGTCACAGCAGGACGGCTCACGCCACAGTCAAGAAAAATAACAGGTAAGCATTTCAAACTTATTTATTCATATTTAGGGCACGTTTGAACATGCTCTGTTTTATTCTCGTACCTCTTTATAATATATCTATAATATATATCTTTATAAGCTAGTAATTATGTTTAATTACTGCTGATTTTGCCGTTGTAAATTGCTAAAATAGTGTAATAATGACAATTTGACCCTCTATTCTAAAGTGAAAGTTTTATCCACATAAAGCTTTCACTTTAGAATAGAGGGTCAAATTGTCTTTATTAGTACTGTATTAATGGTAGTTAAGTTTAATTATTGGCTTATTCTGGTTAATAAACTTAAATATCACTCAATAAGTGCCATAATTAATGAGAATAAAACTCTCACTTTAGAATAGAGGGTCAAATTGTCTTTATTACACTATTTTAGCAATTTATAACGGCAAAATCAGCAGTAATTAAATATAATAACTAGCTTATTGTTCAGTTAACTTAACAGAATGGCACAGAAATATAATTACATCACTTCACAAAAATAATATATGGCTTATTAAGTTGTAAATAATGGCTAATATGCCCTTACTATAATGCTGAGTTAATCATTAATTGCTAGTGTGTTCAAGCTTAACTAATGCTTAATTGTGAACAAGTTAATCATTAATTACTAGATTAACTAATGCATAATTCCGGACCCTTAAAATGTAAAGTTAATCATTAATTACTAGTGTGTTCGTGCTTAACTAATGCTTAATTGTGAACAAGTTAATCATTGATTAATGCTTAACTAATGCATTATTCTGGACCCTTAAAATAAAGTGTTACCAAATAAACTGCCCATAAATGTTGCTTAATTGTGAGTTAAATTACCCTAATAATGTTGTGTTTTGTCTTCAAGGACAAAAATGTCATTGATGTCATTTGAACTACGATCCTGGCAGGTCTATTACTATTTGAAAAGAAGAGTCAGCAGATGTTTTCAAGACACAAGGTGGGACACATGTCAAAACTACATTACATTTATTTAGCAACATGTTTACCTTTTAACATTAGCTGCCATCAGCATAAATGCATAGTGTGGGTACAGTGACTGATAGTTGAGCATTCAAGTTGTCTTAAATGGATAGTCCACTTGCAAATAAAAATTCTTTCATCCTTTTTGTCTATCCATTGAAAATCTAGTCTTTATTTTCAAGCTTCAAAAAGTACTTTAATTTAGGCTTTTATTCACATATACATTGAGCACAGCAAATATTGTAAATGGAAGCTCAAAGCTTGTTTGACACATAATAAACCAACCTCAGCTCAAGCTCAAAGGGATGGTTCACCCAAAAATTTAAATTACCCCATGATTTACTCACCCTCAAGCCATCCTAGGTGTATATGGCATTTTTCTTTCAGATAAATACAATCAGAGTTATATTAACACATGTCCTTGCTCTTCCAAGCTTTATAATGGCAGTGAATGGCAGTCCAAAATTTGAAGCCCAAAAAAGTACATCCATCCATTATAAAAGTAGTCCGCACAGCTCCGGGGGGTTAATAAAAGCCTTCTGAAGCGAATAGATGGGTTTATGTAAGAAAAATATCCTCTCGCGTTTCAAATGCTTATGCATTTTTCTTGCATCGATTCGCTTCAGAAGACCTTTATTAACCCCCCAGAGCCGTGTGAAGTACTTTTATAATGGATGGATGCACTTTTTTGGCCTTCAAATTTTGGGCAGCCATTCACTGCCATTATAAAGCTTGGATAAACCAGGACATATTTTAATATAACTCCGACTGTATTTGTCTGAAAGAAGAATGTCATTTACTCAATGTCTTGAGGGTGAGTAACTCATGGGGTAATTTTCATTTTTGGGTGAACTATCCCTTTAAAATGTGTTAATCAAATCTGTGTCTTGTTTCACCGTGTCTACACCGGACGTGAGTGGCACGACATGACAAAAGAACCCATTATAATCAGTGATGTTGTCTACACTGGATGTGGCGTGACGCGAGAGACAAATCTCCGACAGTAAACTGATGCCTCTTTCTATTTATGACATACTGACATGAAAAACAAATGCTTTGCAATGTGCGCTTTGTCACATCCAGTGTAGACAGCCTTTAGCTTTTGTGACGCGAGCGACAGCGGTCACGTCTGGTGTAGACATGGTGTTAGAAGACTTAGATTAAATTTACATAGTTACAATTTAACTATGTCTTTGAGTATCTCTTGAAGCTAAATATTAATTGCCTAGACTTTCAATGGAAGGACAAAATGATGAGAAAGTATTAAAAATATCTCCATTTTTGTTTGGTATGTGTTTGGTATGACATGATAGTGAGTAAAAGACAGAATTTTCATTTTGGGGTGAACTCTCCCTTTAAGTACCACATTTATTTTGTTTGTGTAATAAATAACTTTAGGTTGATGCCAAATTAAATTTTATGAAAATTAACATTCATTTCAAGGTCTAGAACATTAAGCTGATACAACCCTGATTTTTCCCCCCCAATTAAACCTTGCTGACAAACAACTCTGGAAGACATGTTGTGAAAATTAAAGTACTACAGGGTTTTAAATAAGCACACACGCAAGTGAATACTCCGTTCTTTCACAACGTTATTTTTATTTATGAAAATTTAAATACGGTGTCTGCCCTGACAAGGGTTATTTTTATATGTGGTGACATAAACTAAACAAAATGTTCAATGTATATAGAAAAAGGAGCTTGACCAGGTGCAGAAGGCAACAGTCACCATCATTGCTGTTGAGGAGGAAGACGGAACGTTACCTTTAAACTCACTGGATGCTTTGATTGTCTTTAAAGATGAGGTGGTGATGTCTGCCAAGTCTTCGGTCAGTGCAATGCACTTAGAGTACACTAACTAAGTTCATACAGTACTTTTGAATTTTGAGGAAAAATTTACCTCTTTATATAAAAATTATCCACTCAGTTTCTTTTATATTTTTGTTATTTTAATTTTATACTTTTTTTTAAAATATGTTTGTTTTATTTGGTGAAAAAGTCTGATAAGATTGTTTTAATGTTATATTTTTGACTATACAGCATACTGATTTTGTTTTATGCTTGAACATTTTGCGAAGTAAATGTTATAAATTACTTAAGAATACCCTCCTGTTCTGTCATCATTTTGTATATTAGGTTGTGCTTAGTCTTATGTTACTTAATTAATTTGAGTTTGATGAACTTAAACCATTTGTCGCAATCGGTTTCCTAAAACCATTTAAGTAACTATATAGTTGTTAAGACTTTCAAACTGAATGAATAAAATAAACTTAAAATCTTTAAGTTCAGTTTACTCTAATGATTGACTAAAACAACACTAAAATATACACTCACCTAAAGGATTATTAGGAACACCTGTTCAATTTCTCATTAATGCAATTATCTAATCAACCAATCACACGGCAGTTGCTTCAATGCATTTAGGGGTGTGGTCCTGGTCAAGACAATCTCCTGAACTCCAAACTGAATGTCAGAATGGGAAAGAAAGGTGATTTAAGCAATTTTGAGCGTGGCATGGTTGTTGGTGCCAGACGGGCCGGTCTGAGTATTTCACAATCTGCTCAGTTACTGGGATTTTCACGCACAACCATTTCTAGAGTTTACAAAGAATGGTGTGAAAAGGGAAAAACATCCAGTATGCGGCAGTCCTGTGGGCGAAAATGCCTTGTTGATGCTAGAGGTCAGAGGAGAATGGGCCGACTGATTCAAGCTGATAGAAGAGCAACTTTGACTGAAATAACCACTTGTTACAACCGAGGTATGCAGCAAAGCATTTGTGAAGCCACAACACGCACAACCCTGAGGCGGATGGGCTACAACAGCAGAAGACCCCACCGGGTACCACTCATCTCCACTACAAATAGGAAAAAGAGGCTACAATTTGCATGAGCTCACCAAAATTGGACAGTTGAAGACTGGAAAAATGTTGCCTGGTCTGATGAGTCTCGATTTCTGTTGAGACATTCAGATAGTAGAGTCAGAATTTGGCGTAAACAGAATGAGAACATGGATCCATCATGCCTTGTTACCACTATGCAGGCTGGTGGTGGTGGTGTAATGGTGTGGGGGATGTTTTCTTGGCACACTTTAGGCCCCTTAGTGCCAATTGGGCATAGTTTAAATACAGGGTATTTGTTTTGTAGTTCTGTTCATTTAATAAATCTTTTGTTTCTCTGCAATTGAGTCTTCATTCCTTTTCTACCCACGCAAAAAGTGAATTCACCCTATATACTGAAGACATTTTAACCCCTGTTTAACTCACACATACACTGGTGGTTGAAGACCTGTAATGGCGGTACACGTGATGCATGCTGACAGCAGGGCAGGAGCTGCAAGTTCAAACGATACAGATTTTAAACTAAAAACTGGTGATAAACTAGAGTTAAACAAAGGTTTCTGTGCTGACCGAATGATTTTATCATTACGCTGCTGTTGGCCGACAAACATATATCAGCGGCGACAAAACAAGCAAGCTGTTGTTACTACTTTTGATTCATGCAGCCAGTGTTGCCAGATTGGGTGGGTTCCCACCTAATTGGGCGGTTTTAAATTTGATTGTGCGGGTATAAACGGGCTTGGGCAGGTGGACAAAATTTGGGCTGGTTTGGGGTCAGTTTGGCGGTTTTTAAACATCTACATTTTATAGTCTAATTGGTTAATAACAAACTCAGGTGTGCATGTACCATAAAATCAGTCATCATGACACACACAGGCCCTGCATCGAGTCAGCTGGCATTGGTGTTGACGTCGCTGGCGAGCACGCACTTTCAGCCAATCAGCGATCAGCAGGCAGACGCGTTAATTCATGACAGGTTTTCAGCGCGAAATTGTAGCTGGATATCAAGTGTCTAATGGCCACAATCAATAAGGTCAAAAGGGAATTCCGTAAGAATGCTACATTCTCTAGAAAGAAACAGAATTGACCCTGGTTAAATGAACAGATATGGAAGTTAATAAAACATAGGGACCATGCCTTGAAAATAGTGCTCAAATCTGGGTTAGCTCATGACAGAAGAACATTTCAGTGTTTATGTAATAAAGTTGTAAAGGAATTGAGAAAAGCAAACTTCTTCATCGAACTTATACATTTTGCTAGGGGGGATAGTAGACAAGTCTGGGAGAATATTAATAAAGGACAAAAGAAAAATAGCAACAAAGGAGATAAAGATATTGAATTACAAGTTCAGGGAAATTTAATTCAAGATAAGCTAATTGCTCAAATTGCTAGTGTATTTAAATTTTTTTTTTTAAATTAGCTATATAGATTTAGTTCAAGATTTAGCACAAGGGTTTAGTGCAAGAAATAAGGATATTGTACCATTAAATTATAATTCTCCTGTTTTTAATATTTCTGAAGTATCTGAGTCTAATAAAATAAAAATGTTAGGTCAGCTTAATAGTTCTAGGGCTAAAGATGTCTTCGATTGTGAATCTATATTTGTCACAAGTATACAAATGTTCTTAGCACACCCATTACTCATCTGGTTAATCTGTCAATAAAACAATGTTATTTTCCAAATGCTTGGAAGTAGAGGTCTTCACAGGTCCAAAAATTTGTACCCGAACCAGAAGAGACCCGTAAATGTGATACACGGAACCGACCCGGACCCGTCTATTATTTGAAAAGTTGGACACAGACCCGAGCAGAACCGAGAAATTCCATAAATGTACTACCTGGAACCGACGCGGACCTGTCTATTATTTATAAGCTAGGTTAATGCAGACACAGACCTGACTGGACCCGATCATATTCCACAGCAAATTGTTATTAACAAGTCAATAAATAAGTCTTACCTACCAACTTAATGTCTTGCCTCTAGTTAGCCGTCTTCTCCAGTTAGCCGTCTTCTCCTGTCTGTGATGCATACAATCCTCCTTGCCAAGAAAGTTTCATCCATGCTATTCCTCTCTTGCCGAGCATGCTTAATCCACTCATTATTCCAGCTTCAAAAGTCCACTTGCTGTCACGGTGACAGATGACAAATGCAACTTTTGCAGTTTTGCATTTTTTTGTATCTCGAGTCAACTCACATAAAACTTCAAATGTTTGCCCTTTTGAAATGTAATAACGTTGCTCGTTCAAAGCCATGGCCGTGGACAGTAGTATTACTTATTTAAAATAGTCTCTGAGCCGAGTCTGACCCGAAATATAGATATATCAAGACGGTTATTTCATTATATTATTATGAAGTTTGCATGCTTGAGACTGCACATGCGTGTTAGCTGGGGCAACATTCATGTGACAGTTCATCTCAGATTTTGTTGCTGATTTGAAATATGTTAAATGTGAGTGTGCAAGGCTGCAAGCAGTTTGAGTTTTGAACTTTGTTTGCATTTACTGCTGTACACATAGAAACAGGAAAACTCATGATCACTGTGCGCTTGCATTAACTCGGCAAATCACGGACAGCGCTGAATGACTCGGATCACGGCCAGGTGTCCGATCGACTCGGGTATTACACACGTTAAACAGATCCGGGACCCGAAGTAATAGATTCAGATTCAACCCGGAACCGTCTGACCATTTAAAATATAGACGCGAACCCGTACGGATCCCGGGTCGGGCCTCGGGTCCTCGGGTCTCCGGTCCTCTGTGTAGACCTCTACTTGGAAGTCAGCAGTAATAGCACCTATTTTTAAGAATGGTGACCCTACTAATGTAACCAATTATAGACCTGTTAGTATTCTTCCAGTGGTTTCCAAAGTAATTGAAAGGTCATTTGTAATCAGTTAATATAGTATTATTTTCTACTACATCCAATGCAGTTTGGGTCTACAGAGACAGAAAACTGTTACTTTGTTGAACAAATTAAATCCAGTCTTGACAGAGGAAGTGTTGTTGGTGCTGTCTTGCTTGATTTTAAGAAGGCTTTTGACACTGTCAATCATAATGTACTTTTATCTAAATTGTCAAAGTAAAATTTTTCTATTAATACAATAACATGGATGGAATCATATCTAAATCTAAGGAAACAATGTACAAGAATTAATGGTATATGCTCATCCTTTCTTGACTGCACTATTGGAGTCCCACAGGGATCTGTTCTTGGACCAATTTTATTTAGTTTATATATTAATGATCTACGCATGGTGTGTCCAGAGGTCCAGTTCCAGATGTACGCACATGACACAGTCATTTATACCTATGCTAAAACAATAGAACAAGCTGCTATCAAACGGATTGCTGCATTGAACAAAATCTTAGATTGGTTAAATCACTCGTGTCTTACTCTTAATGTGAGTGTGGCAAGCAGCGAGGCGAGGGACCGTGAGAGCGGGCCGGTGGCGACTGATAATGAGCGCCAGCTGCGCACCACACCTGTCTCGTCTCACGGAGGAGTGACGGGAGCATAAAAGGAGGAGCGACGACAGTGCAAGATGAGAGAGGACCAGGCCTGGATTTTATGTTGTGTTTTGTTTACGTTTTGTTATGTGCGTGCACGGCAGTCGTCCGTAAGGGGCTGCCGCTTTTACTTTCAGTTTGTGTTTATTTTTTATTAAAGTCTTTAAATGTTCGCTGGTTCCCGCCTCCTTCTTCCCTGAACATACAAACTCCGTTACAGTGAGTAAAACTGTGGGAATGTATTTCTCTATCAAAAGAATTGATGAGCATCAACCAGATATTTTAATTAAAGGTGAAGCAATAAATATTGTTAAGCACTTTAAATACCTGGGTATATTTATAGATTCAAACTTAAATTTTAAGAAACATATAAAAAAGGTTTCTAGATGTGTTAGAGCAAGCTTAATGATTTTTAGGAATATTAGGCATCAGTTTCCTTTGGCTGCTGCAAAACTCTTTATGCACACAATGGTTTTTCCACATTTATCTTATTGTGCTACAAGCTGTCTCAAGCAAGTGTAACAACATTGAAACCATTATATACTCTCTATAAACAAGCTGTGAAAGTTTAAGACAAAAAAAAAAAAAAAAGAGTTATCATCATTGCATTATCAGAAATGATAAATTATTGACGTTTGACAGTTTTTTGTGTTTGATGTATAAATTAATTCATGATCTTGCGCCACCAACTCTTAAACAATGTGCGACTTTCTGTAAAGACAATTCTAGGGAAACCAGGGCATCCATTAGAGGCGACTGTTCAGTTAAATTTAAGAAATCTGCCATTGGACAATCAGCTTTCTCATACAGAGACTTACAACTTAAATTATGGTTTAAGAAAAATCAATCATTTTTCTTTCTTTTTCTTCTATGTGATTCATTATTTGTGATTTTGTGATACGATATTATTATTATTTTCTTTTTTCCGGATTGTAATGGAATGCTGTAATTCTATGTAACATCATCCTGCCCAGGGACCACAGATGCAAATTAGCTATTTGGCTAACTCTGGCACAACATTTGTGTTGTGTATGGTCCCTGTTAAATAAATTCCCATAACAACTCTAGGTTTGCCTATGACTCAGAGCAGTAAAGATCAATGTGACTGTGTAGTTAGCAGCGCTGACTGTACAGTCGCAGTAGTATTGATTGTACAGTTGATCAATGATCACAATTTGATGAAGCCCTACTTCAAATTGCCCTCTGAAGCAAGCTCTTCTATTGTGTAATAGCTCATTCGCATATTCATAAATGCACTTTAAAAGTGCATCATTATGATGCAATATTAATGAGCCTGATAGTAACACTGGTTTTGTCTCCAGTCCTGCACACGAGGCCTGGCTGTCATATTGCATGCTGCTACATGATGAATACTTGGCCCATCCAAAGCAAAGGGGCTACAAGAGAGCAATCGCAAGATCAAAAGCACCGTCAGTGGAAGAAAATCCAATTAGGGGCAAATGTATGCAATTTGATAATTTACGATTCCCATTGAGACAGTGATAAAACAGACTTCTAAGCTCCTTCTTGTTTATGCATGAAAAGAGGACTGAAATAATGCGAGACAACTTTCTACAGAAAAAGAGGGGTCCCTGGTGTGGAAAGACTAAAGAAACGACCCTCAACCCCTGCAGAAATGTGAAAATTCTCCAGTTAACGAAAATAGGGATGGAAATAAGGCAACAAAGAGGATTCTATGGAGGAATTGAACTATATCAAATATATTTTTTAATTATGTAGTGTGGTCATTAGAGAGCTTTTAATTAATAAATAAAAAATAATAAATATATAAATAAAAAATATATTTTTTTCTTGTCCATGTGAATCTTAAAACTGTCAAAAGCAACCCTCATAACTATATATTTTTTGCTTACTTGTCCCACATATACTATTGTCACTCTAGTGATCTGTCATCCTGAACATCACGTTCTACCCGAAAGACTCAGGAGGCGAGAAAACATTTGAATAAGATTTATTTACAGTTTGTATACAATGAGTATCAGATAGATGAAATTATAAAGTTCTTTGGCGTAGGCCCCGTCCATAGTCCGAATCCGGAGGGTAGCGGATGCTTGCAGTTCCTGCCTGAAGATGAAGGCAGGAGCGGAGCCTACCCCCTGATGGACAGGCACCGACCTGGTGGTGGTGGGGAGGATGGCGGTGAATGCCGGTGTCAGTATCTGCGAACATAGTAATGGGTGGGAACAGAACTTATATACTACAGAAGACGAATAGTGATTGGATAGCTAGATAATTAGTGAATGACGTGACATTGGAGTCTTCCAGGTAGAACTACGCTAGAGCTCCCATTTCTGCAAATTAAACAGCATATTTGTGCTGTTTCCTAAGTACTGTGGCAAATAAACAATAACAATTCTAAATAAGAGACAGTTCTAAGACAATTCTAATTCTGAATAAGCAATTCTAAGTAATACAGAAAATGCAAACATAACACAATGTTCCATAAGTATAAAGCATATTTATAAAGCATATCATATTAATACAATTTCTTCCACACAAGATACCTACTTTGAGCCACATTTTTGGACAGTATCACATGTATCTTTCATTGATAATGCAATCCCATGATGCATTGTGACAGGATCAGTAAAAAAAAAAGGACATTATTATCTATCACAACTAGGGATGAAACGGTATGAAAATTTCATATCACGATTATAGTGACCCAAATTATCACGATTATCAATATTATCCCGGTTTTGTTCAAATGAGATTAAAGTGTTCAAAAAGAACTGATGCACACACTGAAAACATTTCAACAAGTTTTATATTTGAAAATCAACAAACAACAAATAAAACAAGCAGCTCTGTGCATCAAGCAAGATTCTATTCTGTGGCATTTCCTTCCTTATAATGACCATGGGTAGATCATCAATAGCAGCGCATTATAACACAGCGCACATCCATGCTTTCATTTCATTCAAATGCGTCTTGTGTCTCTGTTTTTGATTGTATTGAAAATGAAATCAGAGGACTTTACTATTAATACTACTATAATTATTACTATAACTTCTTGTGATCATCTTGTCTGGTCGATTGTTTCGTACACTGTACAAAATGGATTTATAAACAGGTCAGATTTAAAACATTAATCTCAGTTCAATATGTCCGCTTAATTATTTATGTGGTAAAGAAAATCTGTGTAATAATTGTACAATGAATACACAATTATCCCTTAAATGTCACCCTAGTCTTGTCTGAGTTTGTTTGTTCTTTGGCTCAAGCTTCATGTTATTATTTCCCAGATGTAGATTTAGTATTGAGGTCAAAGTCCACTTGCCTTGCGTTTGCAGATTTGAAGTGTTTCCTTCTATTGCAGCGACTTTCTTTTTGCATGTTCTGCAGACAGGGTGACCATACTCGATTAAGTTTCCCTCAGGACTTTTGTAAAATCCAAAATATGACCACACCTCAGATTTGGTCCTTTTAGAAGGCTGAAAAATCTCCCGGCGCTGTCACTGCCTTCTGCCATTTCTTCTCGTTCAAAAAACAACATTGCACGCTGCACCTGTGCCAGAATGACGCTCGCTGGCTAGTTTTCAAAATCGTGATAATCAAACACGGTTTTAATGATAATTCAATTTTAAACAATTACTAACCGTCAGTACATTTTATCGTGGTTTATCGTGAAACTGGTAATCGTTCCATCTCTAATCACAACAGTGATTCAAATGTGTGTGTGGTGCTACTAACCTGTTTGGGCTCATTCACTCTTTCATCACTCTGGTTGTTGTTTATTCTCTGCATCTGCTCTCATTTACCATTTGTCAATAAACTGTTTACATTTAATACTCACCTCTCGCCATTGAATTTGTGTTCCTGTGACAGTTTTAACGTGGCATTCTGGAAAATCCTACTTTCTGATCTAGATAAAATGCAGAGGTCACATAAAACCAGTCAATAAGATTAGAATGTTTGCCAGCTGATAAGTGTTTTCCAGTTTTGAGCTCAATATTCATCTGATTGCCAACTGAGGCTATTTAGGATGCTGCCTACACATACTCACTAGGTTTTGGCCATGAGCGAATAATTAGATGAAGACTCGACAGACTTAACCTTTGTCAAGAAAGACGCAATATGTTTCAACTTATTGCATCCAAACCACCTTCAGAACAGGCAAATAAATTTGCAATCTTACTGCAGATAACCTCCCGGTGGAAAGTGCTATCTACATGACACACTGAACTACAGGGTCAATTCTTCACACTAAAAGAGCGTCATTAATATCCCCTCTTTGGCAATGTCTGTCACAGAGAGGGTGATAAAGCATTGGGGATGCTATCATTTTAAACCCAACTCTTGAGACACAGTAGGGATTGTTGTGTTGGCACATCGTGATTGCACTGTTCCTTAAACCGCTGTGCGCACACCATGTCCCCTTTCACTGCATCTGTCAGCAGCATGACAGAGTCTTTCCAGTGGGCGTTTCATTACAGATAACGGAAGTTGCACGTAAAGATGCCACAGTTAAAGGTTTACTGCGTCATGCTTGCTGAATCTGAATGCTTTGTGGTGATACAAAAGAATATGTTGGGTAACATCAACCTGTATTGTATAAAACATAAACTAATTGAGGCAAATATTTATCAAGGAGTTAAATAGGAGATGATATGAGGATGTCTTCTGAGGGTGTTAGGTTAAGCTCTTAAATAATTATTATATCCTGTAAATACCAGGACCCTGAATTTGCATTGGACATGAAGTGGAGATCCAATTATGGAAGATTGTTTCCACCACAGAATAAAAATAAAAATGTAATTGTGACTTTTTATTGCACAGTCTGGACTTTATAAACCACAATTGCACTATTCTTACTTAATTTTTTCTGCAATTGCAAGTTTATAATGACATTTGAATTGTGAGATACACTCACCTAAAGGATTATTAGGAACACCTGTTCAATTTCTCATTAATGCAATTATCTAATCAACCAATCACATGGCAGTTGCTTCAATGCATTTAGGGGTGTGGTCCTGGTCAAGACAATCTCCTGAACTCCAAACTGAATGTCAGAATGGGAAAGAAAGGTGATTTAAGCAATTTTGAGCGTGGCATGGTTGTTGGTGCCAGACGGGCCGGTCTGAGTATTTCACAATCTGCTCAGTTACTGGGATTTTCACGCACAACCATTTCTAGAGTTTACAAAGAATGGTGTGAAAAGGGAAAAACATCCAGTATGCGGCAGTCCTGTGGGCGAAAATGCCTTGTTGATGCTAGAGGTCAGAGGAGAATGGGCCGACTGATTCAAGCTGATAGAAGAGCAACTTTGACTGAAATAACCACTCGTTACAACCGAGGTATGCAGCAAAGCATTTGTGAAGCCACAACACGCACAACCTTGAGGCGGATGGGCTACAACAGCAGAAGACCCCACCGGGTACCACTCATCTCCACTACAAATAGGAAAAAGAGGCTACAATTTGCACGAGCTCACCAAAATTGGACAGTTGAAGACTGGAAAAATGTTGCCTGGTCTGATGAGTCTGGATTTCTGTTGAGACATTCAGATGGTAGAGTCAGAATTTGGCGTAAACAGAATGAGAACATGGATCCATCATGCCTTGTTACCACTGTGCAGGCTGGTGGTGGTGGTGTAATGGTGTGGGGGATGTTTTCTTGGCACACTTTAGGCCCCTTAGTGCCAATTGGGAATCGTTTAAATGCCACGGCCTACCTGAGCATTGTTTCTGACCATGTCCATCCCTTTATGACCACCATGTACCCATCCTCTGATGGCTACTTCCAGCAGGATAATGCACCATGTCACAAAGCTCCAATCATTTCAAATTGGTTTCTTGAACATGACAATGAGTTCACTGTACTAAAATGGCCCCCACAGTCACCAGATCTCAACCCAATAGAGCATCTTTGGGATGTGGTGGAACGGGAGCTTCGTGCCCTGGATGTGCATCCCACAAATCTCCATCAACTGCAAGATGCTATCCTATCAATATGGGCCAACATTTCTAAAGAATGCTTTCAGCACCTTGTTGAATCAATGCCACGTAGAATTAAGGCAGTTCTGAAGGCGAAAGGGGGTCAAACACAGTATTAGTATGGTGTTCCTAGTAATCCTTTAGGTGAGTGTATATGCAAGTTTGAAAAAAAGTCATAAAAAGAATAGTGATATAAAAGGTCACAATTACCTTTTTTTATTCTGTGGCAGAAACAAGCTTCCATTTTCAACTCTGGCCCTTGAGATCCACTTTCCTGCAGAGTTTGGCTTCAACCCTTATCAAACACACCTGCCTGTATAGCTTTTTTAGTAATCCTGAAGACACTGATTAGCTTGTTCAAGCGTGTTTGATTAGGGTTGGAGCTAAACTCAGGAAAGTGGATCTTGAGGGCGAGAGTTGAAAACGTCTCAGTTACGACTGTAACTCTGGTTCCCTGAAAAGGGAATATAGTCAACTTTCGGAGATATTTAACCAAGTACACTCTCAAAAAGGATTTGTTAAAAACAACACAACCTGTGTTATTTCTTAACACACTACAGGTGTAGTTAAGGACAACACAATTTGTGTTAGTTTTAACTCATCCAGTGTGTTATTCTTCTTAACACAGACAGTGTGTTGAAATATTGAACACACTAATGTGTCATTAATCACACAGGTTTGTGTCAGATGTGCTTTAATCAGTTTAACAAAATGAATGCAATACAATGCTTTTTTTTTTTAAATATGTATTTATTAAAACTTAACTGGTACATTTACATTAAGTCAATATTCATGTCATTTGAATTGAGAAAACATTAATTTTAAACATTTATATTTTGTATATAAACTGAAAACCTTGTACAAGTAAGAACGAGAGATCGCTGTGTAAACGCACCTTGACCGTCTAAAAAATTCACAAACAACAAAAAATAGATGCTTTTTTTATAGTTTTTAATAACAAATATATCCAAATACATGACATATGAACATTCAAGTCATTCACCGATGAATAAAAAGGGATAAATTACCTTAAAATATTTTGAGGAGAAACTGAAAGCCCCGTCAGATATCACTGCACCCTCCTGTAGTGAAAATACCAGTAAGCAGGAGAGGATGCTAACTGTGTAAACGCACCTTGACTGTCTAAAAATTTCACAAACAACAAAAAGAGACTTTTTTAAAATATTCTAATAACAAATAAATCAAAATACCTGACATGTGAGCATTCAAGTCGTCCACTGGTGAAAAAGAGGCAAATTTGCTTAACAACTTGCTGAGTGAGGTAGGCAGCAATGTGATTGGATGACAATTAACACATTTTGTGTTGGATACACTGTTGTTCTTCTTTCCTTTTTTTTTTTTACACACATTCAACATAAAATTACACAAAATGTGTTAAAATAGCCCTAACACAAAATATGTGTCAACAATTAACACATCCTTTATGAGAGTGTATTAAACATTCCACACACATCAAAATGACTGTGATGCATGTGGAAACACGTTCATGTGTACCTGGTCACTTCATGTGTTTTCTCTGATCGGATAGCTGTCCAAACGTGAAAAGACCGAAAGGGCATTTTTTCGCATTCCAGATGAAACTGGACAAAATGCATCTGGTTGTTGAAGCCACAAATGTAAATTTTACGCCTAAAATGGTAAAAACCAAACATGCGAGAGCATACTATAACAGCTCCCGGTACACAGATATGACAAGTTTCGCCACAGAGGAGTAGCTGAGCATCTTTTCAGCAAGCCAACGTGCAAATTGCCGCAAATTAAACGTTCAGCGTCACATCCTGAAACTCAACACACAGTTGTCTTCACTAGTATTGACACTTAAGCCTTGTTCAGACTGTCATTCCAAATCTGATTTTTATGCAAATCTGATTGGAATCTGATCTAATGTTTGACCGTCCACACTGTGTATCGCAACTGTTCATATCTGATTTGTGTGTCCATGCAGCTCTTACTTCATGCCAAAAAGGTTTCCGACCCCTGCACTATGCCATACTGACAAGTGCCTGTCGTAGTGTGAATCTTGTCGAGCACAGATTAGGACATTAGCATCTGAGGCCCTGGTGTAGAGTCCAGATCCAGGCTGTAAAATCAGATAAATGTGTATGGAGAGGCCTAGCCCGCCACATCACATACTTCATGGAGAAAAACTTCTGACAATAAAGCCTTAGATGCCACCATACTCCTAGTAGAATGGGCCATTACAACTAGAGGTGAAGGATCCTGTTTGGATGCCAAGGAATCCTGTCTCTGTGAACCATAACATACCAATAGCTGGTCAATCATTTGTAGCACTCAAGAGCCCTAACTGGGCAAAGCAAATTAAGCTATTCTTGATTCGCTGACAGAAATAAAAGAGGATGAAAGGCCTGCAAGACTACTAAACAAGCTACATTATTAGGAACATATTGTCTATATCTAAGTCTAGGGTCACTTTGACCCTGCTGGAGCAAACTCTAGGCAGGAAGAGGCCCTAGGAGAACTTCGGCTGGGAGTGCTGCCTCGACCCCCGGTCTCTCAGAGGGGGACTCGAGTAGTGACATTCAGCCTCTCTATATAGACATCTAACTCCTCAAAGCCAGATACTTGATTTGTGTTAAAACTGAATAATTGTACTTAATTAAATTTACATAGAAAAAAATATACTTTTTGTTATTTGTAACAATTTCATGTGGATTTAAAAAGGTGTAATATGTCATCGTTGTCATAATTACCCCAGTGTTTTGTGTTCAAGGACTCTTATTTTGATATTCTATTGTCTTGCTGTTTCTGATTTTCATTTCCTGTGTTTAGTTCCTGTTTGTCTTTGGATGAATCCGAAATCGCCACCTATACCCTCAAATAGGGCATTATTTGAAAGGACAGTCATTTGTAGTGGTGTCCGAAACCATAGTGGACGTTATCGAGTGCACTCATTCAATCCCACATTGCACCGCAATAACGAGTGTACAGCCGATGTACACTCAACGGCTGTCCGACTTTACGCACTCGTTTTCATTCACTGCTTCAAGTGAACTGTTTTAGTGGACTAACGTAGGGAATAGTGATTGAGGATTTAGGGGGCGATTTCGGATTCAGCCTTTGTATCCACAGTTACCCTTGTTAGTCTCCATAGCAACTCATTACCTACACTTGTGCCTTGTTAGCCTGTGTACATGTAAGCCTGTGTTTCAGTCTTTGTTTGTCAGTCATTGTCTTTACATGTTATTGTAAAGCTGTTGTGTTCTCATTCCCTGTTTGAATTGATATCATCTTCCTAGTTTGGATTTTTTTTCTTCTTCTTCTTCTGTTTTGATTTTCTTTGTGTGTTTATTCAATAAGACTGCTGTGAATAGATCCTCTTATTTCCCCTGTGCTACCGTAACAATCATGACAACTGACTGTTTACTCTACGTTTTGACATTATTTTGTGTCTGTTTAACCCCTAGAGGACTGCACAGTTTTGGGGCCCTTTAGAAGTTTTGACATGCTCTGACATTTGTGCTTTTTTCAGTTGCTAAAAAAACTTATTAATGGCAAAAGTGTCATTACACTGTATTCAGCACAACATGGGTTACCATAATATGTGAACAACATGTATGTACATCAATGTAAGTCACTTAATTAAGGCCACAAAGCACACAATAGATATGTGTCCACAATACTTTTGACTAATGGGTGTTGTTGCCTAGAGTTTTTGCTTCAAACTAATGTGAGAATCATTGTGCCTGGTCATTCACATAAAACAATATATTGATTTAAATTTTGTAGGACACTTTTTCTTTACAAAGCCTGCATGCGAAGGGGTGTGAATGATCAAAAATAATGCTGTGATTTACACCTGAGAAAACAAAAGACCCACATAATGAGATGCATAATGAATGACCTTTAGAGTCAGGTATGTGAGAGGGCTTGATGTGTGTGTAGGCCTTACAGCTTGGCCAGGTGAGAGCCAGCAGATGTGTGTCCATAGTAGTCCAGAGAGAGAGAGAGAGAGAGAGAGAGAGAGAGAGAAGAGGATCTGTGCGTCTCTCTCTTTAAGGTCTGCGAGAAGTCATACCCCCTAGGGTCGACTTGACCAATGGGATTATTGGGATTTCCTAGCCGGAAATTCATCTGTTGGAGATTTTACGGCTCTTTGTTTCAAGCATGATTAAACTGGGTTTGTGCCCATTTATACTCCATTTAATACAACAAACACACACTGCCTCCTCTGAGGAAGTGACATACACAAAAGTGTAAGTCATGAAATGAGCATTGATGATTGATACATGACATATATGAGGTTACATGAACTAGTAGTTTGCTCATAAGACTTGCATAAAACGAAATACCATACAAGAGACACTTTACAAGACAGTTATATTCATACACACAATGTCCTGGGGTGCATGTTCATTTATAGAACAGTTTTTCTCTGTAGAACAGTTTAAGTCTGTTTATGGGCTATGGGTCTCCCTTTTCTACGGTGGCGCAGTAGTGCACAACACAACAAAATTTAAAAAGCAAACATAAATTCAAAACACAACAAAATCAAGCCACAACACAACAAAAAAGACACAACACAACGGAAAAGCCACAACACAACGAAATTAAGCCACAACACAACGAAATCAAGCCACAACACAATGAAAAAGCCACAACAAAATCAAGCCACAACACAACAAAAAAGCCACAACACAATGGAAAAGCCACAACACAATGAAATCAAGCCACAACACAACGGGAAAAGCCACAACACAACGAAATTAAGCCACAACACAACGGAGCCACAACACAACGAAATCAAGCCACAACACAATGAAAAAGCCACAACAAAATCAAGCCACAACACAACAAAATCAAGCCACAACACAACGAAAAAGCCACAACACAACGGAAAAGCCACAACACAATGAAATCAAGCTACAACACAACGGGAAAAGCCACAACACAACGAAAATCAAGCCACTACACAACGAAAAAGCCACAACACAACGGAAAAGCCACAACACAACGAAATCAAGCCACAACACAACAAAATCAAGCCACAACACAATGCAAATGCTCCCGACCACTAGGGGGCACTCGGAGCGCAGTAAAGTTAGTTTTCCTTACCACTGTTCTATAGATGCGGCAGTCTTACAAAGATATCAATACTACAATCAGTTTATGTGTATAGAATCATTGTATATCGACATTAAATATTAATTCAAAATCACCTACATGCATTATAGCTGCATATTTATACTTGAGAATGCTTTGACCCGCTACTACGGCGCATGATGCCTAAGGGAACGTCTGCCAATTCCACCATGTTGTTGAAACGTATAATCTGTATTAAGCGTTTCAGATATGTATAAAAAAATATATATTTTTGACAACACTACGTTGCACTTAGTTTATTATTTCATGCCTTTTTAAAAGACTATAGTTGAAAAAAATTTATCTATTATATATAAAATTTAACCCAACAAAGTGGCTAGAGTGATTGCATTACCATCACTGCTGGGTGTTAATGTCAAGCCCTGCCTGTGTTCAAATGAGAATGTCTGTCTGCTGTGTCTTTAGCACTGTACACTGCTGTGCTGCTTCGGCATCGGTTTAGACCTACTATATTTAACTTCACATGCTTAATCGATGCTTCTTCCTGTCAGTTTCAGGGCTTCGCGTCTTATCAATGCTACTTAGCCGTTCTTATAGCTGTGTCTGAATGTGCCTGAAACAATGTAGCTGTATATGTCTCTCTTTATTTTTAACAAGCTAGGTTAAAAAAAATAAATAAACAAAGAGTTGCCCTTTATTTAAAAATAAGTGGTATAAGTTACAATACAATTTTAAATATAAGGGTATATGTTACAGAAAGGTAATGTGATTCCTCCTTTTATGCTTTTAAATGGAAGAGAAATATTTATAAAGTTTATATTTTTTGAAACCGGGTCCCTGAGTGGATAAATCTTAAACCGACACCCTTGCATTTTCGTGTGTACAGCAAATCTGGCATGTATACTACATAGTTTTGAGCCTGTTTCAGTGGTTTCGTGTGTAAACAGATATTTCTTGAAAAAAAGATCATATAGGGAAAGCTCTGGCTTTGTGTGGATGTGGCCTTATTCAGAGACACAAAGCTCTTGGACACACACTCCACTTCACTGTCAGATCGTGTAGGATTGTGTTTCACTTGTCATTCTGTGTGATGGTCGCACAGCCACTGTTCCTGTGATTAAAGTGTCTGTCACTGCAGGCTCTGCATTGAACAGATTGAACAGCACTGGGATACAATGGCTGGAGAAGTCAGGGGAAATATATATATATTAATGTAGCAAAACATAGTGTTAAAGTTAAGTTTGTGTTTCAGGTTTTGTCTTTGCATAATTGAAATGCCATTTCACAGCCACTATACACTTTGACTTGACTTCAAATAAATGCAAGAATGCAGACCAATCACAGTTCAATATGCAATTATGTCATATAGTTAACTGACAGAATATGCCATTCAAAATCTCAATAAAAAAAAGTGTCAAAGTATAATCTTGTATTTTTGAAAATATAAAGTTTACACAAATCAAAAATAGATACCACACCTAAAGGGTGATTCACACCACACAGACAAACTCCAACAAACAAGTCTGTTGGAGTTTGTTGGATCAGTGTGTTACCCCTCTCGACGTCTGTTGCCGTTGGGCGGAGTTTGTTTTCACCCGACTGAACATGTTCAATTTGCGTTTGTTGGGTCGTGGAATGTGTGAGCAGTGTGGTATGATTTTCCAACTAACAACAAACTCTAACGTAATCTGACCTGGAAGCGAACTGTTTCCATGATTCATAGGTGCTGGGCATGCTTAGTAAATTATCCTTGTAGTGAAAATGGCAGGTTTCTCAAGATCAGAAGACAATTCTAGAGGAAGAGCAAGGAGATATTCGCGAGAGCACACTGGACAAAGTTTGAGCATGCACGCATAAGATCTGAGCGAGAGCAGAGCCATATTTGAAAGTGCGCGTCCAGTAAGTTTTGTGCTAGAGTGAAAGAAATCCGCCTGCGAGCGGAAAGATTATTAGTGGACCTTGGAACTTATATGACCCCCTAAAAATGGTTCAAGCTGAAATAACTGCAGAAAAATAAAATGTCTGAAGAAAATCAATACAGTGCTGTTTGGCACTATAATAACAGCATAAAGGAATGCTCTTGTTTTACTGTGCATAGTTAAACAGTGTTTGTCAGTCACAGTATTGGCAAAATGAGCAGGAATTGCATTCTAAAGTGTAAAACTTTCACACACTGACATGTCCAGTCAATATACTGTATCCAAATGACCCCCATCAAATGTTTCCCTCTCACAAATCAAGCTCTTTTCCAGGGATCCTGAGTGCCAACGTGCTGTCATCTTACACCGAGTTAATGGCTGTCAATAGATTTTAACGACCTTTCTACAGTTGTTAGAATCAGATTAAAAGCCACCATGAATGTACACATTACAAATAAGTATGATACACAATTATGTGACTATTTATGATAAAGTTTTACAGCAATTGGGTGACCAAAACAACAAGGCCATGACAGATATATTATTCACTTTAACACAAGCATTAAACATCCTGAAATTTTTTGCTGCTAACTGATAAGTAAATGTGCGCACAGTTAAGCAATGGGTCAGTAAACCGTGAGCATGTTTTAGTGATCCATGCACACAGATAGAACCTAACCCACAAATGAAATGGTTTGAAGTTCCTTGTTTGTTGTCCTGCCATTATTTACATGACGATTGTAACGGGGCGTGTTTCAGGAACTACAAATCCCATCAGCCTCAGTTTTATAAAAGGAAGTGATGAGACTTGTTTGTCCACTTCTGCCCTTTGTTTTTCCACTGACGATTTGTGAATGGAAGTCGCGGCAGATCTAAGGTATGGCATTGTGACGCTAGATTAGTACGTTTTGTGAAGTTATTGTAACTTACATGTAGTGATGTGATAAATAATGGGTTGCCCTTCTGTTTGTCGTACGTCTTCCCGTTCATTGAAATGGAAGTCGCAGCAGGTTTATGTGTTGCATGGTGGTAATAGACCAGCAAATGTAAGGATCACTTATGTGCAGTCACATGTCAAATATTGGTGGAACATTGAGTGTTGAACACATGATGCATCGTTTAGGAGGTAGTAGTTTGTGGCCTCAACTTTACCTGTTTAGGAGAAGTGTTTTTTTGTTTTTTTTTACGCAGCAAGGGCAAAAAAACATTGAATGGACTTACAATATGATGCCATATTTACCATAGATATAATACAGTTACAGCTGCTCATAAAGCCTCAGGAGCTGAAACATAATTATGGTAAGGGACACTACATTTGTGGTCAGAATTATTAGCCCCCTTGGTAAATATGATCAAAGATGGCTGTAAAAATAAATTCTTTTGTTTATCCTTTTGATCTTTCATTCAAAAAATTCACAAAAATCTAACCTTTCATTGAAGTAAAAGAATTGAAAGTGGGGGGAAAGTGGCTGTAAAAAAATAGCTAAAGCATTGAAAATCCCCATTTCCACCATCAGGGCAATAATGAAGAAGTTCCAATCAACTAAAGATTTTACGAATCTGCCTGGAAGAGGACCTGTGTCCATATCGTCCTAATGCACAGTGAGAGGAGAGTTTGAGTGGACAAAGACTCTCCAAGAATCACAGATGGAGAATCACAGAGATTAGTTGAGTCTTGGGGTCAGAAAGCCTAACAAAAAAATATCAAACAACCCCTACATCACCACATGTTGTTCAAGAGGGTTTCAAGAAAAATCCTCCTCGCTCATACAGAAACACGACTGGAACTTCAAAAGGGACCAGCTTCTGTGGTCAGATGAAACTAAAAAAATACCTTTTGGCAGCAAACCTACCAGATGGGTTTATTTATTGTTTATTGTTTTAGATTTTACCCACATTTTAAATTATTTTACTTCAATGAAATATTAGATTTTTGTGATTTAAAACAAAAATGTGTGTATATATATATATATATATATATATATATATATATGGATTAACAATGCAGATTTATTTTTACAGGCTTATTTGTTGATATTTACAAAAGGACAAAATAATTTGGATGTGCCACAATTCCTGCTGCCAGCAGGTGGCGCTTTGACTATAACTAAATATTGGCATATAGTTGTCTTCAGGCCAAGACTATTATCAAACATGTGAAGTTTGGGGCAGATCGGACGTTGTATGCCTGAGTTACAACAACTTCCTGTTTCGTGGTGTTAATCGCATACATTAGCATTTAACCAAATGTTGCTTTATTTAATGTGTTTCTAGCGTATTTTGTACTCCATGGCATATTTAAATGTTTTTTAAGGAGTGAATTACAGTGTAAAGCATGCTATTTTCTGTTGCCAGTAGGTGGCGCTATGACTAACTGAATATTGGCATGTAGATGTCTTCAGGACTCATATAAAAAAGTTTGGGACAGATCGGACATTGTATGCCTGACTTACAACAGCTTCCTGTTTCATGGCGAAACATCAGACTTTGTCAGGCCTACATGGGCACGCCCTTCAGCGAAAATTCAAAATCTTCACAATTTAACATCACCAAGGCCTGTAGATTAGACTGTGCAAATATGAGGTTGATCTGATTAAATCTCTAGGAGGAGTTAATCACAGTGTAAAACATGCCATTTCCTGTTGCACGCAGGTGGCGCTATGACTGTAACTGTACAGTGGGGCAAAAAAGTATTTAGTCAGCCACCAATTGTGCAAGTTCTCCCACTTAAAAAGATGAGAGAGGCCTGTAATTTTCATCATAGGTACACTTCAACTAGGAGAGACAGAATGAGAAAAAAAAAAAAAAAATCCACAAAATCACATTGTCTGATTATTAAAGAATTTATTTGCAAATTATGGTGGAAAAATAAGTATTTGGTCAATAACAAAAGTTAACCTCAATACTTTGTTATATACCCTTTGTTGGCAATGACAGAGGTCAAACGTTTTCTGTAAGTCTCCACAAGGTTTTTACACACTGTTGCTGGTAGTTTGGCCCATTCCTCCATGCAGATCTCCTCTAGAGCAGTGATGTTTTGTGGCTGTCGCTGGGCAACACAGATTTTCAACTCCCTCCAAAGATTTTCTATGGAGTTGAGATCTGGAGACTGGCTAGGCCACTCCAGGACCTTGAAATGCTTCTTATGAAGCCACTCCTTCGTTGCCCGGGCAGTGTGTTTGGGATCATTGTCATGCTGAAAGACCCAGCCACATTTCATCTTTAATGCCCTTGCTGATGGAAGGAGGTTTTTACTCAATCTCACGATACATGGCCTCATTCATTCTTTCCTTTACACGGATCAGTCTTCCTGGTCCCTTTGCAGAAAAACAGGTTTCCACCCCCATGCTTCACAGTAGGTATGGTGTTCTTTGGATGCAACTCAGCATTCTTTTTCCTCCAAACACGACAAGTTGAGTTTTTACCAAAAAGTTCTATTTTGGTTTCATCTGACCATATGACATTCTCCCAATCCTCTTCTGGATCATCCAAATGCTCTCTAGCAAACTTCAGACGGGCCCGGACATGTACTGGCTTAAGCAGGGGGACATGTCTGGCACTGCAGGATTTGAGTCCCTGGCGGCGTAGTGTGTTACTGATGGTAGCCGTTGTTACTTTGGTCCCAGCTCTCTGCAGGTCATTCACTAGGTCCCCCCGTGTGGTTCTGGGAGTTTTGCTCACTGTTCTTGTCATCATTTTGACCCCACGGGGTGAGATCTTGCGTGGAGCCCCAGATCGAGGGAGATTATCAGTGGTCTTGTATGTCTTCCATTTTCTAATGATTGCTCCCACAGTTGATTTCTTCATACCAAGCTGCTTACCTATTGCAGATTCAGTCTTCCCAGCTTGGTGCAGGTCTACAATTTTGTTTCTGGTGTCTTTTGACAGTTCTTTGGTCTTGGCCATAGTGGAGTTTGGAGTCTGACTGTTTGAGGTTGTGGACAGGTGTCTTTTATACTGATAACGAGTTCAAACAGGTGCCATTAATACAGGTAACGAGTGGAGGACAGAGGAGCCTCTTAAAGAAGAAGTTACAGGTCTGTGAGAGCCAGAAATCTTATTTTTTTGTAGGTGACCAAATACTTATTTTCCACCATAATTTGCAAATAAATTCTTTAAAAATCAGACAATGTGATTTTCTGGATTTTTTTTTCTCATTCTGTCTCTCATAGTTGAAGTGTACCTATGATGAAAATTACAGGCCTCTCTCATCTTTTTAAGTGGGAGAACTTGCACAATTGGTGGCTGACTAAATACTTTTTTGCCCCACTGTATATTGCCATGTAGATGTCTTCAGGCCAGGACTATTATCAAACGTGAAGTTTGGGGCAGATCGGACATTGTATGCCCGAGTTACAACAACTTCTTTTTTCATGGCGAAACATCGAACTTTGTGAGGCCGCCAAGGACACACTCTTCAGCGAAAACTCAAGATTTAACTTCGCAAAGGCCTTTAGATTAGACTGACCAAATACGATTATGATCTGAATAAATCTCTATGGAGTTTATTTAAGTACAACGTCTGGAAAATGGCAAAAAGTGCAAAAAATTTGCAGAGAAAATTCAAAATATCTCACTTCTTGTTGGGTTTTCATAGTTTGCTCCCGGGAACTTTTTTGTAGGTATTGGACTGTTACATGTGTCTACTGAATTTCATACTTGTATGTGAAACGTAGTGCGAACGGCACTTAATTGAATATAGTCATGTAGTTGAAGCAGATATACTGTTATAAATTTCCTGTGCATGTCTTTTATCATGAGATTTCAACAAGAAGAAAACTGAGCGCCCATATAGCGACAATAAACGTTATCATGCAAGTTAACCTCAGATGCAGCTGTTCCAGTGACAGACAATATTCACTGGTCAGAAACCATAACTCCATTTGAGCTTGATTTTCATAAAATTTCTAAAATTATAATGACAGATGCAAGTGTCTCACCATAGCTATATAAAGCCACAATACCATATTTGATGACAGTAGCTATGTTTCCATCCAAAGTTGCGTATTTAACTTATGCGCAAAACTGGAATACCGTATAAATCATTTGCGAATAAACCACGCGTCACTTTCCGATAAACTGGGGCCAAATATTAAAAAGAAAAATGGAAGTTGCTGCTGTAGGAGAAACCACTGTGGGCCTTTTTTCATCTATAATAAATGACTTGCGTCTCAGAGCACGAAGACAAAACGCAATAAACGCGGTCATGTCATCTTGCTTTTGGATGCGGGAGCCTGCTCTTTGGGAACGCAGACATACAAGACAGTTCTGGGAGGTAATTATACCAAACCACTTTGATGACAGACTTTGGATAAGGCATTTTCGAATGACCAAAACAACATTTCAGACGTTGTGCAGTGAGATCCCTGCACTGGTTAGTCCATTGATGCCGTCCCATCGCGCTCCAGTTCCGACAGCAAAACGCATTGCCATTGCGCTGTATAAGTTGGCTACATGCGCCGAATACAGAGTTGTGGGGGAGACATTTGTGGCCTGTTGCACAAAGCTGGTTTCAGTTGCTACCCAGGTAAATTCAAGATTAGTTTTAGCAAACTTTTTTGGGCTCAAAAAGGTGGATTGGTTTTTAGCAGTGTTCATCACCATGGTAACTTACACTGGCTAACCTGCTCTGAAGCAGGTTTTATTCTAGGTTAGAGATCGTAAACCCAAACTGGATCAATCAGCTGCAAGTAAAGATGCAATAAAGTCCCTGTATCTCTCATTCAAAATTAAAGCAGTTTATAGTGAAAAAACTTTAGAGACAAAATTGCTCATCTTTTGGTGCTAATTATTTACTTTATTTATATTATATGAATTATAATTACTTTTAATTAATATATTCATATAATTATTATATTAATTGACAAGTAGCCAAATATTAATATAATGCATGCATTCATAATTATTTTAAACATGTATTCATTTGACCTCTTTGTGAACCTATAATTATTAGGCATATTTCTTTGATTCACATCATGCATTGATAATCAGATATTCTTTCAGCTGCCTTCTCAAACCTTCGCTGCAGCAGCAGTGTTTATTCCTGCTTTGTAAACACATTCATTTCATGATAAAACTATCTCTCAATCTTCAGAAGAGAAGTGAATTGCACCATCTCTCTTCAAACGGACACTGTGATTGGCTGTTTGCCACACCTGCTTCAGAGTTAATCGCAAACTCTGGATTAAACCTGGGGGGTATTCCAGAAAGCAAGGTTAATTTACCGTCACATATACCTTGAACTCTCTGTTGATTAACCCAAACCTGGCTTACTCAAGGTATGCTGGTTCCAAAAACAAGTCCGGGAGTGAGTTCAGACAACTCAGAGTATGCCCCCGGTTAACACACAAGACATTCTGAACAGAGCAACGAATCGATGATTCACCATGGAAACAGCCGTTAAGAAAAATCGTGCCTACTTGGTGCACATCGCCACCTATTTGGTGGTTATGCAATCATTTTTTCAATGTCTTTGTAAGTAATCTTTATTGACTGAGCATAAGGATTATCTTGTTTGATGCTAATTAATTGAATGCAGATCCATGTGTGAAATGACAATAAAATAAATAATAAATATTTGAATTGAATTAACATTTAAACATTATTTTGTTATTTTTTTTTTTTGTTCTAATTCTTTAGAATTAATATATAATATTGTATATTATATAACTGAAACACATTTGGTTATATTAATAACTATATTAATTATATAAAACACATCTGAATACCTCTTAAGCAAACTAACCCTGGATCATGAGCTGCTCCGGAGCAGGTTATGTTCAGAGAGTGAGTTGCTATGGCTACTTACATACCCTGAAAGTTACCTCCGTTTTTGGAACTGAAAGTTGAGGTTATCCGCTTACTTACTCTTAAACATACCCAGGTATGTCACATAACCTGCTTTCTGGAATACCCCCCTGAGTTGACAGAGAACGTTTATACCAAGCTTTGAGAGACCGTTGAACCTGGTTTAGATCAAGTTGGATTTATCTGGATTTGTCAACTCTAAACCTACTCTGAAACTCAGAGTTTGTTCAGCTAGCTTCATGCAACAGGGGGGTATTCCAGAAAGCAAGGTTAACCTACCGTCACATATACCTTGAACTCTCGGTTGATTAACCCAAACCTTGCTTACTCGAGGTATGCTGGTTCCAAAAACGAGTCCGGGAGTAAATTCAGACAACTCAGAGTATGCCCCCGGCTAACACACAAGACAATCTCAACAGAGCAACGAATTGATGATTCATCATGGAAACAGACGCTAAGAAGCGTGCCATTCTACTTCCTCTTCTTCTTTTGTTTAATGGCGATTTACATAACTTACTTAGTGCACATCGCCACCTATTTGGTGGTTGTGCAATCATTTTTTCAATGTCTTCGTTTAATAAGTAATCTTTATTGACTGAGAATAAGGATTATATTATTTGTTTGGTGCTAGTTAATTGAATACAGATCCATGTGTGAGATGACAATAAAATAAATACATTTAAATTGCATTAACATTTAAACTTATTTTTCATTTATTTTTTATTGTAATTCTTTAGAATTAATATATAATATGGTATATTATACAACTGAAACAAATTTGGTTATATTAATAACTATATTAATTATATAAAACACATCTGAATACCTCTTAAACAAACTAACCCTGGATCATGAGCTGCTCCGGAGCAGGTTATGTTCAGAGAGTGAGTTGCTATGGTTACTTGCATACCCTGAAAGTTACCTCCGTTTTTGGAACCGAAAGTTGAGGTTATCCGCTTACTTACTCTTAAACATACCCAGGTATGTCACATAACCTGCTTCCTGGAATACCCCCCAGGCCTTTGGTGTCAGCAAAACAACAGTTCACCGTTGTGTGTATTCTGTATGTCGGGCCATTCGTGCACAAATGATAAGTAACTACATAAAATTCAAAGTCAACAAGAATCTGCACACTGCCACTGCCGCTCCCAAAAATGTATTTAAAAAGAAACAACGTTTCAACCCAAAGAGTCTTTGTCAGGTCAACAACAAGCACAAAAAGGTACAATTTATATCAGTGTGAACCATCACACCTGACCTCATTAGTGAACTAATTATACAGCATAGATAAACAGAAAAATAGATTACAAACCCAAATCACCAATATAATATAAACAGAATTAAATATGAAAAATATCCAATATATATATATATAGTAAATATCAAAACAGATAAATAAAAAAAAATGTAAAAAAAATAAAGAAATTCTCAATAAAGCATAAATAAAATAAAAAAAATAAGGGAATAATTTCGTGCAACACCAAAAACTTAATTTATATGATTAAATGCCCATGTGGTTTAGCGTATATAGGTAAAACGCAGCATTGCTTGAAAACACGCATTGCAGAACATAAAAGTAATATACGTTTGAATGACCAAAAGATCCCCATTGCTGTTCACTTTAATGTTTTTAAACACAATTTGTCAACTCTTCAATATTTAGGTATAGAACAAGTAAGAGTACCCAGAAGGGGTGGTGACATTAATAAAATTCTACTACAGAGGGAAGCTTTTTATATATATTTACACTCAATTCTTATTCTCCAAAAGGTTTGAATTGTTACATTTTGTGTATCTTTTTCCTTTTTTCATATCTTATCATATTTTATTCTGTTTACATTACATTGGTTATTTGGGTTTGTAATTAATTTATTTGTTGATTTATGCTTTATTGAGAATTTTTTTTTTCATTTATCTGTTTTGATATTTACTATATATATTGGTATATTGGTTATTTGTCATATTTAATTATGTATGCACAACTACCAAATGTGCATTTCTACATTTAAACTAATACTTCACAATTTATTGGTGATTTGGGTTTGTAATCTATTTTTCTGTGTATCTATGCTGTATTCTAAAATGTATTCCATTACATTGAATTTAATTACTAAACTAAATTATATCAACTACATTACTTGAATATATATGATAATTGAAATGAGCTGGATGACATCACCGTTTTCTCCAGAGCGGCTGTACAGCCGATTCATAATCTGTTGAATTATTTTCCAGTTTAACACTGTGAAGCTGCTTTGAAACAATCTGCATTATAAAAAGCGCTATATAAATAAAGTTGACTTGACTTGACTTAACATTGGATGATTGGGTAATTAGTTCATTAATGAGGTCAGGTGTGATGGTTCACACTGATATAAATTGTACCTTTTTGTGCTTGTTGTTGACCTGACGAAGACCTTTTAAGTTGAAACGTTGGTTCTTTTTAAATACATTTTTGGGAGCGGCAGTGTGCAGATTCTCGTTGACTTCGAGTTCAATGCTTCATTCAATCTAGCACCTGCAAAAAGTTTGTTGGATGTGCGCACAATTCTTCTTTTAACTGCATAAAATTACCTGAGCTGCCTGAGGCACGTGAGATAACTCGACGCAACTACATCACCCACCATGTACCACAAGTACAGGTGCTGGTCATATAATTAGAATATCATCAAAAAGTTGATTTATTTCACTAATTCCATTCAAAAAGTGAAACTTGTATATTATATTCATTCATTACACACAGACTGATATATTTCAAATGTTTATTTCTTTTAATTTTGATGATTATAACTGACAATTAAGGAAAATCCCAAATTCAGTATCTCAGAAAATTAGAATATTACTTAAGACCAATAAAAAGAAAGGATTTTTAGAAATCTTGGCCAACTGAAAAGTATGAACATGAAAAGTATGAGCATGTACAGCACTCAATACTTAGTTACCTGAATTACTGCAGCAATGCGGCGTGGCATGGAGTCGATCAGTCTGTGGCACTGCTCAGGTGTTATGAGAGCCCAGGTTGCTCTGATAGTGGCCTTCAGCTCTTCTGCATTGTTGGGTCTGGCATATCGCATCTTCCTCTTCACAATACCCCATAGATTTTCTATGGGGTTAAGGTCAGGCGAGTTTGCTGGCCAATTAAGAACAGGGATACCATGGTCCTTAAACCAGGTACTGGTTGCTTTGGCACTGTGTGCAGGTGCCAAGTCCTGTTGGAAAATAAAATCTGCATCTCCATAAAGTTGGTCAGCGGCAGGAAGCATGAAGTGCTCTAAAACTTCCTGGTATACGGCTGCGTTGACCTTGGACCTCAGAAAACACAGTGGACCAACAACAGCAGATGACATGGCACCCCAAACCATCACTGACTGTGGAAACTTTACACTGGACCTCAAGCAACGTGGATTGTGTGCCTCTCCTCTCTTGCTCCAGATTCTGGGACCCTGATTTCCAAAGGAAATGCAAAATTTACTTTCATCAGAGAACATAACTTTGAACCACTCAGCAGCAGTCCAGTCCTTTTTGTCTTTAGCCCAGGCGAGACGCTTCTGGCGCTGTCTGTTGTTCAAGAGTGGTTTGACACAAGGAATGCGACAGCTGAAACCCATGTCTTACATACATCTGTGCGTAGTGGTTCTTGAAGCACTGACTCCAGCTGCAGCTGGACTTTCCTTAGTTGTCAGTTATAATCATCAAAATTAAAAGAAATAAACATTTGAAATATATCAGTCTGTGTGTAATGAATGAATATAATATACAAGTTTTACTTTTTGAATGGAATTAGTGAAATAAATCAACTTTTTGATGATATTCTAATTACATGACCAGCACCTGTATATGGAGCTCTGGATGGAACAAATATCCCTGTTTTGGCTCCGCTGAGGGTTACAAGAATTACGTGAACAGAAATGGTCACATGAATTTTTTGATGCGCATTGATAAATTTATTCGGTTAAAGTGTTTCCATCGTAATTTATGCGCACATCTTCATATCGGATTTTCTTCTAAAATAATTTATTCTACTCAATTGAGCGCATACGTTTTTTTATGCACATTTTTATAATTTATGCGCAACTTGGCGGTTTTTTATGCAATATCCCAAAATGCGCATAAAATAGGTGGATGGAAACATGGCTAGTGTTTAATTAAATATGATGTGTCCGTACGACAGCAACGATATGCAAATGTATTGTTTTATCATTCACATTAAATGTGAGTGCTACTTTTAATTTAATATCTAGTTTTAATATGCCATTTGAAGCAATGCAATTTTGTTCTATTTTTATACAGTGGTGTGCCGTATGATTTTTTTTTCCTTATTAAAACTGTTCCGTGGCACGTGGACATCTACAGGCAGATACAGACAGCCTAGAACATGAACACGATGTGCAAAGTCTCACGCATTTCCTCCCTTAGAGTTTTACGTTAAGCCTTGTCCTAGAAACCCGTTATAAAGAAAACGCTTAACCTGGCTTAATGTAGTACGACAGTGATATTAAAAGACCAAACTCCAAAGGCCTACATACCTTATTAATATAGCAGATAAAAAGAAGCCTACAAATATGAGCACAACTGGGGAGTTTCACTTTAAGTGTTTTCTTTTTAACAAGAGAGGAAATGCGTGAGACTTTGCACATCGTGTTCATGTTCTAGGCTGTCTGTACAGGCTAAGCGTTTCTCCCATAGAGCCTATTATAAAAGAAAACGCTTAATGCAGTGAGACGGTGATATTAAAACTGAGTAGGCTATACACTTTATTGAACATTGAATTGCATATTAAGCATTTTATAATGCTTTTCTATGGGAGAAAAATGTTGTGATGAACAGTGTTGTGTTTATAACCTGATTTAATCTGCTTGCCTATACAAAGCATGCGTTATTAATACCTTTTTAATGTTAGCCTACTGTTAAGCGTTTTCCTCGTCTTTATAGCGAGGAAACATTAAGCGTCTTACAGGCAGAGGAACGCGTACGGTGCCGTTGTCTGTTTTGGCAGGATACTGCCATCTAGTGGTAGCAGGTTTTCTTAGACAGCTGTGTGTGTGGATCGTGCAAGGCTAAACCGGCGAAATGAAAGTTTCAAAATCCAAATGAATCAAATAGGATCGACTCACAAACGAGTCAATTAATGCATGCGCGTCACCGGATCCACAAATGCACATCTTACTCGTTGCACGCACAAATTATGACCTACATTAATACAAAATCGAAGTTTTGTATTCACAATTATGTCTCTATTTGTACAAAATGCTGCACATTCATGTAAATCTGGATTTTGCACACACAAGTTGTAAAGTATTAGTTTAAATATAGAAATGCACATTTGGTAGTTGTGCATACATTAATACTTAGCACCAGGCGTATTCACTGGTAGTTGTTTATGTGTGGGTTGTGAAATGCTTGAAAAGGCGAAAAGAAAGTCTCAAAATCCAAATGAATACGCACATCTGCTGTATTGCATGCGCAAATTATGATACACTAATGCAAAATAAAACATTTTTATTCACAAAAATGTCTCTATTTGTACAAATCGCTGCACATTCATGTAATTTTGCACACACAAGTTGAAAGGCATTTGTTTGTGGATAGTAAAACATATCAGCAACATTTATCAAGTTCATGGATAAGTGTGCGTGCATTTATTAATCATTTTGACACTGAAATCAGCCCATACTTTTGCCCCATGCTGGTTTTACCCCGTGTGGTAAACGGCCCCCTTGCCACCTCATACATTTATACGATTTTTAAACAAATTGAACCACTTTTATGATTTATTTTCACACAAAATCTGTTGCTCCATAAATGTTCAATACAAAACAAACAAAAAAAAAGGTTTTCAAGAGAGATTTAAAAAGTGAAAGGGGAGGAGCAGCCCTAAGTTGCGCTGGCAGGCTGTTCCACAACCTAGGTCCCAACACTGAAAAGGCTCTATCTCCTTTACGTTTCAGCCTTGTACAAGGAACCATGAGTACGTTTTGGTTACCCGATCGTAAGACTCTAGCCCCATTGTACCCTACTATGAATGTGTAAATGAGCATAATATGGGCACTTTATAGGATCCTCTATTTAATAAAAAATAAATTGCCAAAGACCACCCAGAATACTCAAACACCACTCCACTTCCAAGAAACCACATAGACAGTGATGTTTAAAAAAAGGAAACGTTTTTTTCTTTGTACATATGACAACAATGTTGAAACGATCCCCTTTCACACAGATCTGTGAAAACAACTAAAATGCTGTATTATGCATGCCAGGTCAGTAGTTGGCAATGTCACTTTGTAAAGAAACACTACGTGCCTACGCACATATGTATTCTTTTACAGAGCACTCGCCAAACGTGTGTGCCTATAGACTGAACACTTAATACTCATGTGCATGGCATTACCGTTTTCACAGATTTGCATTTTTGTAGTTTACACAAAGATGATACCGGTATTGTTTTCAAAAACTTGCACTTTGAAACCCGTTTTCAAAAGTTTGCATTTTCAAGCCCCCAAAATGATGTTGTCATATAAATGAACAGCCGAAACACACATAACGTTTTTTAATTTGTAGTTGGAAATGTGTAAACGGCCCCTAGCCATCACCTAATAGTAACTTCCAAGCAATACCCAAGTAACCATTCAGAACAACCATAGCAATGGGTTAAGGCATATAACCTTCACACATCAAATCTTTTTTCAAACTGTTAAAGTATTCAAAACTACATTAGGCCTAAATAACCTGTCAGACAGGCCTTTATCAAGCAAACCTTCAAAGTTTCTATTGGCAAACTTTCTTTGCGTACTTTAAATTGCTCTTCATATACAAAGTCATATCTATTTTAAATGTAAATTGCAAGATTTTACGTTTTTCCTGAGCTAGAAAAGATTGGACAGTTTGCTGTATATAATTCATTTGGAGTGAGCGGCAAGATTCTGCATGGGTATCTATGGATGCGCAACAATGTGTGAAAAAGGGGATTGGGTGAATGAAAAGAAGTCATTTTCTCAATATTGCCCACCCTTGACCTGACTAATGCAGACATTAGAAGCAGATGACTGAACAGAAGAGTCAAAGGGCCAAATTTCAAATGGCCTATTGAATCTTAAAACAATTCAAACCATTCAAAATATGCAATCTCTGCCTTAAAGTCTCAATCTTAAGTACAACATAACAAGGTGATTGTTCTTATTTAGACTCAGATGTGACTGAAAGTAATGATTTGTTAGAGTTTGACTAATTCAATGAGTCAGTGAGCCATTTTAAAATGCCTAATTTGAGATTCATTTGTCTCAAATAATTCATTTTGACCAAATCATTCAAAAGAACCAGTTATTAAGGAAACAAAAATATTTCTGTACAGTGGCCCATATACATCAACAAAATGTCAACAAAATCAAACCTCATTATAATCATTCCGTTCCACTATTTTCAGGTAATAATGAAAACCATCTCCTGACACCTAACACAACTATTTCTACTTCCTGTAGACAGTTTTAATTGGGAAGTATAAACAGCTGCATGTGTGACACACAGCAGTACCTGAGACAGATGATTCGTGTGGGAAGAGTTGAGTTTTATTTATGGCCATAGTTCGACAGTCATCAACAGATTGACAGCTATGTACATACTCTGTGGAATTTTTGCATTGACCTTCACCATTTTAAACATGATTTCTTATAAAAATTAGGAAATAATAGTCTGTCTATCCATCCATTCATCCATCCATCCTTTTTTCCTAACAGCTTATCCTATGTAGGACCAGTGTGACTCAAAATAAACAGAAGGAAAAATTTAGGAATGTTCTCCTTCTCATTTTGTGTTCGACATAAGAACATAATTTAGAACAACATGAGGGTGAGTAAATCCCTGTTGAAAAAAAACAGCATATGCTGGTTAGGTATGTTTTGAAGCATGGCAGCTTGTTCGAGCTGGTTTGACCTGGTCCTTAGTTGGTCATGAGCTGGTTTAAGCTAGTCCTGAGCTGGTTATAAGCTGGTCCTTAGCTGGAGCTAGCTTCTTAAGACCAGCACTTGATCAGCTTAAACCAGCTCATGACCAGCTAAGGAACAGCATTAACCAGCTTAAACCAGGTCAAACCAGCTGCCATGCTTCAAAAGATACCTAACCAGCAAATGCTGTTTTTGTTCAACAGGGATGCTGACAGAAATATCAATTGACTACCATAGTAAGGGGGGGGGGGGGGGGGGGGGGGAGGTTGGGAATGGCTGCCGAGATCTGCTTGATTACAAACATTCTTCCAAATATCTTCCTTTGTGTTCAACAGAACAACGAAACTCATATAGGTTTGGAACAACTTGAGGGAGAGTAAATGATGAACTATCCCTTTAAGTGTAATTAATCATCACTGTCTGTGTGCTACATGAGGCTTATTTCGTTATTCGTTTAAACATTCCCCTTAAAAACATTGACAGCATTTTCACTTTAGTTATAAAACACAGAACAGTACTTGTTCCTGTCAGAGGAACACATAGCAAGCTGAGATGACTGTGCATGCTGTCTTGACATTGCTTGCAACGTGTCACCTCATGCACTAACAGTACATGATGGCTGTAAACAATATTTATGTTCTTGTGGATTGTTATTGGTCTCTACCTAATCCTCAGAGGAGAACTGCTAATGCTTCTGAACACAGAGAGGTAAATAGCACATGAATGAACTAACAAAGTCTAAAAGACCATAATACTGATGTCCGTAAGAAACAGTATAATGACATATGTGAGTGCTCGTACTTACTGTGATGATTCCTTGTGTTTTTATGATTTATAAAACAAGCACTTCTCACCTGCTATTTTATAGTGTTTTGTCAATGTACTTTTGATCTTTTATATTAAAAAAATCACAAATCTAACCTTTCATTGAAGTAAAACAATTGAAAGTGGGGGGTAAATCACATTATGAAATAAATGCTTTTCTCCAAAACATGTTGACCATAATTATTGGCACCCCGTTTATTAAATACTTTTTGCCAAGATAACAGCTCTTAGTCTTCTCCTATAATGCCTGATGAGTTTGGGGAGCACCTGACAAGAGATCAGAGACCATTCCTCCATACAGAGTCTCTCTTCCGATCCTTCAGATTCCAGCTGATCAGCCATTATAGAACAAGACTCTGAGCTGTTATCTTGGCAAAAGGAGGTTGCAAAAAGTATTTAATAAAAGGGTGCCAATAATTATGGCCATTGTGTTTTGGAGAAAAGCATTTACCCCCTTTCAATTGTTTTACTTCAATGAAAGGTTCGGTTTTTGTGATTTTGTTTTTAAAAATAAAATATCAAAAGGATAAACAATGGAGATTTATTTTTACAGCCCTATTTGATCATATTTACCAGGGGTGCCAATAATTCTGACCACACCTGTAGATGAGATAGAGCAGGATCTAACTGCAACAATTTTTATGTATTAACAAACTTAACATAAAACGTCTCAAGATACGATTGTAACCTTTGTTCCCAGAGAAGGGAAAGAGACGCTGAGCCTCCAGCATGACAGCGTCTGAAACACGTGTGAAACTAGACCAATCCTGATTGGCATTGCGCCGTGACGTACCGTGTGATAGCGTACTATGGAAGCTACTAAGTGAATCTGACACACAATAGTGTCAGCTTCTGAAGGCTGAAGCTAGTTGCTCTCAGGCATTCAGGTGTCTTCTCAGGGAACAAAGGTTACAGTTGTAACCTGAGATGTTCCCTTTTGAGGGAACTCATGCTGCATCGTATAACGAAATACGCCACACTGACTAATGCCTGCTCTGGTGTGAAACCTGGCTGGGTACAGCTCAGGACGAGAGCACAAAAGAACCCACCATGGAAGAAGCAAGTGTCTCCCCAACAGTCCACCGCTTAACAGTGCATGGAAGGCAGCTATGGCCGCCATGTAAACCTTAAGGGTGGATGGGGAAAGATCCCCAGAGAAACATCCTTGAAGGAACTCCAGCACTGAAGCCACTGGGCAGTTAACTGGATCCAACTGACGCTCTCTGCACCATAAAATGCTAGGAGGCCTGCTAGGAGTGTTATGAGGTCCGAGAACCAGACTTGGGCTGGCCAGAAAGGGGCTACAAAGAGTAGACTGATCCCGTCCCAGAGGACCCTCTCTAGAACTCCCGGGAGCAGAGCAATCGGGGGGGAAATGTACAGGCGCCTATACCATGAGGAAGAACCACAGTGGACAGTGGGTTGTCTCTTGAGATTCAAATAGATCCATTTCTGCTTGGTCAAACTTCTTCTAGATCATCTCCACTGTCTCGGGGTGAAGTCTCCATTTCTGGGCCTCAGCCCCTGCCTCAAAAGAATGTCTACCCCCACATTCTGCTCTCCAGGGATATACATATCTCTGAGTGACAGCAGTTTGCCCTGAGACCAGAGGAGGACCTGATGCACCAGTCTGCACAGGGAGCGCGACATCAGGGCCCCCTAATAAATTAGGTGCTGAGTGGCCTTCCATGACCGCTTCCCAGCCCACGAGGGACGCATCTGTTGTTACAGTTTTTCTGATGACACAACGGTCCCAGCCCAGAACCCGGACTCCCTCTCAGGAGGATGAACACGTTCTACGGCCTCCTTTGCCAAGAGGGACTGAACTTCCTTTTCCAGCACCCAACCCTGCTTTGGGCCCACCACAGTATACAACATGCCTTTGATCCTTTGTGGTCGAGACCCGAATTGAATTCTTTACCCCTTTTCTACCGTACACAGGGCTCAGTGAAATATGTTTGGCAGAAGTTTTCATGCTTCTATATAATTTTCTAGGGGGATCAGTCTTTTGAGACTAACCGCGGATGCTTTTCAAAAACTGAGTTCAGTGCCCTGAAGCAGCTGGCCAACAGAGAGATACCGAATGTAATTTTCTATAGGCGAGTTCCACAGAGCCACAACAATTTTGTCCAGACACTGCGATTTGCATTCAGAGGCTTTCACCTGGTGTCAGGACCTCTTCCTCGAAGCCTTCTTCGAGAGAATAACAGTCCTCAGTTTAGTCGTCAGCTTACATTTACAGTACGACAACAATACTCTAATATTAACCTGATTAAGACAATACTCTGATTAAGAAACTACCATGTAAACAGCAATTTCTAATGACCTTAATCCGGCTAAAGTCATACTCGGCTTCAAGCAACTCCCTCCCACCAGTCCTTACTTTGTACTGTCGTACCTCTGAGTTTGTCACGGTGGCAGAGGAGGCCCATTGCTGGAGAATTTGTATCCGCCGTCGTCATGACAAATAATTAACTGCACTTGATGCTTTTGTAAAATTTTAAAATGAAACACCCAAAACTGTAAATGGTAAAATTCTGGAGGGAATGTCGGACTGTGTGCCATTAATCAATCTATGTTCTGTAACATGTAAAACAGGAACATGAACGGAATATTCTAAAAGCAACTCATGTAAACACCTCAGAATATTGTCTTATTCGGATTAAGGTCAATAATTTGATTACTGCTGTCCATTTAAACTTAGTCATTGTCACACTGGAGGCGTTCCCCAAAGTGCAGTAATTGCAATTAAAAAATAAATTATAGTGGGAACTGATTTTATCTTCTAAAAATTCTTGGGCCAGCTTAAGTTTGACTTGAGGCTCCTAAAAGTTTATGAAAACCTTTTAGGCCACTGTATAATGTAATATATTTTGTCTCTCACACTCTCAGTCCATGAAGGCCACGTTTGCCTAGAAACAGATGGGCAATTCTAATGAGAATTGTATTCACTGCTTGACGCATCACTCATTGGCCAAGCTGTAAAGCATTGATTGATTGATTGAAATCACAGACAGCCTCATATCCAACTGCAGACCTATAAGTAACACAAAGATTGAGGCTGCCATTGTGCTTGTTATGCTCTAGGTCAAGAGGTCAAAATGTATTGAAGACAGTAATATCATTCTGCAGACTTTCTGCAATTTGAGACGGACCCTTGGATGAGATTATGTGAGGAAGCATTTTGTCAGAAGCCACTGTTCAAGCTATTGATATGGGCAGAGAACCAGAGCTAGAAGTATGAGACAGTTAAAGAAAGTGTCAGATGGTAACAGATCAGTGAGGAGCGAGGTAGGGATAGGAGCAGCATGATTTTGCCTGGAGCTAAGAGCATATCTTTTATTTTTGAAAAGTCAGAGCTTTTGTGTTTTGTCTTGCTCCAGAATTGCTGTTATACCACACAGAAGCATATGGGGGAGTTTCATACTAATTTTAACCAATTATAGATCAGTTACAAGGATAAAATTACTATCACTATCAGTAACCACCATCCTCTTGAGGGAGAAGTTGAGAGACACCTTTGTACAAAAGATTTATGTGAGAAATAATAATGCAGTTATTATTGTTAACTAAAAAAAACATTTTATTTACATGAAATACACTCACCTAAAGGATTATTAGGAACACCTGTTCAATTTCTCATTAATGCAATTATCTAATCAACCAATCACATGGCAGTTGCTTCAATGCATTTAGGGGTGTGGTCCTGGTCAAGACAATCTCCTGAACTCCAAACTGAATGTCAGAATGGGAAAGAAAGGTGATTTAAGCAATTTTGAGCGTGGCATGGTTGTTGGTGCCAGACGGGCCGGTCTGAGTATTTCACAATCTGCTCAGTTACTGGGATTTTCACGCACAACCATTTCTAGAGTTTACAAAGAATGTTGTGAAAAGGGAAAAACATCCAGTATGCGGCAGTCCTGTGGGCGAAAATGCCTTGTTGATGCTAGAGGTCAGAGGAGAATGGGCCGACTGATTCAAGCTGATAGAAGAGCAACTTTGACTGAAATAACCACTCGTTACAACCGAGGTATGCAGCAAAGCATTTGTGAAGCCACAACACGCACAACCTTGAGGCGGATGGGCTACAACAGCAGAAGACCCCACCGGGTACCACTCATCTCCACTACAAATAGGAAAAAGAGGCTACAATTTGCACGAGCTCACCAAAATTGGACAGTTGAAAACTGGAAAAATGTTGCCTGGTCTGATGAGTCTCGATTTCTGTTGAGACATTCAGATGGTAGAGTCAGAATTTGGCGTAAACAGAATGAGAACATGGATCCATCATGCCTTGTTACCACTGTGCAGGCTGGTGGTGGTGGTGTAATTGTGTGGGGGATGTTTTCTTGGCACACTTTAGGCCCCTTAGTGCCAATTGGGCATCGTTTAAATGCCACGCCCTACCTGAGCATTGTTTCTGACCATGTCCATCCCTTGACATGACAATGAGTTCACTGTACTAAAATGGCCCCCACAGTCACCAGATCTCAACCCAATAGAGCATCTTTGGGATGTGGTGGAACGGGAGCTTCGTGCCCTGGATGTGCATCCCACACATCTCCATCAACTGCAAGATGCTATCCTATCAATTTGGGCCAACATTTCTAAAGAATGCTTTCAGCACCTTGTTGAATCAATGCCACGTAGAGTTAAGGCAGTTCTGAAGACGAAAGGAGGTCAAACACAGTATTAGTATGGTGTTCCTGATAATCCTTTAGGTGAGTGTATATCTGAAATACATCATTACATCTGAAATAAATTAAAATACATAAACTTATTTTATTTCAGCTTGTTGACAACTCAACATTTCTCATTTTCATTTAGCAAAGTTTATTACAAATAAATAAATAATAATATTAAAAAACACCACCAGCAGCAGCAGCAGCCTGAACCACTGATACAAGGAAGAATGGATCCATTCTTTCATGTTATTAATGCCAAATTCTGACCCTACCATCTGAATGTTTTGTATTGGCACCTGGTGTGGTCTTCTGCTGCTGTAGCTGTCCAAACGTTCGACATGTTGTGTGTTTAGAGATGCTCTTCTGCAGACCCTGGTTGTAAGAAGTGGTTATTTGAATTACTGTTGCCTTTATCTCAACTCAAACCAGTCTGGCCATTCTCCTCTGACCTCTGGCATCAACAAAGCATTTTCATCCACAGAACTGCTGCTCACAGACGAGTGTCTGTAAGCCCTAGAAATAGTTATGCATGAAAATCCCAGTAGATTAGCAGTTTCTAAAATACTGCACAACAGACTTCCCGGCCTTCAGCTACACTTTGTCCCTCCACCCCTTCGGTGCTGTCGGATTCTGCCTTTCCTCCAGCTCTGCCTTGGTCCTCAGTCACACCAGCTCCACCTCAGTTCTTCTGGTACATCTGCTTAAAAGCATTTGTCAAATTTACTTTTAGGTTTTGCTTCCTGCTTTTTTGTTGCCACTTGCTACACTCCCAGGCAGAGTACACAAAACTTGTCTGTGTCCCCACCTGTAATGTATCTAGGACAGGGATGCCCACACTGTTTGTACTGCCTTTCACTCGTCATTTTTTCTCACTTTTTATTCTCTTTGGAACAGACAACACCACATAGTATGGACAACAATAAATAGTGGACTGTTTCACACACAGAGCACTTGCTGAAGAACAGAAGCTGACACTATTGTGTGCAGTTCTTTGTCCGCGCGTGTGCTCCTGTTTTCTCCTATTTGGATTATATAATTTGTTTTGTGTTATTATTAAATAATCCTTTCTTCTCCTCGTTTTGCCTGACCAGCCATGACTGACGTGAATGAATAAATGCCAGTTTCTAACATTTAAGGATCTACGTGGAGACATTCATTAAGGATTTTAACCCCACAGTGCTGTTAAACAGATGGATTTACTCACTGAAATGTATTGCTGCGCTACCAAACTGTCAAATTAAAAGATTTGGGGGATGTTGTCTGTGATTTTGCAAGAAATAAAGCATTAATATTTTAAACATACAATCGTTCACCCAGATCCAGGCCCAGTTCTTGGCAGCTATGGAAGGGTGGGATGGCAGATATCCTGGTTACAGGATACAGGTATCCTTACAACTGAACTCTACATATGAATTTTATACATTTAAATTATGTTCTTGCTCCCTCCATGCAATAAACAGTTTTTGGTATGATCCATTTTAGTGGCGGCCAAATGACACTTTAAAATCAATCAGTGCTTAAAGGAACACTCCGACTTTTGGGACTTTGGCTTATTCACTGTATCCCCCAGAGTTAGATAAGTCCATACATACCATTTTTATCTGTGTGTGTGCCATAACTCTGTCTGACGCACCCACCGCTAGCCTAGCTTAGCACAAAGACTGGAAGTAAATGGCTCCAGCTAGCCTACTGCTCAATAAGTGACAAAATAACGCAAACATTTTCCTATTTACATGTTGTGATGTGTATAGTCACAATGTGTACAAATAACAAGGTTACATGAGACACAGCCATCGTATAAATGTATACATTCTAGGGACTATATTCTCAGAAGGCGAAGCACTGCTACTTCTGCTTAGTGATTTGCTCGCAGCACCTGAGAAGCAGCGTTGTTACTTCCGTCAACAAAACCTGCGTGACTAGGTAGTTAGTAACGAACGTGACTGTTGATCATGGCTGACTTTGAGGAATTATCAGAGGATTTTTACTTCGTATCAAACCAAAACCCGGAACCATATCGTTTTGAGCCAGAATACACAGACGAGGAGTTACAAACTTTGGAAGCTGAGAGACAAAACGCCGAACAGACTGAGGTCGAGGGGAGAATCAGAATGAACACAAAAAGTGGTGTAAATGTGGAACATGCCAACCTATGCCGACAGAAACCGAGTGCCTTTGTAGGAAATAGAGTAGAGTCGCACAGTTTTCTTTACCGCATCCGTGATATTTAGGATTTAAGATAATATTTGTTTATTTTATTGTATTTGCTTGATTTATTAACGGATCAAGATTAAAGGAAGATTTTTCATGAAGAAGACGGATTACGTGGATTGTTTTTATTGGGCACAGAGCGAGCTGACTGGAAACTTATGCGATGCAAACATACACTACCCAGTAAATGCTTTTATTATTATTAAACATTTTGTTAGACACTTTATTTCCACCTTTAGAACATTTTCGTAATTTTTATTCAAAGTAAATGCCTTTTCGATGTGATGTGTGATGGGAAAAGGGATCAGAGCAAGCTCTGCAAAAGGCGAATTCGAACCCGCGGGTCAATCGCGTCAAAACCAATATCCATAAGCCTTACGCTCTACTGATTGCGCCACTGAAGACATAGATATTTGTGTGTTTTTTATTATATTGTTAGGCGGAGCTAGTGCGGATAGAAATAAAAAATATTCCAGACTTTTCAAGGGCCCTCTCTCCCCTTGGGGCCCTGGTAATCAGTACTGGTTTTACCCCCATTCCGACGCCCCTGGTTACAGTAGGCTTGTCATCTAAAAACATAACGGAACACTTACCGCAGCCGCTCCACTTTGTCCTGTCTGTACTACCGATGGGATGGCTGTATCCTTCAGCACACGTTTCATGGCCCTTGTGGCAAATTCCATTTTTTCAAAATAGTCATCCTCAGTGAAATGTTCTGAGCAAACGCGATGGTACTTGATGATGGCTACAGGTGTGTTTGGATCTATATCCAGAGCAAGTAGCCATAGATTCATCAGGTCAGCGTTTTGGATTGGAATTCTATGAAATATCATGGTATTACCTGGTCTCCCCTGTTTATTGTCGCAGTTCTTTACAATACAGCGAACACCCATGATTGTAAAATATCTAGTAATTGCTGACTCTATTACTCCAACTCTATTACTCCTTGTTATTTGTACACCCTGTGACTATACACATCACAACATGTAAATAGGAAAATGTTTGCGTTATTTTGTCACTTATTGATCAGTAGGCTAGCTGGAGCCATTTACTTCCAGTCTTTGTGCTAAGCTAGGCTAGCGATGGGTGCGTCAGACAGAGTTATGGCACGCACGGAGATGAGAAAGGTATGTATGGACTTATCTAACTCTGGGGGATACAGTGAATAAGCTAAAGTCCCAAAAAGTCGGAGTGTTCCTTTAAGTGTGCCACACGAGTCCTGAAAAGTGAAGCCAAAGCGTTTCGATCGCCCCCAGGTGGCTGGATGCAGTATAGGTCATAAACCCCGCCCTCACCATGAAATGTAATGGGACATAGTCAAACGAAACAATAAAATTACACTTCAAATACATTTTTTCCAAAGATAGTTTCTGTCATTTTAGGCAGTTTTTATCACGCTGATGTTAGTTCAAGTGTTAAATAAGTTTCTTTTTAGTTTTTGATGCTATAAAAACAGGGGTTTGATGTTATGATTGACAGCTGAGATTGACAGTTTCTCTGAGTGAAGTAGTCACTGAGGCACTAACGGACATTTTTCGGGGACTTCGGGAGGAGTTTGAAGCTTTATCTTTAATCTCTACATTTCCATAACTGTTTATTTCACAAAAAGTTGTTGATTAGGCGGGAGTGTGGGCGGGACCTTGATATCACGGCTCCACTTCGTGCTCACTGCGCAGACTCGGGCTCCAAGATGTCAGCGCCATATTTGAACACTGGCAGCTTCACTTACGTCAATGGAAGAGAGTGAAGGCGCGTCGTCCATCTTTTTTTAGTCTATGATCAGTGCTATAGAAATTAATATTAATATGTACAAGTTTACAATAATAAATTAATTCGCACCTTGATAGAAGCAAATTTTTCAGCCTGTTTTGGCTCGTGTGATTGTCAGCCTCTGCTTTCCCGCTAAATTACTGAAGTGTGTGAATGTATAACGTGCTTCGCCGTCACTTTCAGAAAATAAAAATAAGCCTACAATTATTTGGTGTTATTATTATTATACAGCCCTTCATTAAACTTCTCAATACACAGCCCACCTCAGATTGTTTTTAATCAATGCACAAATAATAAAGAAAAATAAACAAATTAACCCTATCTGAGCCTGAATTCTGGGTGGGCTAGGCCCACCACTGCTCATGCCTAGATACGGCCCCTCCCAGATCCTGTATTAGAGTGCATGAACAGACAGATTTACTAAAATGAAAACAAGAAAAGGATCATGAATGCATTAAAATAAAAATAACAATAATGTAACGAAACACTACTAACTGTTGGATCAAATACCTACTGTCACAGTTTTTAAAAATATAGCTGAGTTCGTATCGTTGCTTCTGATACTTATAGCTCCACAACACAGTCAATTTCAATTTATACATTGAAAGGGTGATCGTTTGATGGAATGAAAGAAAACCACAGAATATTTATTTCCATTTGCTGCTCTTTAGCAATAATGTACAGAACAGCAATTATGTGTCTGCTGTATGCCACAGAGAAATTACACAACCTCTGAGCTGAAGGTAGCTGAAAAAAATACTTTACACAAATAATTCTTTTTTGAATAGTTACTGTCTGTGAGGCACAACCCACTTATTCAGTGTTGAAAAAGTAAAAATATATGTAAAACTCTTGAAGAATGTGTATACACTTATAATTATTATTTTCTTTAACATACACTGCATACAGTGATATCCATTTTTTTTTCATGCACGTCATAATGATAATGAGATTTTAATTAAAACATAAGCTACTGTTTATGAAATATGACTATAATAATGTATCATCAATGTTTTTGGAAAGGAAACATCTAAAACAATATACATTTTTCAAATCATTTCATAATTGTCAATAATGTTGTGCATAGCCATAAAAGCAATAACACTGGTAAAATAAAGCACTTTGTTAGCAGGATAATTCACCCAAAAATGAAAATTATCTCATAATTTACTCACCCTCAAGCCATGTGTATATGACATTCTTCTTTCAGACGAATACAATCGGAGTTATAATAAAATATGTCCTGGCTCTTTCAATCATTATAATGGCAGTGAATGGCAGCCCTAAAATTTAAAGCCCAAAAAAGTGCATCCATCCATTATAAAAGTAATCCATTCACTGCAATTATAAATCTTGGAAGAGCCAGGACATTTTTAATATAACTCTGATTGTATTCGTCTTAAAGAAGAATGTCATATACACCTGGGATGGCTTGAGGGTGAGTAAATCATGGGGTAATTTTCATTTTTGAGTGAACTATCCCTTAAACTCAAACAAATGCATCCTTTATGAGAATGATCATCCTTTATGTTTATACAACATAAACATAATATTTCTCGTGATCTCCAAAATGTTGGCGACAATGAGGCGACCCACTCCATGTAAAATAAAACAAGTAGGCATAATTTGTAGCAAACGTCTAAAAAGTACTGTGTGTAAAACTTTTTTTTAATGAGGAATAAATTACTGATTGCACCTTTAAACCCTTTCACTTTTTATTTATTGCATTGTGGGCAGCACTATCTCCCTTCCCCCAACACTTCTCAGTTGAGATTGATGACAAGAGAATGTTAGTGCACTCACTTTAAAACTAATCACCAGCTGCCAATCTTAAACAGGAGCCTGAAGCCCCCAGTGGCCCTCGGCAGTAAATAACACATTCTGTCTGACACCCACTTCTTGTCCCATGGCCAATTTAATTCTTCCACTGTCTCTTCTGTTTGCTTTGCATTCTAGTGTAATGCCTCTCTCTCTCTCTCTCTCTCTCTCTCTCTCTCTCGCTCTCTCTCTTTCTGTGTCTAATCTTGATTATAGAGTAGCCAGAGGATGACTTAGGTGAATCAGATGCAACATGGAAACATTAGCTTTTGCTTGTGGGTTTTAAAAAATGAATTATTACTGGATCCAGTTCGAGGACCGTATACATGTATCTGATGTTAAAATCCATTTCCTGGTACAAAATGCCACTGACCTTCCTAAAACTGCACCAGTGGAATTGCAGCCATCAGAAACTGAAGGTATTGCATTCTGTGCTTACAAAATGCACAAAAGAGTGATATAAAGTCAGAATTGTATGTTATAAAGTCAGATGCTTTTTTAACTCGCAATTCTGACTTTATATCTCACAATTCTGATTTTATATCACACAATTCTGACTTTATATCTCACAATTCTGACTTTATAACTCGCAATTCTGACTTTATATCTCACAATTCTGATTTTATAACTCGCAATTCTGACTTTATATCTCGCAATTCTGACTTTATATCTCGCAATTCTGACTTTATATCTCGCAATTCTGACTTTATATCTCGCAATTCTGACTTTATAACTCGCAATTCTGACTTTATATCACACAATTCTGACTTTATATCACGCAATTCTGACTTTATATCTCTCAATTCTGACTTTATATCACACAATTCTGACTTTATATCACGCAATTCTGACTTTATATCTCTCAATTCTGACTTTATATCACGCAATTCTGACTTTATATCTCACAGTTCTGACTTTATATCTCACAATTCTGACTTTATATCTCTCAATTCTGACTTTATATCTCTCAATTCTGACTTTATATCACGCAATTCTGACTTTATATCTCACAGTTCTGACTTTATATCTCTCAATTCTGACTTTATATCTAACAATTCTGACTTTATATCACGCAATTCTGACTTTATATCTCGCAATTCTGACTTTATATCACACAATTCTGACTTTATATCTCTCAATTCTGACTTTATATCACACAATTCTGACTTTATATCTCACAATTCTGACTTTATATCTCTCAATTCTGACTTTATATCACACAATTCTGACTTTATAACTCGCAATTCTGACTTTATATCTCTCAATTCTGACTTTATATCTAACAATTCTGACTTTATATCACGCAATTCTGACTTTATATCTCGCAATTCTGACTTTATAACTTGCAATTCTGACTTTATATCTCACAATTCTGACTTTATATCTCTCAATTCTGACTTTATATCTAACAATTCTGACTTTATATCACGCAATTCTGACTTTATATCTCACAATTCTGACTTTATATCTCACAATTCTGACTTTATATCTCGCAATTCTGACTTTATATCACACAATTCTGACTTTATATCTCACAATTCTGACTTTATATCTCTCAATTCTGACTTTATATCACACAATTCTGACTTTATAACTCGCAATTCTGACTTTATATCTCGCAATTCTGACTTTATATCTCGCAATTCTGACTTTATATCTCGCAATTCTGACTTTATATCTCTCAATTCTGACTTTATATCTCGCAATTCTGACTTTATATCTCGCAATTCTGACTTTATATCATGCAATTCTGACTTTATATCACACAATTCTGACTTTATATCTCTCAATTCTGACTTTATATCTCACAGTTCTGACTTTATATCTCTCAATTCCGACTTTATATCATGCAATTCTGACTTTATATCTCGCAATTCTGACTTTATATCTCGCAATTCTGACTTTATATCTCTCAATTCTGACTTTATATCTCGCAATTCTGACTTTATATCTCGCAATTCTGACTTTATATCATGCAATTCTGACTTTATATCACACAATTCTGACTTTATATCTCTCAATTCTGACTTTATATCTCACAGTTCTGACTTTATATCTCTCAATTCCGACTTTATATCTCTCAATTCTGACTTTATATCACGCAATTCCGACTTTATATCATGCAATTCTGACTTTATATCATGCAATTCTGACTTTATATCACACAATTCTGACTTTATATCTCTCAATTCTGACTTTATATCACACAATTCTGACTTTATATCATGCAATTCTGACTTTATATCACACAATTCTGACTTTATATCTCTCAATTCTGACTTTATATCTCACAGTTCTGACTTTATATCTCTCAATTCCGACTTTATATCATGCAATTCTGACTTTATATCATGCAATTCCGACTTTATATCATGCAATTCTGACTTTATATCACACAATTCTGACTTTATATCTCTCAATTCTGACTTTATATCATGCAATTCTGAGAAAAAAAAAGTCAGAATTGCGAGACGTAAACTCATAATTGTGAGATAAAAGGTCACAATTACCTTTTAAAATGTTTTATTCTGTGGCGGAAACAAGCTTCCATAATTATCAGTGTCACATCATTTTTTTTTATTTTTTTTTTTACACATTTACAGTTCTTCTGATTTACTAAAAAGCTAAACCCCATTCTCTGAACCAAATTCTCAATAGCCTAAACCAATTTGTCAAATAAATCACTCTTTCTGCAAAACTCTAGATACATTCTCCCTCACTAAAACACATATCATACTGAGATACTTTTGAGTCACAAAACACTAAACACAAGAGGAAAAAGTTAAACACAACTAAAACACAGTTGTCATCACTTAAACACAACAACTTAAAATTGTTCACACTTATTTTTAATGATGTGATTAAGCCAACTGTACAAAATATAGGCCAGTTCAGAGTGCACAGGTGGCACAGGTGCTCTGAATGTTGATACAAACAATAAATGGAAACAATCTGAGAGGGAGAGGAGGGAGAGTATGTGTAAAAGATGGTGGACGAAGAGAAAGAGGCTGAGGATGAGAAAGACCAAGGTGTGGAGAATGTTGTCAACACTGGATCTGGCACAACATCTGAAATTAACTTTCTTTGCATCACTGATCATCATTTTCCTGTTATCACTGTAAAGCTGCTTTGAAACAGTCTGTATTGTATAAAGCACTATAAAAATAAAGAGGACTTGACCTGACTTGACTCAGGCCGGACCTAGCACAAAGACGTGATGCTAAGGCAGAATCAATCTCTCACTGACCTTGATTTTGCAGTTGCACAACTTTTTTGAGTGTTCAGTACTGTAACATACTTTTCATTTAGAGTTTTCTTTGACCTTTTGCATTTAGACTGCTGTATTTTTACTGTAAAAGTGTTCCTTACCACACAATATTCAGTACAATACTGTACTTGCAGTACACAGTAAACAATATATTCCCAATATCTAGCTTTTGATTACTATACTTTTTTACTTAATTGCAAAATGTTTTACTTTTTTTTCTGTAACCTCATGTTCTGGTTGCTGTGTTCTCAATTGTTTGATGTGGTATCTAAAGAATGAACTGTAGTGCTTATATTATTGACTCATGTGTGTATGATCTGAAAGCTTTGTTTGATTTTGAGAACAGCTGAAATAGTTTGATTTTGCCAGAAGAGTCAGGGGTTTTGTGAATGTAGTTTGAAGATTTGGATTTGTGTTTAACGTTGTGAGAAAATGAGTGATGGTTTCAAGGAATGTGTTTTATCAATTCAGAAAAACTGTAAAATAATAATAATAATATAATTTTTTTAACTCAGTTATATAGAGGTACTCTTATTTCCATTCAAAATCATTGCCTGTCTCTGAGAAAAAAACATCCACACACAGACATGTTGGGTTTTCATATTTTATGGGGACATTCCATAGACGTAACAATTTTGATACTGTACAAACTGTATCTTCTATCCCCCTACACTAACCCTACCCCTAAACCTACCCATCACATGAAACGTCCCTTTTCCTCACGGGGACCAAATGTGGGGGGACCCCAATTTTTGTGGGGACATTTTGTCCTCATAATGTAGGGTTTACCACACACACACACACACACAAAAGGACTGTTTAACAGATGTTAAAAGCACTTTTTCTAAAACACTCATCAGGTTGACCTAGGATCTATTCATACATATTAATGTCTTCCACCATCCCTTAAGCTCATGATGACAACAAAGCAGAGTTTCTAGTTTCTAATTTTAATTTATTTATAAAGGTTTTGCACATTGTTGATTTGTAAAGCAAAGGCCATGGGACATCACTGTACAATGTTACGTATTTCAAATGTAAACCAGTACCCCACAGAGCAGGGACAGCATTTGTTCAAAGTGCATTTTTAACATTGTTGTTGCTATAATGTGTCAGTACAGCTTGCTCACGAGAAAGAACCTTTCAGAGATGAACCAGTCTATCTTCTTTCGAGGATAACACTTCTGACCAAAATGAGCAAGAGAGATACTGTGCGAGCTGAGTTCTGGGGATGTCAAGACTTGACAAATTATGGCCTATAGTAGGGTACAACAGGGCAAAATGCACACCGGGGTAAAAGGCGCATTTTACGTTATCTCTTTTAAACCACTAGATGGCTCAAAAATTCTGATCAGCACTTTTCTTACAGTTTTTCTGAATTGCTAAAACGCTAAACCCCATTCTCTGAACCAAATTCTCAATAGCCTAAACCCATTTGTCAAATAAATCACTCTTTCTGTAAAACCTGAAACAAGGTCAGGCAGTTAGACACTTGTTTTTTGCAAAACTCTAGACACATTCTCACTCACTTGTGTTGCAAAACGCTAAACGCAGGCAAAAGTTAAACACAACTAAAACACAGTTGTCATTGTTTACACACAACGACTCAAAATTGTTCACACTTATTTCTAATAATGTGATAAACTGTCCAACTGTATAAAATAAGCTCTGAATGTTGATACAAACAATAGATGGAAACAATCTGAAAAGAAAAGGAGGAAGAGTATGTGTAAGAGGTGGTGGATGAGGAGGAAGAGGATGAGGACTGAGAAAGAGCAAGGTTTGGACAGTGTTGTCAAGGCTGGATCCGGTGTCCTGACATTTCATCCTACCCGTCAGATTGTCCTACCAGGGCTTACTGCGCATGCGCACATCAATATTTTTTATTATTTTTTTTTTTTTATATTTACATAGTTTTAAGGGTAGGTTTAGGGTAGGGGTAGGTATGTATATTAATAAAGCCTCAAATCACATGAATATGATGCTGGTAGCACAATCTGATAGGTAGCATTTTTTGCTGTCGAATTATGCTACCTACTGTTTTAATGGGAGGTAGTAAAATCTGACACGGTAGGACAAATCGACAGAACACCGGCACACCAGAGGATTTTTCCCTTTGCCTGGCAAGAGACGACATTGCCTGTGATGTGGACAAAGTCCTTTGTGATTTGGACCCAACATGAAGACGTGATGCTGAGGCAGAATGAATCTCTCATTAACCTTGATTTTGCAGTTACATTTACATTTAATCATTTAGCAGACGCTTTTATCCAAATCGACTTACAAATGAGGAGAGCAATAGAAGCAATCAGACAAACAAGGGGCAACAGCATGCAAGTGCTGTAACAAGTCTCAGTTAATCTAGCGCAGTACACATACACTTTTTTAAATAAACAAACAAACAGAAGAATGAATAGAATAGTTAAGTGCTAATCTTAATTGGTCAGGTGCTGCTGAAAAAGATGTGTCTTTAGATGTTTTTTGAAAATGGCTACAGACTCGGCTGCTCGAATTGAGATAGGCAGGTCGTTCCACCAGGTGGGAACAGTCCAGGAAAAGGTCCATGAGAGTGATTTTGTGCCTCTTTGGGATGGCACCACGAGGCGTCGTTCACTTGCAGAACGCAAGCTTCTGGAGGGTGCGTAAGTCTGAACAAGCGAGTTTAGGTATATTGGTGCCACGCCTGTGGTTGCTTTGTAGGCGAGCACCAGTGCCTTGAATTTGATGCGAGCGGCTATTGGCAGCCAGTGCAAACTGATGAAGAGAGGCGTGATGTGTGCTTTCTTCGGCTCGTTGAAGACCACCCTCACTGCTGCATTCTGGATCAGTTGCAAGGGTTTGATAGTACATGCCGGAAGGCCCGCTAGAAGAGCATTACAGTAGTCTGGTCTGGAGAGAACAAGAGCTTGAACCAGGAGTTGAACCAGGAGTTGTGTGGCCTGCTCTGATAGGAAGGGTCTAATCTTCCTAATGTTGTATAATGCAAATCTGCAGGACCGGGCTGTTGCAGTAACGTGGTCAGTGAAGTTTAACTCATCATCAGTCATAACTCTGAGGTTCCTGGCTGTCCTGGAAGGAGTTATGGTTGATGAACCTAGCTGAATGGAGAAATTTTGATGAAGTTCTGGGTTGGTTGAGATCACAAGCAGTTCTGTCTTTGCAAGGTTGAGTTGAAGGTGGTGATCCTTCATCCAGCCAGAAATGTCTGTCAGGCAGGCTGCAATACGAACACCAGTTACACAACTGTGAGTGTCTTGTAACATGCTTTTACAATTTTTTTAAAAAATTGTAGTTAATCTTTAGACCAAGTCTGCAAAACTATTTGCACATTACGTGCTTTAAACTCAGTTTGCTATTGTAAAACAAACATTTTGCAAAACTCTAAATACAGTTCTCTACTTTAGACACATCATTCAAAACTAAAAGCTCTTGGGTTTCATTTAGAAAACACTGCCATTTAAAAGCCACACTCATTTGCTGATTACCTACACCCAACGATCATGTGTGAAAACACTTATACATAAATTGATCACTAAGAAATCAAAACTCAGTGTTTAGAGAAAAAATATATATATATATTTTACCCCCTTACATTTGTGTTTATAGTGTATATATATATATACATATCCGGAAAGTATTCACAGCGCTTCACTTTTCCCATTCTAAAATGGATTGAATTCATTATTTTTTTTCCTCAATTCTACAAACAATACCCCATAATGACAACGTGAAAGAAGTTTGTTTGAAATCTTTGCAAATGTATAAAAAAAAAGAAATTGGAAAAAAAAGTTTTTTACGATTGCTTACAGTTTTTCTCAATTGTTTACACACAAATACTGGTACTTGAGACACAATGACCACAACTCATGCACCAACCCCCTAAACCAATTCTGCTAAACTACAAGCACAATTCCTGCTTTACACTCCAATTGCAGTTCTAAAACACACTTTTTCAAAACACTACATACAATTCTCTGCATTTGGCACAATTTTCATGCAGAAAATCTCGTTTTCACAAGGAACACACTGCCATTCAAATATGCACACTGACTCTTCACCTGTCACACAGTTTTACAATTAGCAAACAGAGCTTTGGCATAAACGGGCAACAGGTGAGCTCCCCTTTTTTTTTTTTTACTGTAACTGTCTACAGTAAATTCTTCGGTTGTTTTGTATCTAGACCACTGTATGTGCAACTTTGTGTTGGTTGGGATGCACACTGTGTACATTGTTTTTGTGGGAAAAATAAAATATATTTGTTACCGTGTAGTTGTGTGTTCTGATTATAAAAACAATATTCTCAAATATTTTACAACACACTTATGTATGTACTTATGTATGTACTGTCTGAACCAAACAAAGAGCTAAGTCATTATGATGAATGGGGAAGAAGTGTTTTCCATTCATCATAGCGTTTTACATTGAGCACATCAGTGTTCAACTGGTTCTTATAAATGTCTCTTCATATGATGGTTTGTGTGTGTCATTTGAAAACAAAAATACCATTTTGAGAAGAAATAACATTGTTTTGAATGTAAAGTTTCATTTTGCAGGATAATGGGTTTTGCCCATTGTGTGTGTGTTTTTTTATTTGTCTGTAGAGTTCTGAGAGTATGAGGCATGCTTTCAGAAAATGTGTGTAAACAACTGAGAAAAACTGTAATACAATACAATTTATTCACCTTACTACTGTAAGTCGTGATTATATTGTAACAAAGAAAACAAATTTTGCTATTACCTAAAAAGTACTTTTTTTCTGTAACTGCATGCTTTGGATTCTGTGTTCTCCATTATTTGGTGTAGTATCTAATTAATGATCTGTAGTGTTTATAATATTGACTCGCTGTGTGTATGATCTGAATGCATTATTTGATTTTGAGAACAGGTGAAATGGTTTTGAGAAGATTGTTTGATTTTGCCCGAAGAGTCAGGTGTTCTCTGAATGTAGTTTCTAGTTTGAATGTTGATTTGGTTTTGTGTTCCAGGTTTTGAGAAAGTGGATGATGGTTTAGAGAAATGTGTTTTAGCAATTCAGAAAAAATGTAATGGTAACACTTTCTATTAAGCCTGTGCTTATAATAAATTATAGCCCCATTTACTTATAAGTATTACTATTTTATAAACATATTTATAAAGCCTCATTAAGACCTATACTGCATTATAAGAACAGTTATAGTTACATTTATATTATTTGTATAATTACTTATAAGTCATGCATTTGCTTTTTCAATGAACATGCTCATAATCCATTATGTGGATCACTTATTGTGGATCCATGTATAATCCATTATTATCCATTAGTATTAAAGGATTAGTTCACTTTAAAATGAAAATTACTCCATGATTTACTCACCCTCAAGCCATCCTAGATAAATATCCTGATGTTTCCAAGCTTTATAATGGCAGTGAACAGGGCTCACGAGTTTGAAGCTCAAAAAAGTGCATCCATCCATTATAAAAGTAATCCACACAGCTCCGGGGGTTAATAAAGGCATTCTGAAGCGAAGCGATGCGTTTGTGTAAGAAAAAATATTCATATTTAAAACTTTATAAAGTAAAATAATCCTGCGAACCATCTTCCGTATTCAACTCGCAGTTCAAGACGCTTACGCTTCGTCCTACATATCATACGTCGCATCAGTTACGCTTTTCTCGTAAGTTGAATATGGAAAGCGGTCTGGTGGAAGCTAGATATTTTACTTTATAAAGTTTTAAATATGGATATTTTCTGTAATATAGCATATATTTATCAAAATGCTGCTCTCTGCTATCTAGCTATGGATATTGAATGGCTTTTGTGATGTAAACATTACACCACATTGTTTACAAACTGTTTTATTGGCAGTTGTAACACTAATTGAATGATTACATGAGACATGATACAATTTAAGATGTACTGTTACTTCCAGTATACCTTCTGGTGTTTATTCATGTTTATTTCATGCTATAACTAGTACTAATGTGAAACAGTTGATCATTTCACATTCCGCTTTGATCTGTTGCTTGAACTGAGGTGGGTAGTGATCTGTCATGCCACATTAAAGAGCATCATACAATAAAATGTATTGTTTGAATAATGACGTCCTCTGTGAAAAGTATAGTCTTGTCTAAAAAGGATTTCCTCAAAAAGCAGGTCTCCTCCTTAACAAACTACCATGTGAAACCTTTTTTTGCAGCAGTCAGATCAGTTTCTTTTTATGGAGAAGCTGAATACAAGCATCACACCCAGGAATAGGCACAGTCCAGCCCAGCTCAGTTTGGCTTGTAAAGCTGTTTGGGTGATCCATAGACACAGGATTATTGCCAAGCACAACCAGGGGGTCTGGACAACTTCCAAGACTCGGTTGCATTTGATCTACTGACCTTCAAGTAGCCACAGGCAGGTGTGTTTGCCAGCTGAGCCCCCAAATGGCAGCATTTTATGGGGCAAATAGGGGAATGGCAGTGCCGATAAGGCCTGTCTGGCATAGCGACTTATAGATACTCGCCTCCGAGTCAATGGAGGACAATCTGTGAGTGTGAGTTTGTCAGATTGCTCCTGTCACATTACACTAACAGACTTCCCACTAGACTTGTATGTGTGAATAATTTAGAGAAAACCATCATCTATTTTGTAGCGCCAATCTCAGTTTGGCATTTTATGCAGCTAGACATGGTCAAGACGACCATTTTGGGGCAGCGGGTATCCATTAAGACCGATATTAGGACTAATTAGGAATGCATATATTGCTGAACTAAATACCAGGGTGCGCTGAGGGAAAAGTTTGTTCATTCGTTTTCATGGCAGGCAACGATGCAGACGACTCTGGGGAAGTGCTCTGGCTTTGTCCTGATTCATCTGCTTTGCATAGAATCATCATCAAATGGAGTTTGATTGAGATATTCAGATTGAGTTATTAATCCTTACACACCAGTGGCAGTGCTTGCCTTTTAAATGTGGCTGCAAGTGCAAAAGCCTGGTTTTGGTGCAGTCACATAAGTGAAATTTTGCAGGCAAAAAAGATCCATTATCTACTGTCAATAACGTTGTGATATATGAATGTCACTTTAAAACCAAGTTACTTTCCGTTGTACAACATGGTGAATTCAGTGTAATCAGCTTGAACCTGTTGCAAAATCTGCATCCAGATCAAGTCAAGTCACCTTTATTTATTTAGCACTTTTTACAATAAAGATTGTTTCAAAGCAGTTTTACAGTGATAACAGGAAAATAATGCAACAAACTTTGTTTCGGCTATATATCAGATCTAGAATAAAATAGTTTCATAGTCCAGCTTCAGTGATGATTCATTTATGTTGTAAAAAAGTTATTAATTTGGTTTTATCTATCTGTATTTATCTATACAGCTGCTCTGGAGAAAACAGTGATGTCCCCAACTAAGCAGGGCCATGGGCCAAAAGCCAAGGCAACAAAGGCCCGGACAAGGCCCGGCCTGACTACATCATGAGTTGTGGTCGGGTCTAGGTGCAGGTCCTTCATCTGATCTGGATACGGCCCGGATCGGCCTGACTACATCATGCGTTGTGGTCATGTCTAGGTGCAGTTCCACCATCTGATCTGGATACGGCCCGGATCGGCCTGACTACATCATGCGTTGTGGTCGTGTCTAGGTGCAGTTCCACCATCTGATCTGGATACGCCCCGGATCGGCCTGACTACATCATGAGTTGTGGTCGGGTCTAGGTGCAGGTCCACCATCTGATCTGGATACGGCCCGGATCGGCCTTACTACATCATGCGTTGTGGTCGTGTCTAGGTGCAGTTCCACCATCTGATCTGGATACGGCCCGGATCGGCCTGACTACATCATGCGTTGTGGTCGTGTCTAGGTGCAGTTCCACCATCTGATCTGGATACGGCCCGGATCGGCCTGACTACATCATGCGTTGTGGTCGTGTCTAGGTGCAGGTCCACCATCTGATTTGTATACGGCCCGGATCGGCCTTACTACATCATGCGTTGTGGTCGTGTCTAGGTGCAGGTCCACCATCTGTTCTGGATACGGCCCGGATTGGCCTGACTACATCATGCGTTGTGGTCGTGTCTAGGTGCAGGTCCACCATCTGTTCTGGATACGGCCCGGATTGGCCTGACTACATCATGAGTTGTGGTCGGGTCTAGGTGCAGGTCCACCATCTGATCTGGATATGGCCCGGATCGGGCTGTCTACATCATGCGTTGTGGTCGTGTCTAGGTGCAGGTCCACCATCTGATCCGGATACAGCCCGGATCGGCCTGACTACATCATGCGTTGTGGTCGTGTCTAGGTGCAGGTCCACCATCTGTTCTGGATACGGCCCGGATTGGCCTGACTACATCATGCGTTGTGGTCGGGTCTAGGTGCAGGTCCACCATCTGATTTTGACCGATATAATCATCTCATAGGAGTGTGCACCAGTGTTTCCTGCAAATAAGCCATGATGTCTGATAAGTCGATAGAGAACCGGTCCTTTTTAAAGAAGCAGCCAGAAAAACGAACAAAACTGGAAATTTGTTATGTGATGGCTATGAATGATTCAATGACTGTGAATAATTGTTTTGCTTCTGTCCACAACGAAATGAACAGGGAAACATTATTAAATTTCCACAACAGAATTATGTGGTAATGAATTGTATTATAAAAGAACATTCAAATATTTCACACAAAAATAATATATATTAGTCATTGTTCAGGACAATGAGATCCAATTCCAGTTAATTTGTTTAGTTGTTGAATCAATTATAAGGGCAGTAAACCTGTAATGCGTGTGGCATGCTGGAACCATAATCATCCCAATATTTGCCTTTTGTTTAAACAGGCAGAAATATTCTTACAAAACAATTTGCCATTATTTGCACAAATATGATGAGGATCACTAAAGTGACAGTAGACTATCAAATGGAAACTGCACAACACCCATTAAAGTGCATAAATAGTTACACACCCTAGAATTCTTTGTTACAAACATACCAACATGTATGACAACAAACCTATAAATAGCACTGTTTGGTGGTGGCAGAGCATAAGTTTGGGAAAATGGCTGAAAATTCTGTTATTCAAACTGCAAGTCCCTGAAGTGTTTGAATTGAAATTACTACCCAGGGGACCTCTGTGCTCATATAACAGGCAGCTAACAATAAATTACGAGTTGCAGGTTAAAAAAAGAGAATGATTTGCATATCAAAGGTCTTTTCTACTCAGCTGAGATTTTTTAGGAGCAGTAACTGAGAGCAGACAGACAGAGAGGGATGTCTGGATGGAAGAGGAAGACAATTGTAGTGAGCAGAAAAAACAGAAAGCTTCTTTTCTTTAGAATCACAGAAGCCGGTGCAGATCTTTTGCATTCTTTGTTCTACACAGTTTTGCCTGTTAGGGTAAGCATTGTGATATAGACATTATAGTCAGAGTAGATCAGATAACTCAGATCATTTCATTTTGGAAAGTAAAAAACTAATGACTTGTGGTTCAAAAAGTCAGGCCAATTCAGTGAATGAGTGAATGAGTTGTTTAATTCAAACCAATTACTTATGAGTTCATTACTGATCTGTGAGTCTGATTCATTTGAAAGAGCCAGCTTTATAAGACTCATTTGTTTGCACATCAGACAATGCGATCATGATGCTAAAGCATCTTTCTTCACTGATAGCCATTAAAAAAAAAAAAAAAGATAGACATGTTGTTACAATACAGAAGGGACAGAGACAAAGGGATGCAGGTAATGGATGTTTATTGAACAACCAGAAGAGTAAATAGCAGTGCAGGTGAGTGAATGTGGAATTGCCAAGTAACTGATATGGATGACTGAGTGATACTGTCATTGTCCTTTGCAAATATAGCAGGCTGGAGACTGACTGGAGCAGAGAAAACACAGGAGAACACACACAAGACGAAGAAGACAGGTAAGTAGCTTGAAGCAGTCCTAGAGGTGCGCACAAAGGTAAGTCTTGATGCTAACAAGACCAGACGATGACTGTGTGAGTGAGTGTGTCTTTTATGCTGCTGGTGATTGCTGTGCGGATGGGGTGCAGGTGTGCGTGATCAGTATTCGGGTGAAGGAGTGTGTTGTGATTGGGTGATGGTGGAGCCTGGCATGTCTGTAACACATGTGATATTTAATTATATTAGTGGATGTTTAACCAGTGGCTCTTACAGTTTTTTACAATCGCTATGACAATTTTTTCAATACTTTTAACAAATTTCCTAAACTCTTAACACAGTTAGCACAACATCTGTCTGTGTAGGCTATATAATTAACACATTTATTGTTGCTTTGACACAAAATGCATATAATTAACACAAATTTCAAATGCTTGAAATTCTTTTACACACAAGCTCAACCAAGACCAAAACAATGGATTTTTACTGCCAAATTTACCCGTGCTTTAACACTGTATGTCAGAACAGATAACACCATGTTCTAAACCTAACCTTGTAGGCTAAAGTCAAGGCAAACAGCTGTTTATATTGAGAATTGAAACACAAATATATCCCCTGTATTTTATTCCATTGTTACTGAGAAACAGCTGATTGAAGGTTTGCAAATATATAAAATCACAGCTGATTCCCATCTAGGAATTGTTCAGGTGTTAATGTTCTTTCAATCACATGGCCATATGGTATATAGTAAAAAAAAAGGCCTCTTTGGGCTTATCTTGTGAGAAAAAGAAACAATATAGAGCAACACAAAGAAAGTAAGAAAAATGCCTACATGAGGGAGAGGAAGATGAGTACCAGGACAAGGGAGAGGAGTAGGACAAGGGAAAGGTAGAGGTAGAGGTAGAGGTTGAGGTTGAGGAGTTAGAATGCATGGTGGCACTCAAAGAAGGGCCAGAATTAGGGTAACTGATGAAATAAGAGCTACTATCATAGACCATGTCATAAACCACAGGCTACCATACAGAGAGGCTGGTGAACAAGTACAGCCAAATCTCAGCCGGGACACAGTGGCATCCATTATCCAGAATTGTCAAAAAATTGTCATAGCAATTGTTAAAAACTATAATTGAGTGTTAAGTACATTTAATGTTTTACTAAAAATACGTTCACTTTACTTGATGGAAACTGATTGCACATAGTCGTCATAGCTGAAAATGACAGATTAAAACTATGTTGAGAATAATAGTATTTAAGATGTTTGCAGAACATAACACTGTTAGTTAAATCGAATTACTCAAGTAATCTTACTATTAAATCTTTAGTAAGATTAGTAAATATTCTAGAGTATGTTAACTAGGCATTAAACTAACTTGATATCTATTACCTAATTTACTTGGGAGGTGTTAGCTTTCTTTACTTTTAGCTGATTATTAAATTAACTTCAGTTTTCCCTTTAAGTTTGCTTTGCAAAAATAAGGCAATCGGTTTCCAAACTTTTAAGTAAACTGAACTTGTTAGAATTTACAGTGAAATGTAACTGAAGTTTATTGTTGTCATTGTAAATATTCTCTTTCCCATATGGCCATGCAGGAGAATTGGAGTGGGTCACATTCACAGTGGGTATTTTTTTTTAACATAAGACAACCAAAATCAAATCCATGGAAGCTTGTGAACAGTTTTGAAGTGAAGTTCGGTCAGGTTGAATGAACTTCTGGTAATTTAATAGCCAAGTGAGAATCATACTCACAAATGTAATGTCAATTATTAATCCATCTGAATTTTGCACGTCATCAGAACCACGTGACTGCAAACAATCTATTAGCATAGCTGAATGATTTATGAATGACCATGTGACATATTAAACTTTTGAACAATATTGTATTTACAGGGCATCCTGCATCAGCCAAGCAACTGTCATTCATATAAACAGCTAACCTTGTTAGTTTTGTCCTTGGACAACCAACACTTGTATAACCACACATATTACTCAGGCAGCCAAATGATGTTCTGTTGGGAAATTACACTGTTCTTTCTTGCAGTTGATTTTCAAACAAAATAGACACAACATGAATAAATGAAAGTCGGCACAAGGTTAACTTCTTCATCAAATTGATGATCATTGATATTGCTTGATGTGGAGGTTGGCTCTGGGTCAACATGCTTCTAGAGATTTATTTAGAGCTATAAAGTCTACAGTAAACCAACAGACCATTAGCCTGCTGACATTGAGCCACTGGAGTAATCGTCTCTTGATTAACTGGATGAGATGCATCATGAAAAATATGAGTTCTGAGTGAGCTGATTACGCTGCACGCAAATGCACCAAACCACCAATACATGCAAATAAGGTCACTTGGAAATGTTGATGGTAGTTAGAGAAAGGTAGAATTTTCGAATTGAAAAAAAAAGGCTAAAAAGGTCGCGGACCCCCCAGAAGTGTTAAGGGACCTCTCAGTGTACATTTACACAACAACAATGTACTAAAAACAGAAAGGTTTTTTCTTTGAACAGATGGCGATGTTATCAAAACAATCCCCATTCGATCCCCATGTAATATGCATGCCTGGCCAGCAGTTGGCAATGTCACTTAATATTGATATACATCGCTAATTGTGAAGAATAAATTGCACTTTTCAAAGTGACCATGTCACGATGCCAGATACATTTTTTAAATCAACCTTGTTGCTGAATTAAAGATGTTTCAAATGAGTCAGATGCGTTTTTTTGGTCTACGCGCATATGATCATATGATCCTCTCTCTGCATTCTTTTACAGAACAGACTCACGCCAACATGCATGCCTCTACTATAGACTAAACACGTAATATGCATGCACATGACGTCACCATTTTCAAAGGTTTGCGTTTTCAGGCCCCCAAAATGCCGTTGTCATGTAAACGAACGGCAAAATATATCTCTTTTTTAAATATAACGGGGAAAAAAACTCTCAATATAAACTAATATTACACATGTTTACAGTTTGGAGGTATGAAGATTAAATCATAAATTATTGACATTGAATTGTTTAATCTATTGACAGCCCTAGTTTAATTTGTTTCATTAGTGAGGTGCATTGTGCAATACTCCAAATAAAGTTAAATTTTTATATCAAATATTTATATCAGTAAGTATTATAATATAAGTCTCAAGCGATTTGTCAGTAAATATGTTAATATATTTGTAGTATACTTAATAAATGTATTTTAAATACATTTTGGTATAGGTTATTTTCAGTTAATTTGACGGATCTTTCCCACTCCCTCCATAGTTCATTTCAGGTACTTCTGGTAGAAAGAACATTTGGTAAAAAAAGTTTAATAATACTTTTATCCCAACTCCCATTAGTACACTCCCGCCTAATCAACAACTTTTTGTGAAATAAACAGTTATGGAAATGTAGAAATGAAAGTTAAAGCTCCAATCTCTTTCCGAAGTTCCAGAAAATGTCCAGAGAAGCTGTCAATCATAACGTCAAACTCCTGTTTTTATACAGAGGCAAACAGCAGTGTATTTTTTACCCTGCTTTTTTCAAGTGTCGTACTTTTTACTGAACTGCTTTTAATACTTAATTAGATTAGAAATCTAGTACTTTCTTACTTTTACTCTTGCGTACAAGTAAGAAAGTACACAATTTTAAATGTACTTAAGTATTAAAGTTTAAAAAACCTTTTATTTATGAAACGTAGTGCAGTAAAAAGTATGACATCATGCTTTGGGATGTAGAGAAGTAAAAGTTTTTCAAAGAAAAACTCTCTAATAAAGTACAGACACTTGAAAAATTTACTTAAAAAGAGTAAAAATTCTTCACTACTGTCCGCCTCTGTTTTTATAGCATCAAATAACCAACTAAAACCAAATTTATTTAAAGAACGAACACTTGAACATATTTGAAGTGTAATTTGATTGTTTGGTTTGTCTATGTCCCATTACATTTCATGGTGAGGGCGGGGTTTATGACCTATACTGCATCCATTCACCTGGGGGCGATTGAGACGCTTTGGCTTCAGTTTTCAGGACCCGTGTGGCACACTTGGTGCTCACTCGTCAAGTAAGTACAGCTGAGCTTCTATGTTAACCATACCAGATATGAACGGAAGTCTTATGGGTTTAGAACAACATGAGGGTGAGTAAATGATAACACTTTTCATTTTTTTTTCTTTAAGTTATTTAAGTTATGCATAGTAGTAGCAATAGTATACTAAAAACTGGTATCGTCCCACAGCCACAAGTTTGCATGGAAAATTTCAAATACTGCAGAAAGCTTCATTTGTCAATAAAGTATTTATTACATGTTACTCACCATCTGAAAAATGACTTGAAACATGGTAAAACGCCAAGACTGAATAAAAGAGCTTCTAAAAACCCCACTGGACATTTTCAAGATAGCCAACAGCTTTCCCCAGGCACTCAGATTTCCATTATCCACAAACAGCAGAGTGGAGTAGATTATGACAGGTCATAAAACTGTCAGGACCTGTCATCTCTTTCTCTCGCCACCTTCTTGCATTTGCACTACATTGGGGTCATTGAAGCCTCGACTCTCTGACTTCTGAGTGCTTCACACCAGACATATCCTGCAGGTAACTTCAAATGATCATCTGAGAATCAATAGTTCTCAGTGGACCCCCTATCCCAGAATTCTTTATTCTTCACAGGCATCCTTCTCTCTCCCATAGATCATACACTGCACATAAAGGACAGCAGATTAGACAGCTGAATGCAGCGTTATGCCATTCTCTAAGCATGCACATTTGATGATATCTGAGAGTACATTTTAACACATTTAAGGCTAATGAGCAAAGTTGATGACTCTGTTGAATGTGCCCTTTGGGAATAAAGGTCATGATAATTAAGCAGCTGATTCACTCACCTTTGGTAGTCTTGTTAAAGAGTACGAGACATCAAATGTTGTTCTTCAAGGTATTTTGGCTGGTGCTTTGTTGACTTCCTGGAATCATAGTGGAGACCATATAGCTTTATAAGAATTGTAACATGAAGCCTACTGTATCAAATTTGATATACAAACTTTGAAAGCCTCTAGATTATCAACATGATCAAAAACATTTCTGAAAAACATTTTTAGACACAATCTACTGCTTGGCTTTTGTAATCTGATTGGTAGTTTACACCAGCCTTTTAGTATAATTCTCAAAATGCCCCCCTTCAGGTCGTAGTTCACGTGTCTCTGTGCAGTGAAATCTTTACTGATTTTAAACATATGAATAACTTTTATTGTTAGCAATATTCCAAGATTTGAGCACTTACAGGACATATAAAGCAATGCAGATGTACAAATAAACGTCCCTCAAAAGCCTAATGTATCACATTTGATACATAAATTTTTTTTTATATATATATATCTTGGATTGACATTACATATTGACATTATTCTCATTTATTTATTTTTGGCATTTTTGCCTTTTTATTATGATAGGACAGTGAGTAGACAGGAAGTGAAGTGGAGAGAGAAATATTCAAGAAATTCTTAACTAGACACCATTAGGGTCACAAAAAAACAGGTTACAAAAATGCCAAATGCTATTTCTCCTGCTAGACTAAAAGGGGAGAAAGGTCCACAAGCCGGAACTCAAACTCAGATCAGCTGAGCTGCCCACAAGGCTCTCAGCGCAGACGATGGGACATTATTTTCAACTTGACTGCAATGTTTTATTCTCCATCATTCAATGCATATTGCATTTACATAAATGAACCTTTATATTATGTCATCTCAGATAAAAATCTAAAAAACAAAATATTTATTGCCTTTATAAAGAAAAGGCTCAGCACCCAAGACTCTATTGCTTCAATGGTGTACAGTGTGTTTGGGCGGATTGCTGAGGCGGATTGCTTTCAACAGCCATTTTAGAATTGTCTGATTCCTCTTGATTACTCCTAACTTTTCACAGATTTAGAAGCTAGTTTTAGCACTAAAATGCTTTGTGAAAAACTCTTAGAGCAAAAATTTATGACTGACTAAAATTAGGACTGGCACACCCATTATTTTTAAGAGTTTCTCCTAAATCGTCAAGTTAATCGGCAAGTTTTTACTTTTAACCGTAAAGGCACAATATGTAAGATTTTTAGATTAAAGATATATATTTTGTTGACTTGTGTATTTACATTATCCCAAACGTTTCCAAGAATGTTTAAATCCAGAGAAATTAGCAATTTTAACCAGGACACAGACCGTGTCCGTGCGTCGCCTATCAATGACATCATACCTGCGTTACCCTCGATTTACAGCTTTATTTTGTAGAAACCATGGAAACAACACAAGACGCTTTAATATATTATGTGTTTTATTAGACAGGTGAGCAACTGTTTGGATACATTAATCGACAGAAAACGAATCATTGTTATACAGCTCAACACAGTTAGTCTTGTTGTTTAAATCTCATTTTCTTGATTTACCGCGAGTACCATGTTTTACCATGCCTAATATCGATCTAGCTTACTGCAGTGTGCAGCAAGTGTCTCATAGTAGCCGGCGAGCAAATGCACAGAATAGCAGAATAGATTAAAAAAACTTCTGCCTTTGGTGATACTAGTTGCACAAAAAAATGCACACTTCAGCTTTAAATATCAAAGAGTTCTAAAGGAGATGAGACATATTTGTTGTTCTGCCTGTTCTACTTGTTTGCAAGAAAAGGGTCCTTGAGAGACTCATTAAAAAGGCAAAGAACATACAGAAAGTAAATTAACAGCAAGATGACATTTTGTCTTTGTTAGGAATACATACGAGATGTGGAAAGTTAATTACAGAACAAACTGTATTTCTTAGTGAATCAAATATCCAGCACCCAGTGTTCTTAAACTAAACTAATTCTGAACTTAATAGTTTGATTCTCAACTTGCAAGCACAAAAACTTGCTGTGCACCTTGCTATCAAGACCTTGCAACTTTCATACTGCATCCAACTATCAACTTACCATCTCAGCTGTTTCTACCAGCACGTCATGATCTCAATCCCTATTCTTGAAGCATTTAAAGGGCTCCATGGCCATCTCACTTGTGAGTCAGATGAATGCAATACAAACGTTAAGAGAAATTTTGTGACAAGCACTGATTCCAAACCAGATTAAGGGGGTGTGTTTTTCAGATATCAGCCTGATGCACTGGGAGGCCCCGGAGTCTTCCTCTTGTAGCATTCAACTTGGAGTTGAGTGGGTCTCCGGTGGCGTTAATCCCTCAGAGACGCAGCAGGCAAAAGAGCCGTTTCCCCTGGCCTGAAGGGGTGGAGCGGAGAGAAAAGGCCTCTGAAGCCATCTTTAAAAGGAGGCTGCAGACCTAATATAATCGTTTTTGTTCACCAGTCATTGCTTAAAATGTCAAAACTGTAACTTTAGGAGCCATGCAGACATTAGGGTGGTGCTTTTGGATGTCTTTCTACGTATAGTCTTATTCTCAAAGCGCTGTCCCACTTTGGTTAATGTAATTTGATCAAGTAGAACATGTTCCTGGATCAACATCTTTGTGGAATAACATTCTAATCAACCAATCAGATTTGATGGACACGTTTACAGTTTCTGTTGAGTACAACCATGCCTCACAACCAGGGTTACGTGCTTCTACATTAGTGTTATTCACCTGTCATTTACCTATGATTATAAGGATAGGTTATGGGTAGGGTTAGGTTTGGGGGTAGGAATAAGGTTTTTATACATTTTTAGACAGTGATGATATATGTTGATCCAGGAACATATAAATAACGGTGACTGTCCTACTTTAAAGGGGGTGCCCAACTAAACTTCACTAAAACAAAAAATGACTCTTAAGCTCAACTTAATTCAATTTTGTACAGTGGATCCAGACAATTGAAGCATGTAATCTCTACTCTATAGTGATGTTCGATTCTTGAGCAAATCATTATTTTAAGCTGGTAAATGGTCAGGCCGGTTCACAGAATTGAGTTCCGGCTTGATGACTGAACTGAATGAGCCAATGAGTATGTAAAATGAAAATGATTTTGTTAATTTAAACAAAAAAATTTACTCACCCTCAAGCCATCCTATAGGTGTATATGACTTTCTTCTTTAAGCCAAACTAAAAATATCCTGGCTCTTCCAAGCTTTATAATGGGAGTGAATAATAACTTAGAATTTAAAGCCCCAAAAAGCACATCCATCCATCATAAAAGTACTCCCTACGGCTCCAGGGTGTTAATAAAGGCCTTCTGAAGTGAAGCGATACGTTTTTGTAACAAAACTATCCATATTTATAACTTTATAAACTATAATCAATGGCTTCCGGTAACGGTCATATGTGAGTCTAGTTCCAGCGAAAGAGTGACCTCTGACCCGACGCATGACGTATTGATGAACACGGCAGCGCAAAGAATAGAGCAAAACAAAACACCCGTCATGTATTAGAAGTCTAAAAAGAGACATTTTTAAAGAAAAATGTCGGTGGAGCTTGAGTTTGTTGCCCAGACCTATTTGTTTGAACCATGAGGACCACCTACTCTCACCTAAGCTTACACTTCTCCTACATCTTATGACATACTTTGGGTCAGAGGTCACTCTTCCGCTGGAACTAGACTCACGTACGACCGTTACCGGAAGCCAGTGATTATAGTTTATAAAGTTATAAATATAAATATTTTGGTTTCACTTTATTTTGATGGTCCCTTTAACACATTCTGTTCACTAAAAGGAATTGTAAGGGTGGTTCGCCTACAGTGGTTCAGGCTGCAGGGTTGCCGAATGACAAAAGAAACGTTATCAGCACGATGATAGAAAACTGCACATTTCTCCACCCTACTATTACCACCCACTGCCACTTATACCAACGACAGAAATAAGCGCAGTTATAATAGCAAAATATGTGGGAGAGCGTTGCTATAATGTGACGATACTGTATTTCAATAGGTAGCACTTCAAAGTCAATACTGAATCAAAACTAGTTAGCACAGTATTTGTAATAGAAACAGTATAATGACAATATCTGGTTATGGTTACACTTAAAATAGTTACAAAATAGATGTAATGATAAAAACTACGGTAACACTTTATTTTGATGGTCCCTTTTGAACATTTTGTTGACTATAAGTAACTTTACAACTACATATCAACTAACTCTCATTAGAATATTAGTAGACTGTCTGCTTAATATCTGGTAACTCTTTATTGTGATGCTTCCCCAACAGACATTCTACTGACTATAAGTAATTTTGCAAGTACATGTCAACTTATTTTAACCCTAACCCTACCAATCTACTAATACTCTACTAATACCCTAAAGAGAGTTAGTAGACTTGTAGGTGCAGCGTTACTTATAGTCAACAGAATGTGTTAAAGGGACCATCAAAATAAAGTGAAACCAAAACTTATACCATTAATCGTACCCAGCATGAATAGAATGTTAACTGAGGGATAGAAAGAGAGGGAGAGAGAGGCTTTAAAAAAGAGAAGAGAGAAAGAGCCAGAGCAAAGAAGCCCCAGCAAAAAGAAGAGCCAGAGAGCAGGCCCCAAGAAGAGAGAGCCAGAGAATAACATAGCGAGAGCAACAGTTGCAATATTCTTTTATCCCTTCCTTGACCATGTGACTAAAACCCAAATGTGAGACATTCAAACTGACCAATCAGATAATTACAACTTCCCCCACCATAAAGGTGTGACAATTCATAGACCCCCGATGTACACACATCTTGGCCTACAGGCCTATCAACAGTTCTTTGTCTTTAGGAATTCCAAATGTCCATTGTGGTAAGAAAGATGGGGGTTGAAACAATAAAGCAAATGTCTTTGTTTATTTTCAAATATATTTGATTATTTTCAATCCTACAGAACATTACACCTACATGTCTTAAAACTATAATTTTTTAAATGTATAAAAATAATATGTGTATGTGGTATAACTACTTATAACCACAATTAAAGTGAAGCCACAAGTGTGGTCATGCTTCATTTCAAATCTGAGGATATCTCTAAAATTATGCATTTTATGGATAATTTCCTAAGATGATCTTATTTGTGTTTTTAGAGTAGGCAAGTAAAAATGCTAATAAAATTATGCATGGACCCTATAACTCCCCTGCACTCAAATTTATGGCGGAGAGAACTGCCCATTCACGACTCTATTGTCTTCTCTCGACGAATGTTAGCACCTCTGCCGGTATGAGACTTTATCTTCATTATTCTTTTATTATTATTCTTTTGTTTTAATTCAGCCTTTATTCTGGCATAACATGGCTTGCCCATCTACACCACTTTAATCACAGATTCGTTAATCGACCTATTACCTGAAGTCTTTCTAAAAAAAAAAAGAAAGAAAGAAAGAAAAAAAAGGCATATTCTTGGGACCTTATGTGAATAGATATAGCTTCTGCAACAGGTGCATTAAAGCTACAATTAGCATCAAGCTACATAGCACAATTTCATATATTAATATTACGCTTTTATTTAAAACTGATTTTAAACCACTAATGAGTGTTTGTAATAACTTCCGATTACGATCTAATATGGATTTTGGTCACATAATGTTGTTGAAATATGTTATATTTAGCATTTTATATGTATACTGTAAACATTCTTCATTCATTCGAATATACCCCAAATCGCATGAAAATCACACTCAAACCTTATACTATCATAATCGTGTTTATTCTCTTCTTTTTTGACATGTAGAAATGCATTCTTTTGCTTTGTTTTTCACAGAGCTGCGAAGGAGGAAGTGTACACAGGACGTGGTCATGCAGAAGACTGGCGTTATGTACGTAAGATGATTGACAGCTGTAGAGATCGAATAATAGAAATGGTATTCTGTATGACAAAATATTTTGCAAACACGTGAGAATCCAAATATGGACACGTTTGTTCTAAGAGCCCTAATGGACGCTTCTCAGTGAAGCTATGTGAACACAAATAAACCGGAGCAGACGTGACTGAATTCATATTCGTGTTGATATTCTATTCAAAATATCAAATATTACAGGTTGATTATTTTGCACTCCTGACATAAATTAAGAAATGAATGTCACCGCAACCTAGTTTTATCATAAACAGTGGTCAAATTGATGCTGGAGTCTTAAATCTTTCTAATGATACTCAGTTTGTCCCGAACAAGTAAGAGTGTGATGTTTTAATGTGCAGTGAATTTAGAACAACAATAATTTTGAGCCGTCTGCGATTCAACGTTTACTTTACCTATCCAGTCCCATGCAAAGCATGCTGGAAGTGGAAATCTTGTTCCTAGTTTCTATAATACTACTTTAATACAAAAAAAATTTTATTCATGTAATCCCAAATTAAACAGATCAGTTGGTTGAACATGATGAAATTAAGTTGACAACATCTTGAAAGAATTCTGTTAGATTAACTTGTTTAAGTAAATTGAACAAGCAGCATTTTTAAGTGTTGTTTTTAACTAACATTTTCCATAAATTAACAAAATCTTTCAATAAATATGATTAAGGGCTGCACTGATCTGTTATTTTCGGCAAAGGTTGTGTATACTGAACATAACAAACAACGCAATTTAATTATAAAATGTCTCTTACCATATCCATAAATAAGTGAATAAATACTTTTTCAATTACAGCTTTGCAGTAGCAATAACAAAAGGAATATTTCACCCCAAATAAAATTTACTCACCCTCATGTTGCTCCAAACCCGTTTGATGTTTTCATCCGTGAAACACAAAGATGAGGAATGACAGGATGGTGATTGTACCTGTCAAGCTCCAAAAAGCATATAAAAATTTCCACCACATGAAGTCCAGAGGATTCATGTGCTTTTTAACAAGCCTTTGGAAGTCGTAAGATTGTTTTGTAAAAAAAAAAAATACAGATTGTTTTGTGTGAAATGCAAAATCTTGCCATCTCCGCTTCAGAAATCTGGTGTGTACGCAATTACGTACACCATATAAGGAGATAAAGGCAGAAAAACAGAAGCTGCAAACAAACCTCATTGGTTCTGGTGTCTACACTATGTTGCTGTTTTGGGACATCTGCCTTTACATGCTCATGAACTTTAATGACAACCCATTCTTAATCTGTAGGTTTTAATATGGAGTTGTCCCACCCTTTGCAGCTATAACAGCAACAACTCTTCTGGGAAGGCTTTCCACAAGGTTTAGGAGTGTGTTTGTGGGAATTTTTGACCATTCTTCTAGAAGTGCATTTGTGAGGTCAGGCACTGATGTTGGACGAGAAGGCCTGGCTCACAGTCTCCGCATTAATTCATCCCAAAGGTGTTCTGTCGGGTTGAAGTCAGGACCCTGTGCAGGCCAGTCAAGTTCCTCCACACTAAACTCACTCATCCATGTCTTTATGGATCTTGCTTTGTGCACTGGTGTGCAGTCATGTTGGAACAGGAAGGGACTGTCCCCAAACTGTTCCCACAAAGTTGGGAGCATGAAATTGTCTAAAATGTCTTGGTATGCTGAAGCATTAAGAGTTCACTGGAACTAAGGGGCCAAGCCCAGCCCCTGAAGAACAACCCCACACCATAATGCCCCTCCACCAAACTTTACACTTGGCACAATGCAGTCAGGCAAGTACCGTTCTCCTGGCAACCGCCAAACCCAGACTCGTCCATCAGATTGCCAGACAGAGAAGCGTAATTTGTCACTGCTCGAGAGTTCAGTGGCGGCGTGCTTTACACCACTGCATCCGACACTTTGCACTTGGTGATGTAAGGCTTGGATGCAGCTGCTCGGCCATGGAAACCCATTCCATGAAGCTCTCTACGCACTGTTCTTGAGTTTGGAGGTCTGTAGCTATTGACTCTGCAGAAAGTTGGCGACTTCTGCGCACTGTGTGCCTCAGCATGCGCTGACTCCGCTCTGTGATTTTACGTGGCCTACCACTTTGTGGCTGAGTTGCTGTTGTTCCCAATTGCTTCCACATTTGTTACAATACCATTAACATTTGACCGGAATATTGGAATATTTAGTAGTGAGGAAATTTCACGAATGGTCTTAATGCACAGGTGGCAGCCTATCACGGTACCACGCTTGAATTCTCTGAGCTCCTGAGAGTGGCCCATTCTTTCACAGATGTTTGTAGAAGCGTCTGCATGCCTAGGTGCTTGATTTTATACACCTGTGGCCATGGAAGTGATTGGAACACCTGAAAATTATTTGGAGGGGTGTCCCAATACTTTTGGCAATTTTGGCAAATATCTACGCTGTATATTTGAATTTGTGAAAGTGTATGTGTTTGAAAAATAAAACTGAAGAATGAAACAGTTACATTTTTGACTGTGCACTTGGCTTTTTTTTATTCTTTGGGTGGCCTGGCCCACCCAATCAGGAGCTTGGCCCACCATATGGCTCCACACCAAAGTGACTGACATCAAAACCCGGAAGTCTAATTCATCACTGGTTCCCTTGAGATTTTCCTAGGGGGTTTTATGTACAAAGTACAGGAACCAAACGTTATGGTAAAGTTGTGTTTGCCAAAGGCTTTATTGTACTAAGGCTTTATTTAATAAATTGGAAAACTCTATTATAAAACCCCATAGGAAAATCTTAAGGTAAACCAGTGGCAAATCTTCCGGGTTTTGACGGCATTCCTACACCACTCTATAACAACCTATCACAAAGTTGGTGGATTTCATGAAATCAGATAAGCTGGAAAACGGGTTATTTCATTCTGATTATGTTTCACTAATTATGGAAAACATCTTTCTTCCGCTCTCTCTCCCATACAAATACACACATACTCTACATACAGACACAAAGACAGACATTTTATGCACACAGAAACTTGTCAGCGCTGCCCTGTGACTTTATCAATAAAACAGTCTAGCATCTGCAAAACTACATGACATTTCTAAGTAGCATGATTGAAACTATGTTTTTGAAGCAGTTAAACGCACAGCTTCGCTATTAGTAGATACGCTGCTGCTAAATAATGTCGAGAGACGCACAGACTGAGTCAGGTCATTCATACACGCTAATTAATCTATTAATCTCTCTGCATAAACTGCATTAGTCTGCATATCAATGGCGCAAGCCTTCATAACTAGCTCTAAAATGAATCCGCGATTAGTCCTACACAAAAGAGAGTTTTAAGGACAAAAACCTGACACGTCTTGAAATAAAACATTAGTCACACTTTAGATTAGGGTCCAATTCTCTATTAACTATTAACTATGACTTTTGCCTCAATAAACTCCTAATTACTGCATATCAGTAGTTAGTAAGATAGTTATGTTAAGGTAGAATAAGGCATTCATATGTGCTTCATAAGTAATAAACAGCCAATATCTAAATAATATACATGCTAATAAGCAATAGTTAATAGTGAGAATTGGACCCTAAAATTAAGTGTTACCAGAACATCCAAACAAAGTCTTAAAGTTTGGTAAACATAGTAAGCAGAATAATCAAATTATATTATGTTGAATTATTAGAAACATAATGCATTATTTTAACATTAGTAATTCCTTACTTATAAAAGTTTTTATTTTTGTACTTTTTAAGCATTTTAATACCTGCCTCAAACAGATAAAAGAACATAATTTTCCATAAATGTATAATGGTTATTGTTGACATGGGATTTATTTTGAAACAAAAATGCATCATTGAATTTGTGACAAAATTTTCTAAAATGAGCAGGAAGCTAAACAAAGGCATAAAACAAGTAAAAAAAAAATTGTCCTTATTAAAATATAGTATAGCAGTGTTACTAATAGTCCCTTTCAAAACTTGCCCCCTTTGTTGTAAAGTCTAACATTACAAAATTGGTACGAAATGTGTTATGAGAAAAATATATATATATACAGTACTGTGCAAATGTCTTAGGCACGTTGGTATTTTCACACGAAAAATGTTTTTAAGCCAGTTATTTATATCTTTTACTGTAGTGTGTCAGTAGGAAATATCAGTTTACATTTCCAAACATTCATTTTGCAATTAATTGTAATAATCCAGTGATATTTGTTTTTTTTTGTTTTTTTTTGCTGTCAGAAGTCTGACAGCAGCCGGTATGATCTGATCTCACCATCATCGAGTCTGTCTGTGATTACATGAAGAAACAGAAAGACTAAATCCAGAAGAACTGAGGCAACGTCTCCCAGACATTTGAGGAAACCTTCCTGCAAAACTACAGTACTGTGAAAAGTTTAGGCACTTGTCAGAATGCTTTAAAGTGAGAATGCTGTCAAAAATAATAACATAAATAGCTTTTATTTATGAATTAAGTTCTATTAACTAAATCAAATCGATATTTGGGGTGACCACCCTTTGCGTTTAAAACGGCTTTTGTCACCTGCATCTATTCCTACACCTATTCATGTAGTTTTGCAGGAAGGTTTCCTCAAGTGTCTGGGAGACGTTGCCACAGTTCTTCTGGATTTAGTCTGTCTCAGTTTTTTCTGTTTCTTCATGTAATCACAGACTGACTCGATGATGGTGAGATCAGATCATACCGGCTGCTATCAGACTTCTTGTGCATAAAAAAAATAAAAATAAAATATCACTGGATTATTACAATTAATTGCGAAATGAATGTTTGGAAATGTAAACTGATATTTCCTACTGACACATTTTTCGTGTGAAAATACCAACGTGCCTAAGACTTTTGCACAGTACTGTACCTCTCTCTGATGTGCAATAACATGACACATGAGGCATTGCGTCTACTTCAGGCACCTGAATGAATGCAATATGCTGTGCTTGTGGGTTTGCCTGTTTCAATAGCACAACTAAACCTGAAAAATTCTCCAGAGATGGAGTTTCTGTGTGGAGTTCAACAAGATGAATGGTTGCTTTCGAACAAAAGCAACTTACACTTTCCAACCCCCTGCTTTGCTTCCATAAACATCTGATATGACTATTCATCCACACCCTTCTCTTCCCCCCCAAGAAATTGAGTTTAATTCATTCCATAGAAAGAAGACATTCCTGTTTTTAAAATGGTACTTTCAAGAGGATTCCCTCTTTCAAGGCCTGTGTCTTTTATAGTGGGACAAGCTTTCTCCCAGTAGTGTGGGAAACAGAGATGGTCCATTGATTCCAGAAACTCATTACACACTGCATAGCCCAGATCCTTTGAATAAGAGGCCACCTCGACTCAAATAAACTTGCCTTCCCCTTGGAACACCATGGCTTTTCGTATTAATGTAGGATCTGTCCCAAATGAAACACTTCTAGCTATACTATATAACAGTCCTTCAGTGCCTGTATGCTAATATTCCTCTAGCAATGTCTTATTTTAAACCGTGATGAAGTGTGCATATAGTATCTCAACATTCCTGCCAGAGGTTAATGGAAGTTGCAGTTTTTGTAATGAGCTTATTAGGTATCAGCTCAAAGTAACCATAAAAAGGGTGAGAGGCTAAGAGACTTTTCAGTTTAATGTAGCACTCAGTTTCCCCAAAGTAAAGAACAAGTAGACAGGGTCAGAGCCGGCCCAAGGCATAAGCGAACTAAACGGCCCCCACGAGCACATGAAATGACTTGTTGCTGCATGTTACTTTGTGATGATTGAAATTGCAAAATGGCCTTAAAAAATTACTAAATAAAATGCAAAATGTTAAGTTTTCTAATATATGCATATCAGCTTCTATATCTAATATCAGCTGGACACTATTAGCTTGTTAGCCGTGGTTTAATGTGCAAAGTGCGAGAGGGCTTGTCAGTTGCCCAGTAACCTTTTTATAAATGGATGGATTTGAGAATGTGATATGGTTTAGTGCTAATATCTTATCTGACGTGCTGCATGTTTTGGATGATGTACAGCATAGCTTTCAGTTTCTGTTCACAGTAAATGCTTCTCTGCCAGTGATATATGTTTTAGTCGCTTAAAATTATCGTTTGGGAACGCAACATGCATCAAACATCTTCCCAAATTCGTAATGAGAATCATTTATAAATCTGTTGTTGTCAACAAAAAGAAGGTCTTCCTGCATTTTTCCGCGAAAATAAAAGCTCTGTTAAACGTTTGAAAGAAATCCATCAACATTTCTTGTTTTTAAAAGAAGTATCTTCTGCTCACCAAGGCTGCATTTATTTGATCAAAAATACAGTAAAAAAAGAAATATTGTGAAATATTATTGCAGTTTAAAATAGCTGTTTTCTATGAGAATATCAAGTAAATTGTAATGTATTCCTGTGATCAAAGCTGAATTTTCAGCATCATTACTCCAGCCATTGTCACATTATCCTTCAGAAGTCAGTCTAATACGAGGATTTGCTGCTGAAAAAAAACATTTATGATTATTATCAGCGTTGAAAAATTCTTTGAAAGTTTTCTGTTTCAGATAAATGCTGTTCTTTTGAACCTTCTATTCATTAAAGAATCCTGGGGGGGGGAAATTGTGAGCATATTCAGCATAAGAGACTTCTTTTAAAAACATTTAAAAAAAAATCGTACATATCCCAGTCTGAACTGTAGTACTGTAAGACTTTGAATATTAAAGTGCAAATTAAGCACTCTGAGCACTCTCGTGGGTTTGCTAGTTACAATTAAAAAATGTATACGGGTAAAAACATGACAGGCAGCACAGCTACAACTAATAAAATTGATAATGTGTGTGCGAATTATCAAGTATTGAAAATAGTCAATCGTATTGGTGGCACAGAGGGGCCCCCAAATAAAATTCTGCTTAGGGCCCCATAAAGGCTTGGGCCGGCCCTGGACAGGGTCCCTGAATGAGTTCTTTTGGCAATTCGAAATCCTCCGATTCCAAGAGCATTGCAGAGTAAAAACAAAAAAGTCAATATTAACCAAATTGTAAATGGAGGCCAACAGTCACAATATATCAGGTGCATTTTTAAAGAGTTTTGGTGGTTAGATATTAGTGATGTTATTGCATTGTGGTTTCACTTCATATTTCAAAACAGACAGAAGTGATCTAGAAGAAGACATTTTATTAAGATCTAAGCACCTCACACTACTGTTCCCATCAGTTATGAGAGTCTATTATAGAATATATGTGGTCTGCTGGGTTTTTTTTATTTATTTACATTTTTCTAAGGTGACGTGCAAACAAATAATATGCTTTCCAATAAATATGCAAAGAAAAATGCCTGTGGTGAACCTTAGAGATAAACATTTATTTTAAACATCTGCCAATTATTGGCCCTGGAAATTATTATGAAAGAAAAGCATGGTATCACACCAAGAATGAGATGAGAAGCATTTTGGTCATTCATGTGCTCTAATGCCGTATACAACTCATTGTCACAGTTATGTTGTTATGGCCATGTTTTTATTGTTTAGGTTCTGTCTTCCCTATGCCTGTCATTTGACCCAGTTTCCCAGTGTGTCTAATTAGTCATCACATTCACCAGTTCTGTTAATCATCTTGTTAGTTCTACTGATTACTTAAGCTCTTTTTTCTCCTTAGTTCTTTGTCCATTCTTGTTTATGTTATGTTGTGCGTAGTTTGGATATCTCCCTAGTCTCCTGAGTTCGGTCATTAAAAGACTGTTACCTTGATTCTCCTTCATCTTTATGCTGTTTACACACGCATCCCGTGACAGAATAACGGACCTAACAGTTTTTTTTTTTTTTATGCAGTGTTTTTTTTCCCTCGTCTATTTTTTTTTTTTCTTCCATGCAGGGCCGGCCCTAGCATTTTGGGAGCCCTAAGCAGATTTCCAAAAGGGGCCCCCACTACCTACAGTTTTACCTAACCACCCCCAACCTATTCCAACATACACATCCTACACTGACACCTAATTGTAAAGTTTGACCAAATTGTCTTACTTAATATATTTATCTTTCAAGATGTAATATGAAGATATCTTTACTTAAGCAAACGTAAAAAATTTTTACAAGATTTTAACGATTGCTTTTAGATAAATGTATAAACATTTACTGAATTAATGTTTTAATAAAGCAAAAACACCTGCCAATGGGTTATTACAATTACAATAGAGAATAGTATATTAATAATTATTATAATAATAGAGAATAAATATTTAAATATTTGGAGTTGTTTGATAAACACTAAAGCGAATACAAAAATCTGAATGGCTGTTTGAACACGTAAATACTGGTTGCCTTCTTTTTCTCTCCGTTACGAGCAGAAACAGAAAGTCGCGCTTGTGCAGCGCTGCTTTGTGTACAGGGGTAACCATGATAACCGCCGTATTCTGCTGTTCCATAACCGCCACCTCCTGCCAGAGAGAGTGAATGTACCCTAATATGCATTCTAAATTGATCTACTGCTTCCATGGATCTACCAGCTGTCCAACTTCTCTGCCTGGAGCAGGGAGACCGTCCCCTGGAAGACCACACTCAGGACTTTCTCCATCTTGCGTGCCAGACGCACTACCCGGACCTTTGCACTGTGCATTCTACCACGCCAGCCTGAGCGAGCGGTCCAAGGCACACATTACAGGGGACGGTCCTGGGGAAGATTTCAGGCACATTCGTGGAGTGGGTGCTGGTGAACAACAATTCACTGTTCACCATTGGCCCGGCAGAGGACAACACCAGTCCCACTCCACATCCAGAGACCAGCCATCCGCCACAATGACCAGCACCATGGAGATACGTGAGCCCACCGCAGGACGTGGACTTCAGCCTGCTACGACTGACGAGACTGAGCCTGAAGAGAGGACAGAAGGAGTCGTCGCCCCGGAGTCTGAACCACAAGGTGTGTCTGACCAGGTGTTACTGTAATTCGAGGGATGGTAGGAAAGTCTCGCCCACAACCCCACCGTGGTGGATGTGATTGTTATGGTCGCTGGAACATTTATTGGTTTATGGGATGTGTTTGAAGAGGCAATTCATCTGTTTTCCAAATCCCCCTGGTTTTGCCTAGCCCTGAACTTCCTGTTTCCCCATTGGTTTCCTCCAGCCCTGAACTTACTGTGATGCCTCCCAGCCTCCCTCTCCCGCCTCCTCTAATAGCCAGTTCCTCAGACCTCCTCTGGTACTCATCAGCCCCTCTTCATCTCCTGCACCTGTGTGAATCTGCTTCTGTGCGTCAGGCCACCAGATCTGCCTAGACCAGAGGATGCCCAACACTCCACAGCGGCCTGTCGACACATTGTCTCCTTCTTGGCTCCTCCGTCCCTTGGTTTCACCGGAAACCTTCAGCCTTTTGACTCCACCAGGCTCCCTCATCCCACAGGCTGTGCCTTGGTCAGAAGTCGTCCTGCCTGCATCTTCTGGTCTGTCTGGCTCCCCAGCTTCGCCTCAGTCTTCTGGTTTTCTTGTTCCACCTTGGATGCTCGTCACCGTGGCACCACCTTGATCTCCAGTGCCAGCGATGTCACGTAGGCTCTTCAGCTCCTCAGCTCCACCTGGGTCTCCATCTCCAGTGGCGTCTCCATCAGCCATCCCCAGGGTGCCACCATGGCTCCTCCCGCCTTCGACTCCACCCTGGGGCCTCGTCATGGCTGGTCTCTGGACCACCATTTGTCTCATCCTGCTCCGGGCTCTCACTTGACTCCTCCCACCCTCCACCCTCCACTCTCCCTTGGACTTGTTTTTGGACTCTGTTTTGTTTTGCCCCTCTCCAGTTCCTCATCCTCCTCCTGAACCCCCTCCTTCCCTCCTCTGATTTACTCTTTAGGGCGTTAGGTTGCACATTCTGGGAGGGGGAGTCATGTTGTCATGGCCATGTTTTCAATGTTTAGGTTCTGTCTTCCCTATGCCTGTCATTTGACCCAGTTTCCCAGTGTGTCTAATTAGTCATTATGTTCACCTGTTCTGTTAATCATCTTGTTAGTTCTCCTGATTATTTAATCTCTGTGTTCTCCTTAGTTCTTTGTCCGTTCTCGTTTATGTTATGCTGTGTGTAGTTTGGATATCTCCCTATTCTCCTGAGTATTGTCAGCTAAAACAAAACCCTAAATTTAATCCAATAGTACATGTAGTTAATTAATATTACTCAGTCATTAAATGTATAATTACACTGTAACAAGGACACCTTAAAATAAAGTGTAACCGAAAAGTTTACTGACATCCATCAATGGTGTAATGATTAAAAATATACCATAATACCATGAAAACTAATTTTCATTAGGAAATTCAGATAATAATGAAATTTAAACTGAGCTGTGATGAACCTGCTTGGAAAAGTTGAAAATTGCTCCTCCGCTTTTAGATGCCGACCAACCACAAACATAAATGCCTGTTGTTCAATATCACAGGTGCTGTGATGGGAAAAGTTGTGGACTTTTTTAGCAACATTCGGCAGAAGTTGCCAGATGAGGATTTGGTGTAAAAAGAGTCAAAGCCATAAAAGAATGTGAAGTAGTGAAGTCGATCCAGGATGTTGTGGGTTGTAGAGAGAAAGACACATTGCATCATGAACTGCATCAAATACCATCTGATTTTAAAATACTTCCAGAAGCTGTTTACCAAAATCCAAAAAGAGGTTCACAGTATCAAGCATTTGTAGTGGCCCCAAAATGACACCAAAAAAAGTTATGCTTCGATATTTTCAGTGAAAGGATAATAAATATATAGATTCTGTTTTATTGCCATTTTGTTCAGGGTTTCCAATAACGCCAGAGCGGAAGCTGAAAACTTCTTTTTGCCAATCATTAATACAAGTGTTCATCTTTACATCATCTATAATCTTAGACTTACATTAAAGATAAGCATTTACATTTTTTAAAGACCTTCGTTAATTGCTTCATTAATTCAAGTAGAGCACACTAAGGACATGTAAAGCTCATTAAAATCAGTACCAGAGCAAACATCAAACCCTCATCAAAGATATATTAGAGCACAACCGCAAAGGTTTATAGTCACTATTTTTTTAAAGCAATACTTCATGGATTTTGAATGCAGTTCCTTGGTGTTAGATCAAATGATGATTGTTCATCATAAGAGTCCCTTGTTCTGACGCGAGTGGGCAGACAAGGGTGAACTTTCTATATAGGAAAGAAGAAAAAACAGATCTATAATCAGTTCTGAAAAACTGCATCTTAAACAAGAGCTTCAAAAGTACAGACTTAACATCCACGAACGGGTTGAGGGCATATCAAAATCAATCCCCTTCAACTGTGCCAACTGCTCTCAGATGATTGAACAAGATAATGTTAAATGTGTCTGTAGGCCCCAGGTGATACATGTTCCAATAATAATGCACTTGTCTTTCACCAAATATCCATAAGGGGATAAAAGTATCTAACATGATTTGTCTAAACACCAGTCTTTCAACAAAGCAGCATTTTTAGTGAAAATGTGTTGAATTTTAATAGCTATATTTTGTTGCAGTCACACTTTATATTAGGATCATATTCTCACTATTAACTAGCTATGTGTCACGGATGAAGGTAGACGAAGGCGGATTCACAAATAGAAACAAGGTTTTTAATGAGTAGCAGGCAGTGACGTAACAACATGTAACACACCAACATGTGTACACGAACAATAACTGACAATGAACAGGAAACAGGCAGGAACTTAAATACACAGAATGAGGACACTAACTGGGAACAGCTGACAAGATTTAACTAATAATGATGGTTACTATGGTGACAAACAAGATCTAATGCAGACAAGACAGAACTGAACTAAACTGAACATACATGTGACATTACGCCCTGCTCGGAAAGGTGTGGCATGATAGGAACCAGTTCTTGAGGAAAGAGGGCGTGGAGCTGGTGACAGACAGGTGCCTGGGGTAGGCGGACACCAGTACCATGGTGGCGCTGATGGAGGGAGGATCCAAGGCTGAGTCCTGACTACAGGGGCGGACGGAACCCTGGGACCGATCGGCGGAGGTGGAACCATGGCGAGAGGAGAAACCGGCGGAACAGAGTGGTCGACGGACCTGGGCAACATCGCAGGCCTGGAAGTCTGGCGCTGAGCTGTGACGGGGACTCGGATGACTGGAACAATGTTATGGCGAGGGAGGCCGACGGGGAGGCTGGAGGAAGGAAGGAGCGCGCTGACGCCGTAGGGGTGTGGAAGTCCGTGGCATAGGCTGTGCGTCGACCACCGGAGGCTGACCTGGAGTGACGAGGGAGCCCAGTGGAGACGGGCAGACGGGCTGCGGAGGCGATGGTGATGGGCTGACAGGCCGAGGTGGAGATATGGGCCTGGAGGTGTAGCCGGGGACTCGGCCTCTAGCTGAGCTGGTGGCAGGGAAGCCAGAGGCGCGGATGATGAGCAGCACGGAGCGAGCGGCGGGGGTAGAGCCGAGATGCTGGACAACACCAGTGGTGCCGACGGATCCAGGGGACTGGCCGTGACACTATGACTTTTGCCTCAATAAACTCCTGATTACTGCTTATTGATAGTTAGTAAGGTAGTTGTTTAGTTTAGGTATTGGGTAGGATTAAGTGATGTAATATACGGTCATACAGAATAAGGCATTAATATGTGCTTTATAAATACTAATAAACAGCCAATATCCTATTAATATGCATGATAATAAGCAAAGTTAATAGTGAGAATTGCACCCTGTGTTACTTTTGTGGCCTGATTGAGTTACATATGACTTGGGTTCAGGAAATCAGTTGCCAAATAAATCCCCATACACAGAAGAAATCAACATTATCAGATTCCAATATGTTATCATGCATTGTATGACATACTTTTGTATTTGAACATTTTATGTTTTCAAAGATTTGTTTGTGTATTTTTGTGTAAGAGGGAGAAAATCATTTTTAATGAAGTTTACAAACTTTATTATTACATTTTTATAAAAAAAAAAATAATAAAAAAACTTTTTTATTAAAAAAAAGCTAAAAGGAATTTTGGGTTCTGGGTTGCATGCCAAGATGTTTAATGTTTACGACTTAAGGCTATACTTTTGAAACACTGTATTTTAAAGTTTACTGCCTTAAACACACACACACACACACACACACACACACACATGCACACACAAACACACACACACACGCACACACACACAAAATAAATAAATAAACTGAGGAATCAATGAATGCTATAAGTGCTGTCATCATTTACTCATGTGGACAGCATATTAGAATACAGTTAGAATGACCCCAAAAATCATTAATCTATTAGGCATCAAGTGAACATTTTGTCCTCAAAGTTGATGTGTTAGAAGAAGGAAAAATGGGCAAGCGTAAGGATTTGAGCAAGTTTGACAAGGTGATGGCCAAATTGTGATGGCTAGATGACTGGGTCAGAGCATCTCCAAAACTGCAGCTCTTATGGGGTGTTCCCGGTCTGCAGTGGTCAGTATCTATCAAAAGTGCTCCAAGGAAGGAACAGTGGTGAACCGGTGACAGGGTCATGGCTCATTGATGCACATGGGGAGTGAAGGCTGGCCCAAACAGATGAGCTACTGTAGCTCAAATTGCTCAAGAAGTTAATGCTGGTTCTGATAGAAAGGTGTCAGTATACACAGTGCATCGCAGTTTGATGCGTATGGGGCTGCATAGCCGTAGACCAGTCAGGGTGCCCATGCTGACCCCTGTCCACCGCAAAAAAGAACCAACAGTGGGCACATGAGCATCAGAAATGGAAGAAGGTGGTCTGATGAATCACGCTTTCTTTTATCACGTGGATGGCCGGGTGCGTTGCTTACCTGGGGAACACATGGCACCAGGATACACTATGGGAAGAAGGCAAGCCGGCAGAGGCAGTGTGATGCTTTGGGCAATGTTCTGCTGGGAAACCTTGGGTCCTGCCATCCATGAGGATGTTCTGTCTCATCTGTCGGCACATTGTCTGTGACCTCTTGGCTCTGGATGTATCTTTGAGAAAATGGACGTGTGGCGTGAGAACAGTGTCAATTGCGTGAGTTTGAATGAGTGAGTGTTGGTGGCCCTGCATAACAGCATTTTTTTTTGTAGTTACGTTAAACTTTCCCACATTCTACCGCTTCAATTGCAGTATGAAGCGCCGTGTCTTCTTCTATTGGATTGGATCCGGGAGGGCTGCATTAAAGTATTGTGCTACAGTGACTCACTGGTCAAACAGCGTTATTGCAGGCACTTCAAATAGGTCATATGAGATCAACAAAGACTATTCGACAACAACAATTTTTTATTGTCAAAGTTGTCGATAAGTCTGACTTATCTAATCGTTTCAGCCCTACTATGTAGTAGGCAAGAAACACTAAGTGAAAAGAGTAGTATGTCTGAATTCACAGAATTCAAAAAACAATAGGCAAAAATTACCCAGATGACCTACTACTCCTGCCAAGATTCAGAAGTGCGTGTTTGATAGACGTTTTCCCATCCAATCCCATGAGAGTTGTGGATGGCAGAAAAGCAACACAACCATGTCATGTTAAGTACGTCAAACATTCATACTATATAGAACATATCTTTTTATCTGCCGTGAAATAAGTACCCAATTTCAGAGCCAATAATTTTTTTATCTTTTCAATATTCATTTTTATGAATCATATTAATTTGATAGAATTGTTATCCAATTGCAGTATAAATGCATTCATGCTGACACAAAGACACAAAGACACAAAGACACAAAGACACAAAGACACAAAGACACAAAGACACAAAGACACAAAGACACAAAGACACAAAGACACAGAATTGCAGTATACACTTAACAAGACTTAGCAAAGAATGACAGGGTGAACAGGCTAGATATAGGCAGAGGTAACGAGGTAAATGAGACACAGGTGAAAACAGTGAGTGCTGATGAGTCCGGGCAAAGGATTATGGGTGATGTAGTCTATGATGGAATGACAGTCCGGGTTGGAGTGCCCTCTGGTGGTGATCAGGGGCACTCACACTGGTGAATTGTTACACATGCAACCTCTAGGAGGCATTGAATAGTTTGTGTTCATTTAAATGTCACCAATGCATTTGCAGTACAAAAATGGATTTTGTTAATACTTATTTAATTTCATTGATAACATCCCTATAGTGTCTTATTACAATTTAATTTATTGATTAAATATAACAATCTGACGTAAAAAGATGATGCTTACCTCTAAGTTTAGAAAAACGCCCTTATTAACATAAAAATGCACCTGGAAATCAATTTAAGGGGCAAATTTGCTGTGAACTAACCACTGCACAGAATATGAAAAGCTTTGTGAGTCAACTGTCCACGACAGGCCTAAACCAAGGTAAAAAAAAAAAATCAGTCAAGGCCCCAGCACAAAAACATACTCAACAAAATATTGCCTAATTATCGTTATCAACAGAATCCCCAAAAATACAGAGGTCTACATTTTCCCACCTGAGCAGCAAAAGTAATGTGTCAGATGTTAATTTCCAACAGAACATCTGCAACGGTGCAAAATCCGGACAAAAACTATGTTCTGTGACTCTTGATGTATTTTCATATTTGACTTATAGCCATCAGCTCTGAGCCAGTTATGCTCTCTGTTATGTGATGGATGAGGAAGTCTTTGGTGCTTTTCATTAAATGGGTTTGACTGGCCCTGTCATTATCACTGAAGCACAGAGTGCAGAGCCCTGCCCGGGGGAACGTACACTGCTTCAGCGACTCTGCTTTAAAATTAATAAGACAATCTACACTAGAAAGCTGCTCAGTCTTGCCATGAGGGCTGACCATTACTGCCACGATCTAAAACAGGTGTCCTGACTAATAAAGGAGGTCTTGCCAGTGGACACCTTCTGGTCCATGTGAACACGTATAAGAATCTAATGTACGTGGTGAGACCTTAAAATGTTCAATGGGTCAAGGAAAGCACAAAGGCTCTATCTAGAACGTCCCACTGGAGGCATGTCCTGTTTCCTCATCCAAAAGTCGCTCTAATAATATTCAAAACAGATCATCCTGGAGACTCCATTAAAGAGCAATAAGCCAGTACAAGTTTAAACCCCTCAAGAATTCACGGTTATTAACACTGTCATCTTCTTTTATTATTATTTGTTAAAGAGCAAACCTCTGCCACTTCCTGGAAATTGATTTTACAAAGCTGAGTTATTTTAATGCTGAGTTTGGTCATAGTCATTTCTATTTGAAATTGTAAATGTCATGCATTATTATTATTATTATTAAACAAGTGGCATAACAATGCTAAACAAAACTGGCACATTTAAAGATTTATCTTAAACAACCTTGAACTTGTGATATAAATAACACTTTCATTTACAGGTTTCTTTAGTTAACTACTTTAGTTAACATTAACTAAGAATAAACAATACTACAGTATTTATTAATCTTAGTTCATGCTAATTTTAACATTTACTAATGCATTATTAAAATCAAAAGTTGTATTGGTAACATTAGTTAATGCACTGTGAACTAACATGAACAAACAATGAGAAACTGTATTTGTATTAACTAACATTAACAAAGATTAATAAATACTGTAGCAAATCTATTGCTCATTGTTAGTTCATGTTAGTTAATACATTAACTAATGTTAACAAATGAGACCTTATTGTAAAGTGTTAACAAAACTTATTTTAGTTTTCACACATTTATTCCACTTACAAATATTTCTGTCAGGATTATGTTCTGTTCAGTGTGTTTTAGTTCTGTTTTCCTGTGACCTAGGCCACATCCATGCGAAGCCAGAGCTTTCCCTATCCGATCTTTTTTTCCCTAGTCTCAAGAAAAATCTGCGTACACACGAAACCACTGAAACCGACTCAAAACGATGTAGTATACATGCCAGACCAGTATGTGGCGCTGTAATTCTGCCACAGAGATACACTAAAAACAGAAAAGAAGAGTTGTGGCTAGAAGGGGTACAGCAACGGTCAGAAGTGAGGCAAAATCTCACGATAAAAATAACAATAAATAAATTTGCTACTTACCAGATTGTGTTTTATTAATGCCTACACCTACCCCAACCCTAAACCTACCCTTAAAATAATTCAAATACAGTAATTAAATGATGCAATATAGATGTACGCATGCCCAGTGCCCGTAGTGGTATCCCTTCAAGTCTTTACCGTGCAGGACGTGGTGTGATGACATCACCGTTTCACAAAGTATACAGATTGGCTGTACACACGAAAACACAAGGGTGTCGGTTTCAGATTTATCCACTCTGGGACCCGGTTTAAAAAAATACCGGTTTCAGGCTCCTAAAAAGCCAGATCCGTCTGGACAAAACGCTGATACGATACAAAATTTTTATGTATACAGCTAAACGCGTCTCATTCTGTTCATCTGGTGTTCGTTAGTTATCTCATTTAATTTCATTGTTTAGTCTGATATATATATATATATATACAGTATACTCCCTGTTTCAGTTCTTTGTCCTGTCTCGTCAATGTTTTAGGTGTTTATAATATCCTGCTTCCTGAGTTTTCCTACCGGGACTGTCCCGCATTGGTCACCCTACATATACCATCGATTAACAATCGTGTTCACAGTAGGGCTGTCTTTAATGATTTACAAGTTATCATCATAAATCAATTTCCTTATGGGAAATACTGACTTTTACTGACTTTTTTATTTCTTGAACCCGACTGTTGCACTCTATAGGGAAGAGTGAATATTTCCTATAATTTTGCGTATTAAAAAAAACTGTTCGTTGAACACATGCTGACCTTTTATGACACAGTGACCTATAGTGGGGCATGTTGTCACACTATGGGCCAGATTTACTAACAGCAAACCCTCTTTTGGTGTTAAACTACTGTCAGGATTTACTAAAGACACACTGAAAAAGCATGGACAGAGTTATTTTTGCAGCTGACCTTATTGCATATGCATTTGTAGGAGTTTCCCTTTCAGATGCAAACTATATGGGAGGAGAGTATAAATTAATCTTTGAATCTGATTTACAAAGGTTTGCGCTCGTCAATTTACTGGTGTTTGCGCCATTCTTTAAAAGCGCGCCCCAAAAAAAGCACAACTTAAACCAGACGCTAACTAGTAGATTGAGTTGGTCATTATGGAAATGATCTGGCTGTGTCTGTGTTTATTAATTTGTGTAGTCAGTAGCTCACGTGCAGAACTTTCCACTTACATCTGCGCTTTTTTTAGAGTTGCTCTCTGACGCTACTTTGTCCTGTTTAGTAAATCTGGCCCTATATGGGTTGTCACAATGGAAACAATGTGTTCCCACTTTAAAGTTTTGGCCATACAATGAGAGTTGTATGGACAAAAAAATTCTCATTCTCATCTCAGTTCTCATTTCAAACTTTAAAATGCCATAGAAGGTCTACATTTTTTTTTACAGCTTTTAATGTCTTCTCACCAAAATTTAAACAGTGAAACACTTATGAAATAGAATAATGAGGTAATGGAAAATAATGTAAAAGATAATATATAGTGTATATATATATACAAATACAATAATTAATATATTATGAATATTTATTTTGCAGAATCAGAGCTATGAAAGCTTGACGCCAATGATTAGACCAAAATCAATTTGACTTCCTGTGATAATATAATTTCAGTTCTTTCCAGTTTTAATTCAAACTTGATCCCAATCTTAATACAACAGATAATGAAGGAAGTAATTCAATATGTCCCCCGTGATCCTCATTGGTAAAGTAATTAACCCCTGGCAACCTAACGAGAAATACTCAGCTCAAGGGTGCAGATCGTTTAACCGTGTTAAATGAATTATACCCAATGCAAATCAGTGTTGATTACAGAAGACGAATTACAGGCTACACTACATACATCATAGTAAAAAAAAAAAAAAAAATGACAATGATAACCCTGTAAGCCCTGAATGAGGTCAAAATCACATATCCTAAAGCCAGTAATACCATCAGTCTCTCCTGGAAGAAGAATACAGATCCAAGGCTTTAGAGAGAAAAACGAGGTCAGCATTTGAAACATTTACAGAGCACATGGAGGGGAAAAAATGAGGAGAAAAATAGTTCAAAGTGTTGCTTTTAGCCACAGAGGAAGCTGAAGGAATGCTGCCGACCAAATGAGAATAAATGAAAAGAGCACAACAGCTCAAAACGCTGAGGGTATAATTTGGTGGCACAGGGTTTGTGTGAGTGTGCATGTATATTTGCATGGCACCAAATATCTCTAGAGTACAAGCATTCAATAAATAGGAGCTGACAGCGATTTGCAGCATGCATCAAAGTGACTGGAAGTCATTGTAAATTCAATGATTTGAGTGAACCTGAGCGACATTGGCAATGTGATTTGAGTATTTCTGTTGGGGTGAAAACATAAAGACCACTCAGTCTATAGCATGGGTGCAGCTAGACCCTTTTTGTCTGGGGCACAAAGCTCAGTGAATTACCACTGTGCACTAGTAAAAAAAAGAGATTAAAAAAATTCTAATAAATCCTTATGTGTTGATGTTGACCTGAGAATAATTTTCCCTGACAATATATCAGCAATCATGCAAATCATCATTATGAATTAATCACTCTTTTGAGCTAATCAGTCAAACAGGTATGCAAAAAGCTCTGAAATTATTTGCAATTCAGTTTAATTCATTCAGACAGTTCACTCATGCACTGAATCGTTTCCTCGTTAAAAGACAGAAAACAAAAAGAGCACCAGATGAAGAGGATATTTACAGTCTATTTTAGAAAGCAAAACCTGTAAATGTCTTCTGTCATTTGTCAGTGACAAAGCAGATCTTTATTGCATGTGCAGCTTGTTAATGACTGTTACTGATGTTAATGAAAAAATAATAATTATATATCCATAAAACAGTACAAGTCATGTTGTAATTTTCCTCATTCACTCATTTTCCTGCAACTCCAGAGTGATTGAGTCATATTTAAAGGGATAGTTCATCCAAAAATTAAAATTCTGTCATCAAAGACTCCCTCATGTTTTTCCAAACATCAGGTAATAGGCTTAAAAAGTGCAAAATGATGTACTTTGACAGCTGCAGGCCTGTGGGTCATTAAACAGCATTGTTTATTATGATGACCATTTTCTAGTTTGTTGTGTTTATCACATTTCTGAAACAGTAACTTCTTTTCTAAAAAAAGATCCTGTCAGTAAAACCATCTGATCCGTGAGACACCTTTTTACGGGGGTGACATTTCATCAACCTCCAGGCTGGAGTGCTGGTAGCTGGTCAAGAGCACAGGTCAATCAGTTGTGTTTTGTCCCGACTAAACAAATGCCCCTGTCACACACTCAGTAAAGCGTCTGGTTGACAGGAAATAAGAGTGCGGAGATGGAAAAGACAGCAGTGGGTCTTGATCACTCGCTACACACTCGCTACTCGATACCCCATGGAATACCAACTGAACCCTTAATAAAGCAAAATTCTGAGAATGGGTTTGTAAACCGCACTGGAGATATGTAACGCACTTTGGGCCCTATCATAAATCAGGCATGAGTGTTTTTTGCTAGTTTCAGCCTGACGCAGTTAACATTTGTGTGCTGGTCTGAAAACGAGGTGTGTTCAGGAGCATTGTTGGCGCGTTGCTATTTTGAGAAACTGAAATCGACTGAACCATTGACCAACAAAAACCTGGTCTAAAGCCAATAGCGCAGTATTTTTTGTGTTATTTAAAGGGTGTTTTAGTAATATGCGCCTATAGGAGGCTGCACAACGCGCATACAATCTGTTTATTACACACACATAAACATAAATGTTAAAAATAAAAGGATTAAAATGTAAAATATTATTGTATACAGAAAGAAACAAATGCCTATGTAATAATGGATAGTCATTGCATGTTTCATAATTAACTATTTGCAGTAATGACGAATTAAATTGGCTAATTATTTAACTAATCATGGCAATACACACGTGTTTAAACTGACTCGTCAGGTTAAGGGTGTCTATATTCCGCCATGTAAATAGCAAATCTGCCATGGTGCGAGCTCAACTGGCTTTTAAAGGGAATGGGAGATGAGACTCTGATTGGTTTATTGCACGTTACCCCAAAAACACACCCATGACTCATTAAGAGACTAGGAACAACCCTTTTGGATCATGCGCCTGGCGTGCTGACCATTTTTTCTGTTGTTAAACTAGCAAAAGTGGATTCGGGCCCTATGTGCACCTGCGCCATGCACTTCAGACCATGTGCTCACATCATTAAAATAGGGCCCTTTATGTGTATATGATTTTATATAGATTAAATGAGCAGGCCGGGTCTGTGATAGACTTGCAGACGGTTACATTAATAGCCGTCATACAGATTTTTTCATTCCTTTTTATTCTTGGAATATATGTACAGATGGAATATATGCACATCTTCATGAATCTCACAAAACATCTTGTTTTTTTTTTGTTTGTTTTTTTATCAAAATGTTTTACATTTTTATTTGCATAAAGAAACTTTGTTGGAAAGTCTGTTGGCATTATTTCCATGATAATGAATCACCCTCCCTCACATTCTCATTTCTAAAATAAGAAATTATAATAATTTATTATTTAAATGGAAAATTATTTGTATCAATGTAAAATTAATGTATATGTGTGTAATGTGTGCGACGGACGGACGGACGGACGGATAGATAGATAGATAGATAGATAGCACAACATGCTGTGGATACATTACAGTTAAATGATGTGAAATATGCACATGCTAAACAATTTTATTTTGATTTGAGGGAGAAATATGTCATTTTTCTTTTTGAGATTCACCTGCAAATTTAGCTTATAGTTGATAGTTTGCATACTCAGAAATTATAGCAATTAGCTATCCCACAAAAGAGACTTTTAATTGTCATTAATTTAACAATAGTTAAAAAAATTAATGGCTGTAGAGAGCAATATATTTTTCCTTCTTGTTCTACTGTCCATCCTGTTTCACTGTTAAATGTGTGCGAATAGAAATTAGCTATGAAATACTACATACTTTCATTTTTTTTTTTTCATACATTCATACATTTTTTCATGGCTGCTGTTGTATGCACACTTGACAAGGCACAAATCTGATTCTCGCTTCAGTCATCGATTTAGCACTGCCTTATTCCTCTTCAAATTCATTTTTTTCCCCTTTATTCCTTTTTCCATTTGACCCCTTAAAACTGAATGCCACAGCATCAGTACAGGATTTAGGCTTATCAAACACTGATGACATGCTTTGTGGCTTCGCTGGCACAGGCATAATTTTTTAGCTGCATCGTTTAGATGAGTGCTGACATTGAGAAAAATATGATGTACTGCTGACAGTGCAGCAAAACAGAGCTCTGTGCAAAAAAATAAATAAATAAAAAATTAAAGCTTATTGGCAAAAAGAAAGAAAACACGCATATCTTAGAAGTTATCCGCCAGAGGTTTTGAACTGGGGTGGAATCAGATGCAAACAGATATCGTAGTGCTTTAAGGTTTTAATATAAAGACTGACAAGAAATGTACTCTTTTGTTGTAGTTTTATTCTAACAGCTTTCCGTCTGCGTAACGGAGCTGCAGCAATTGATTTCTGGGTTACTGTATTGAACATTTATTTAATAACCTCCATAAATTTTAAAAATGTTATTGGGAGAGGGCCCTTGAGAATTATTACAAATTTTAGTTTAATGAAATCTAATTTATATGAGGAGTCACAATTACGTCTGAATGGAAATTAATATACATCTAACGACACCTAAACCTCAAACTGCAGAATATAAACTGCCTAATAATCTGGAGACAGCATGGAATCGAAAGTTGTGTCAAGTCACCTTTATTTATTCAGCACTTTATACAATACAGATTGTTTCAAAGCAGCTTTACAGTGATAACAAGAAAATAATGCATTTGGGCTGCTGTTCAGCTGAAGTCAGTTCAGTGTTGATTCAGTTCCGTTGTAAAAATCTTCATTAATTTAATTAGTTAATTTCATCTATAAAGCAGTTCTGCAAAAAAAAAAAAATGTCATCATCCATTTCAGTTCAGTTCTCATACAACAGAGTCAGTGCAGTCAGATATAATATTGTTGAATATTAAGTGTCCCCAACTTAGCAAGCCAGAGGCGAAAGTGGCAAGGAACCCAAACTCCATCAGGTGACAGAATGGAGAAAACGCCTTGGGAGAAACCAGACTCAGTCGGGGGGCCAGTTCTCCTCTGGCCAACAAACGAACACAGTGTGATTATGATTCAGGCTGCATCACAAGTCAGAATTCAGATTGGTAGCATTCAAATATTCATCCAGCTCCTTTCACTTGAAGATCGATTCATCACACTGGTATGGAGCCAAAGCTGGCAAGTTTAACTTGCATCAAGTACAACCAGTCTTTTTTTAAGCAATGGGCAAGTAGTTCATGCCAGTATTCTATGTTGTTTCATAAAAGTGTATATTGCAAAAAAAAAAAACTTAATTAGATTTACAGTTTATTTTCTACACATTTCCGGCTGATTTCACTGCACAATGTGCAACAGAATTAATCTCAGTGTCACAACTCTAGTCTACGCTATGACTTAAAAAAAGTATTTTGAACATTATGCCAAATAAATGATTAAGTAAGAGCGGTTTTTTTGTGTTGCATTAATTGAGAGCAAGAAACAATGTTTATAATGAAACAACATTTTTTGAAATATTAATTATATGACAATTTGTAACTATTTTATGTTTTGGCCAATTGGTGGTGATTTGTTTTATTTGTAAATTTTTAATCTGTTTATGCCCCACTGACGATTAGGTTAAGGATGGACAGTCATACTTTAACAGTTTTTTTTTTCTACAAATCAAACCGCACAAAAGCCTATGAAATTCATAAAATAATTATGTTTTCTCATGAGATTGTGTTGATAGCTTTTGAGACTTCATTATTTCTCCATTCAGTTAGATAGGAGCTGTGTTTGCATGACTGAAAATTGCTTCCCGAGATGACAGCCGAGTGGCCTGCCTTAAAAATGACCTTGTTAATATGCAGTGACAGTAACTAAATGAAGAAAATAAGTAAATAAATAAGCCATTTGTAGGCTCAACCAATTGCATGTGTTTGACAAGGGACCTTCTGCTTGTCTGACCAATAGAAGTAGCCAATAACCAATGTAAAAAAAAAAAAAAATTGGCGCAGTGACACACTTATGGCTAGATTTACTAAACAGGGCAAATTAGCACGTAGCAGACAGCGCAAGATACGTGTCCAATATAAAGGGGCTCATTGGGGGCCATTGGTGTAGCACCACCTCTACAGGGGCACGTCTCTCTAATTATCCTTGTTTTTATTTTAAAAAATGTTTCCTTGGTATTCTTATTTCTTATGCATATGTTATCACTATTTTAATTCACTTTCTATGTAAAGCACTTTGAATTACCATTGTGTATGAAATGTGCTATATAAATAAACTTGCCTTGCCTTGCCTAATAAAAGAGCCAATGGGATGGGAATGTTCTGTCACTGATCTACTGAGAACGTGCAAATTCAATGTGCCGTCATCAGGAAAATCGGTTAAGACATGCTTTTTTGGGTGCAGATTGACTAAAGCATTAGCAAACATTAGCATGATTTATTTAAATACACTTCACCCACTAATATTACATCTGAAAGGGAAACTGTATATTTCTGTCATGGTCATGTTTATTTTCTGTCTTGTTTAGTTTCTAGTCTTAGTTTTCATAGTCTCATTGTCTCTGCCTTAGTTCTCATCTTTCATTAGTTGTCATGGTTTCTAATTAGTCCTCACGTCCCTGTTCTGTTGATTACCTGCCTCTGTGTATTTAAGCCTTCAGTTTTCTTCAGTTCATTGTCTTGTGTCAACATCTCTGGATTGTGTTGTAGACTATCTTTCTTTTTGTGTTTATTAAAAATATATACTTATCATTCATTCTACGTCATGCATCTCTTGTCATTATACTAGCAACCATCTGACAGAACACAAGATAGGATTTAATTGCGGTTTATATATGGCTATTCCTGAGGTCTGTCTCCTCTTGCTGGAGCAGGGGGATCGCTCCCTCGAGGATCACATGAGGAACTTTCTCAATCTGTAGTGCCTCACTTAGTACCCCGACTGCTTGCGTTGTGTTTTCAATCACACGGGCGTAAAGACGCCTGCCCGTTGTTGGAGTTTTGCAGAGTTTTGTGGAGTGTGTGCTAGTCCAAAACAACTCTCAGATGACCATCTGCTTGCAAATGAGGACATTGCCAGCCCCACTCCAGACCCAGAGCCCAGCCAGCCATCAGCCATGTACACCACGGAAAAGAACACTCCCATCGCTGAGGTTAGTGCTATGAGCTGGGTCCCTAAGGAACAGTTATGTGAGAAGCTCACTGGTCTTCATTCACCGCTGGCCCCATCCATTTCCAAGTTGTCAAAGTCATCACTGGATGACACAGCTCCTCCTCCACCTCAAGCCTCCAAGGCTTGCATAGAGACAGAGTTCCAACTCCAACTTGTTCTCTGTGCTGGAGAAAGAACGCTCTTCTTGGAGTTTAGTCTCAGCCCCAACATCCTCATATGCATGAGAACCACATCTCGATGTTGAACCGCCATGTGAGCTGACTGTTCTAGGATAAGCCAGTCGACGATATAGTTGAGAATGCGAATCCCCCGCATACGCATGGGGACTAACGCTGCGTCCACACACTTTGTGAACGTGCAGGGTGAAAGTGCCAGACCAAAGGGAAGGACCCGATACTGGTACGCTTCTTCCCCAAAAGTGAACCTCAGGTACTTCCTATGCTGCGGAAGGATGGACACATGGAAATACGCATCTTTTAGATATATCGTGACAAACCAATCCTCAGACTTGATTTGTGACACGATCTGTTTGAGTGTAAGTATCCTGAACTTGAGCGTTGTCACCGTGCGGTTGAGAATGCGTAGATCTAAAATAGGGCACAACCCCCCATCCTTCTTTGGAACGATGAAGTACCGGCTGTAAAACCCTGACTCCCTGCTGGGCAGAGGAACCCTCTCTATCGCTTCTTTTCGCAGAAGAGTCTGTACTTCTTGAGACATAACCAGAGCCTGCTTGGGGCCCACCACCGTGGGCAGAACCCCGTTGAAACTGGGTGGACAACACCTGAACTGAATGAAACTTATTGTCTGCAGGACCCACTATTCGGCAGATTCTCCCACTCTGCCAGAAAATCTACTAAGGGTACCAGCCTCTCGAGACTGGCCTCTGATGTACTCTGCACAGCGATCGCAGTGCCCTGAAGCAGCGAACTGGCAGGGAACAACTGGCTCGACAGCACCACCGAACAGGCCATTAGGAGACAGCGTGGCGTACAGCTGAAAGGTTTTATCTTTCTCCTTTATGTCCGTACGATTGAGCCACAAATGCCTCTCTGTGGCCACCAGGGCTGCCATAGAACGGCCTACTGATCTGGCCCGGAGAGCTAGATCAGCTGAAGACTGGAGCTCTTTAATAACGTCGGCTCCGGTCTCGTGGCTCTCACCCAGGTCCTTCAGCAGGTCAGCCTGGTATGCCTGCATGATAGCCATCGTCTGCAGACATGCGCGGCCTGACCTGCTGCCGAGTACACAAAGTGAGGGCTTTAATGGCCCATAACCATGCTTCTTCAGACCCACTATATTACTATAAACAGACATGTGGGGACTGAATACACGTGAAGACATGGACCTATTCCACAATCTCGACACCTCAGTGTGGAGATCCGTGAAAAAACGGCAAGCCCCGCCGTGGAGGTTGAGCAGAGTGAGCGCGAAGAAAACGCTCATCCAGCCTACTTTTTACTGCAGAGCGCTCTTGTCTTTCTTGTGGCCATTCTAATCTTAATTTGGCCACAGCTCTGCTCAAAACCTCCACCAGCTCCTCACTAGCAGATGATTGAAGTGGTGAGTCTTCATATCCACCTGCATCAATACTGCAGACATCCAACTCCTCAGAGCTGGACAACTGCAATACCGAGGCCGCCTCCTGGGTGGGAGAAACCGCAGCGAGGGGCTCCCGAACCCAGAGAGGAAGCACCGGACCTGACAGGTGAGGGCAGAGATAGGGCTGGGCCCGTCTCAAACCCCTCTGTCACGTCCATTTGCGAACCCCATGACATGAGCCGCCGCTGTGCCACTGCGGTGCCCTCCTCGAAGAGCGCCTGGCGGTATTGCAGCGTTCTGAGAGGCAGCGCCTCGCAATGCTCACAACCAGCCCCCTCGAGGGCTGCCTGAGCATGCTGCTCACCCAAACAAACAACGCACATCAAGTGTGTATTCCCACTCGTGATGTAGTGAGAGCAAGGAGGAACACACTTTCTGTACTGCTGTTCGCTCGCCATTTTATATATCTCTTTTTTGTCAGTGTGTGTGTAACATGAATGAAAACAAGAAAGTCTGAACTCAGACACAAACACAGAACTGACGGACAATGATCACATATAGCGCTTGCTGAAGGCACAGAAGCTAGCGGCGTTTGTTGCCGGTGTGCTTTACAGCTTCCCGGTAGGTGACGTCACCCGTCTATGACGTTCCGTCTCTCTATTGGACTGATTACATACGTGCTTCACGACGCAATCACGCAGAGGCATTCCCAAAGCGGTGACGCAACGTCTTGTTCCCTTGAAAGGGAAATCATATTCTGGAGGTTTAAATTGCTGATTTTAATTTACCCCAGTGGGGAAATTTTTTTACCAGATTTGAGGGTAACAGGATAAGCAAGGATGTGCATTTCAGCACTGAAAATTACACACTTCAGCATTAAGAAAGTAAAAAAAAACAAAAAAAAAGGAAGAATAAGACCAGTGATGATAATGATTTTGGTTTTGGACTAGTTTCAGAGAGCAGTATCTGCTTATGAGCTTCCTCACCGGTTACAGCTAATTTTAAATAATAAAACAGTGTTATAAATGAATGCCTTTTGAGTCATTAGTGGTTTTCCAGCAGAATGTGGGTCACATTCATTTAAATGCACTTATCGGCTCAGCTTTGGCTGCCGAACATTCATTAGGAGAAAGAGTTGAGGGGAGCGATAGTTCAGTGCATGAGAACATCTCCAGGCATGCACCTAAAGAGTGAGCTACTCTCAAAGACATCTTCAGCTTCATAACCTGCTGGGTATTTAAAAGATTTTCATTTTTTCACTGTGAACTTAAGTTTACTCTGGGTTTCGTCATATGCTGCGAAACCATGATCCAAAAAGAAGAAGACAGCAAGGGATCTAAAAGATCTGCATTCAGGATGCATCACAAAGTCTTTTAGCATTTCCATTATTTTGCCGTTGAAATATGTAAACATGCATAAAACAATTAATTAATCAATTTTAATTAAACAAATACATAAATATACAAACAAACACACACACACACAGATATTTGGAAATTATGTACTGTATTTTAATTTATATAAAAGATGCAATCAATGATATATGCTTGACCTATTTAAGACGTCTATCATGAACTCAGTTATTGCCAGTGTTATGCCACCCAACTCGCTATACAAATCCAAACAAATCACACTCACAAAGTAGAGGAGAAAACAGTGAACACTTATCTTTGAACCCTCACTCTGACCTTTTCCTCTGTCTGTGGCAGCTGATAGATCTCTCATATCAAATGTTTCACTAAAGGTTGCCATTATTTTTGGTTTGCCAGTCATCAATCAACAGAATGCAAATGTTGTGTGTCTGCCTTATTTGATGCCCCGAAGCTGAAAATGGAACTATAATATGTGGTGGTTGCCGGTTTTCAAGTTCAGTTTGTGCCTGGTTCATTTACAAAAGGGCGGGGGATATATAAAGAATAAAGATGTCATATCATGTTTGCTATATTTAAACAGAAAACTGTTATTTTAAATTGTAATAATATTTCACAGTATTCCTGTTTTTACTATGTTTTGATCAAATAAATGTAGCCTTGGTGAGCAATTCTGGTTATTATTCTGAATGGGTATGTGTATATATAATGCAACTCATAGGGCCCTATCATATACCCGGTACAATGCGACGCCAGGTGTGAAGTGTTTTTTGCTAGTTTCAGCCCGACGCATTTATCATTTTCAGTTATCAGCGCCACGTTGTTTAAATAGCAAATGCACTCGTGCCCATCTGTTCGCCCATGGTCTGAAAACGAGGTGTGTTCAGGCGCATTGTTTGCGTGTTGCTATTTTGAAGAACTGAAAACGACTGCGCCATTGACCAACAAAAACCTGGTCTAAAGTCAATAGCACAGTATTTTTTGTATTTTTAAAGGTATTAGTAATATGCGCCTATAGGCGGGTGCACAACGCGCGTACACTGCTTATTACACACACAGGGATTACACACACAGCAGCACACAAACATGTTTAAATATAAAAAATAAAAGGATTCCTCTCTGGAGAAGGGTTCAGTCTTTCTGCTCACAAGTTCCGCCATGTAAATAGCAAATCTGCCATAGTGCAAGCGCAACTGGCTTTTAAAGGGAATGGGAGAAGACTGGTTTATTGCACGTTATGCCCAAAACACACATGACTCATTAAGAGACTAGGTACAACCCTTTTGGACCATGCGCCTGGTGAGCCAACTGTTTTTTCCATCGTTAAACTAGCAATGCCTTGCGCTTCAGACCATGTGCTCAGATCGTAAAATAGGGCCCATATTGTGTGAAGAAAATGTCTCTTGTGTAGAAAGTTACCACGATAATAACGCATTCTCACTTTAATGGGAATTTTTTTTTTTTTAAAACGGCACTTTTAAAGCAGGCTCTATTTGACCATATGAACTTATGAATCATAATTCTGGCACAAGTCAGCTTTTTTTTTGTCCTTCCGCAAAGAGCTCTATGCTTTGTTATTTCTGATAAGAAACAAATGTGGCGTGACAGATCACTTTTTTAATCAAATCATTTCAACATCTCTTCCTCTTTAATACAAGTTATAGCACAAAATAAACATGAATGAACATCAGGAGGTAAGTTGAAAAAATACAGTGCAACTTCTTAAAGTGGATCATCTCTCATTTAATCGCTCGATCAGTGTTTCAGTCACAGAAAGATGTCAATAAACAGCTAATGAACAACACGTCATGTACTGTTGCATTTACCCCAGGACATTTTCCAATGTTCACAGTTCATTATTTATCTATACAACTCATACAGTTGTTGTTTGATTGTGATTATTATATGAGAAAATAAATAGCAGTTGAATATAATAATTGATAATATATTATAGTAATGTACCAAATTAGAGGGCTCCCTGTACAGTTTACAGTTATCATACCATCTATAGCGCAAGCACAAAAGGTAGAGGCATATTAGGCCACCAAACTATCTGTATCTGTATGAGGTGTTTTTCTGAATAATTAGATATCGGTATAGGTGCAGAAATTTTGTATAGATGCATATATATGCAATCCCCATATATATGATTGCCATTTATTGTGATATATTTACTGCTTGTAACTAAAACGTCCCTCAGTTAACAGCAGTAGAGGGGAAAAGAAGTAATCTCTTAATGTGTTGGGCTCACTGTTGGGTCATCTCGTTTAACTGAAATCCTGTCATTGGATGTGAAGTATATTTGAGGGGCAAAAGTCATGGGAAGTATCTGCTGTTCTGCTGTCATTAGAGGCAGCAGTGCTCTGATCGCCACTAGCCAGTAGTGCAATAGCAGAGTTACTGATACCACCACTGGTACATCCTGTTGTGCCATCAACCCTTCATTTGTCATGCTGTCAACTTTGCCTTTGCTTCACAGAGGGTCAAATGAACCTTTGAGTGTGCTGTAAAAAAGAGACTGTTCAAACTCTTAACATTTGCTGGCAATGAGCAAAAAAACAAGCAGTAAATGGAAGAACATACTGGAGAGGCCTGAAACATAACTGAGAGTTATCATAATCCTGTCCACTTTTTAAATTCATCTGGAGAGATTAATCAAACAAGACAAGACCAGTCAACTTCGCAAAGAATAGTTTGCAGACACACAATTTAATCATGTTTGCATTAAGACATTCATTACCCACACATCAAACTAACAGCCTGCTCTGTCAACACAAGGAAAACACCATCCATCCATGATAAAGTAACTGGAAAGTTTAAAAACAAAGTTTGACGGCAAGCAATTGGTAACTGACAATATAATTCTGGTAGTGAAGTGTCACTATTTTTAATGAGCCTTTTTAAATGAATAACTGTATTTTTACCTTTCTTGAAAAAGAAAAAGAAAAAGTGACTTTCACTGCAGAACTCACAGCCAGGACGTGTTGCAAACATTTGCCAAAGCATTCAAAGAAGGAAAAGTTTTTAAAAAACCTATTAATGATTTTTAAGTTTTTCTGTTTCTGTCATTTCTGAGTTCCTGCTCCCTGTCTTCCCTGTTTCAGTTTGTTTCCATAGTCACTAATTAGTTTCCTTAGTAACTTACTATATTCACCTGTGTCTAGATTAGTTACTTGTTTACACTGGCTGAATCCGAAATCGCCCCCTAAACCCTCATTCACTATTCCCTACGTTAGTCCACTAATATAGTTCACTTGAAGGAGTGAATGAAAACGAGTGCGTAAAGTCAGACAGCCGTTGTGTGTACATTGGCTGTACACTCGTTATTGCGGTGCATTGTGGGATAGAATTAGTGCACTCAATAACTTCGACTATGGTTTCGGACACCACTACAAATGGCTGTCCCCTCAAATAGTGCACTATTTGAGGGTATAGGGGGCGATTTCGAATTCAGCCACTGTGTAGGGTACAACAGGGCACACCTTAAGAAAAATACTTAGGTGTGTTTTCACTACTCCCATATATGATTGCAGAAAAAAAAAATATATATATATGTTTGTATTGAACATTGTATTCAACAAAATAAATCATAAAAGTGGTTTATTTTGTTTAAAAATCTTATAAATGTATGAGGTGGCAAGTCGCCAAAAGGCACACATTACTGATACAAATACTTTAGCTAAAATAATATATTTTTAATAATGTCTAAGTTAATACTTGTTCAAAACAAACACTTTAGCAAAGTTTGCACTATTTTCTGATTATTTTGATAAATAAAATAAGTCATTTTTGTTCAATAAATAGACTTTTATTAAAATATGAAACATTTTAAAAATACAGGATTTTTTTTTAAAGTAAAGATTCTGAAAGATCCTATAATAATTTAATATAGGTTCACAGTAGTAACAATAAATTATATTTTATATCATATATTAATATCATATATATATTTTTTAAATATGATGGTTTCATTATAAATATGGTGATTATCTCTAAGGTGGACACCCAACTTAATATATGATATTTACCATCTGAAACTAACCATGTCAACAAATGGAAAAGTAAAAGGAAGCAAATTCATTGCATTTGCTTTCGGAGAGCAATTCACTGGGAACGTGACTTGGGGGCTGGGGGTGTTAAGCTTGGTACATACTCCACAAGAACAAAGACACTTGTTCATTTTCTCGAGGTGGCAAGAACAAGAACGAAGTTCGTTCTGGCCAGGACGTTCCATACTTCACGAGAAAAGCAGCTGCCGAACATTTCCGTTTCTCCGCATTAACCCCGCCCACTTTAAGTTTCTGACCAATCACACAATAGTTCTTGGACACCCAAAATAAAAAAGTTCTGCTCAGATGATGTGTCGAGAACAAGCTGCGAGAACTCCCAAATCAGGGCTGCGAGAACAAAATTACAAAATTACAAAATTTGCTCTGAGTATGTAGCGGCCTTTAGTCTCTCTAAAGTAGCAAGAAGTGTGTGTGTGTGTTGTTTAATTTGCTGTTTATAATATTTGAGAAGAAGGTCTTTCTAGCTTTGCCTAGTTCCACATTGAAAGCATGAAGGCTGTCTTTATAGATGTTATAATGTACTACAAGTTGTGTCTTCCGCCACATGCATTCAGCTTTTCTGCATTGTCTTTTCTTACTTTGCACTGCTGTTGAGTTTCTCCAAGGTGCCACTCTTCTTCCTGACTTTCACAGGAGCAATGCCATCAATAACATTCTTGACTTTTGAGTTAAAGGAATCAAGGTGAAACTCAAAAGAGTCTGCAGATATGCTTGGTGTCAGAGATATGGCCTTCATAAATAGTACACTAGTGTTCTCATTTAAGCATCTCTTTTTGACAGACAGATCTAGCTTCAGTGGCAGGAGAGATCAATATATTAAAAAAATTATACTGTTGCACTGCAGCTGTCCTCTATCCATGTTTCCTTTAGAAACATAAAATCCAAGTTGTTCATGTTGATGTCATTGACTAGCTAGAAGTGATTTATTTTTAAGTGAGCGGGTATTTAAAGGTGCTAACTTAATGTCAGTTTTTGTCCCCACAGCGGTCTCAGATTGACGTTTAATAGGCAGCAGATTAAATGAGTTTGCTGTACGATATGGGAAGGCTTTAGACTGTATATCACTTAACAAAACACATATAGAGAAAGCTACAAGCACTGGGTTTCCACTTGTTCTGGGAACATGTTGCTCTGGCTTTGTTATTCTCTATTATGCTCTCTCTTTTCTTGGGACCTGCTCTTTGGCTCTTCTCTTCTTTGCTCTCTTCTTTTCTTTGTCTCTTTCTCTCTACACTTCCTCTCTCTCTCTTTCTATCCCTCAGGTAACATTCTATTCATGCTGCGTGCGATTAATGGTCTCAGACATCTATTTTGTAACTATTTTAAGTGTAACCATAACCAGATATTGTCATTATACTGTTTCTATTACAAATACTGTGCTAACTAGTTTTGATTCAGTATTGACTTTGAAGTGCTACCTATTGAAATACAATATAGTCACATTATAGCAATGCTCTCCCACATATTTTGCTATTATAACTGCGCTTATTTCCGTCATTGGTATAAGCTGCAGTGGGTGGTAATAAACGAGAAATATACAGTTTTCTACCATCTTGCTGATAACGTTTCTTTAGTCATTCAGCAACCCTGCAGCCTGAACCACCCTTACAATTTAAATATATATATTTTTTAAAATAACTTAATGTTTAATGCTTTATTTTGGTGTGATGTGTGTTACCATGACAGTATTTAGTATTTGTACTGTATGTCTCTGACCCTGTGCACGTCTATACACAAGTAAAGACCATGTTTTATGGACATTTACAATGAACTCAATCATGTGGATTTCTATTACATTATCCATATTATCATGGTGGATATCAGGACATGTTATAGGCAAACTTGCATAAATTTGATTTGCTTAAAGCAATTAAAAATATTTGGCCAGTGGAAAAGATTGAAAATAACTCTTCTCTGAAAAAATTTACAGTACTGTGCAAAAGTCTTAGGCACGTTGGTATTTTCACACGAAAAATGTTTTTAAGCCAGTTATTTATATCTTTTACTGGAGTGTGTCAGTAGGAAATATCAGTTTACATTTCCAAAAATTTATTTTGCAATTAATTGTAATAATCCAGTGATTTTTTTTTTTATGCACAAGAAGTCTGATAGCAGCCGGTATGATCTGATCTCACCATCATCGAGTCTGTCTGTGATTACATGAAGAAACAGAAAAAACTGAGACAGACTAAATCCAGAAGAACTGAGGCAACGTCTCCCAGACACTTGAGGAAACCTTCCTGCAAAACTACATGAATAGGTGTAGGAATAGATGCAGGTGACAAAAGCCGTTTTAAACACAAAGGGTGGTCACCCCAAATATCGATTTGATTTAGTTAATAGAAGTTAATTCATAAATAAAAGCTATTTATGTTATTATTTTTGACAGCATTCTCACTTTAAAGCATTCTGACAAGTGCCTAAACTTTTCACAGTACTGTAGTTTTGCAGGAAGGTTTCCTCAAGTGTCTGATAGACGTTGCCTCAGTTCTTCTGGATTTAGTCTGTCTCAGTTTTTTCTGTTTCTTCATGTAATCACAGACTGACTCGATGATGGTGAGATCAGATCATACCGGCTGCTGTCAGACTTCTGACAGCAAAAAAAACAAAAAAAAACTAATATCACTGGAGTAAAAGATATAAATAACATTTTTCGTGTGAAAATACCAACGTGCCTAAGACTTTTGCACAGTACTGTATCTGAAATGTATTTTATAAAATTTTGATTTATTTAAGACAAGGTAAGGATACTGAAAGGGATAGTTCACCCAGCAATGACAATTCTGTCATCATTTACTCATGCTCTAATTGTTCCAAACCTGTTTGAATTTCTTTCTTCTGCCTAACACAAAAGAAGATATTTTGAGGAATGTCGGTAACCAAACAGTTGATGGGTTGATAGTATTTTTTTCCCCATACTATGGAGATCAATGGGTGTTTGGTTCCCCATGTTTTTCAAAATATCATCTTTTGTGTTCAGCAAAAAAAAAGAATTTTATACATGTTTGGAACCACTTGAGGGTGAGTAAATGATGACAGCATTTTCATTTTTTCAGTATCACTATTTCACTATCCCTTGAATGATTTTTAGCTATGTAATGGGATGCAAGTAGCCTAGTCTTTATCTCATAGAGTGGGTTGCACCAACAATTAATCTTAAATCTAGATTACATCAAGATTTATCTAATAATTCTGTTGCACCAAACTTTAAACTGTGTTTTAAAATAAGCAGGTTTACAGATCCTGGAATTAACTTTAATCCTGTTGCTCCATAACTTTAAACTTAGATTTAAATCACAATTATGGATTGATTTTAAACTTACATGTGAGGAGGTTTACATAAAATAAAGTGCACCTACAATTAAACTATGCAGATGATTGAACATGGATAGAAACAGTGGGTGTGTCGTCATATCTCAGAGAGGTGTTTATTACAAATAAAAATGAAAAATAATGCGCATTGAGCCAGCAGTGTGAGGGTCGTTGCAGACTAGTTTACACCTGCTATCGAGTCCGGGACGCAGATCTGTCACTCATCTCGGTGACGTCACTCATCTCGGTACACCTCAGTCTCGGTCAAACGGAATGGGCGGCGATGTCAAGAGCAGAGATAGTCACTCCGCCAATCATGACAGTTGTTTTGTCATAAATTACGCTGCCACAATATACTCCATTAATTGATACTATAAATATATATTTCCATGCTTATGAAATCTGCACGCGTTGCTGCAAAGTTTTAATTGCCTGCTTGATCAGTAACTTATATAAAGCAACTTTATAAAGACAGCTGACATTTTACAAGTTTATTTCCTTAATTGGCAAGGGCTACTTATGTCAGAGAGAGAGAGTTTCTGGTGGTCAATAAAGAAGGAAATGGAATATTAACATTGTTGTTGTCAATGACAAATCCATCATGGCGGCGGAAATTAATCGTAAATGGAGGTTTTAATCACAGTTAAATTCTAATCCCTGATTTGTTAATCTGGGTTTAAAATTAAGTGGTGCAACACAACTCGATTTAAAATAAAGCCTAGATCAACAAATCCTAGATTAGCTCTAAACTGCCCTTATTTTCCTAATGTTTGTACCATTAAACATCTCTGTGATTCTCCATCTGTGATTCTTGGGGAGTCTTTGTCCACTCAAACTCTCCTCCTCACCGTGCATTAGGACGATATAGACACATCCTCTTCCAGGCAGATTCGTAACATCTTTAGTTGATTGGAACTCCTTAATTATTGCCCTGATGGTGGGAATGGGGATTTTCAATGCTTTAGCTTTTTTCCTACAGCCACTTTCTATTTTGTGAAACTCAACAATCTTTTGCTGCACATCAGAACTATGTTCTTTGGTTTTACTCATTGTGATGAATGATTAAGGGAATTTGGCCTTTGTGTTTCCTCATATTTATACTTTTTTATAAAGAATATACTTCAGAGATATTTTACTCAAAATCATTTCTAGGGGTGCCAATAATTGTGGCCAACATGCATTGGAGAAAAACATTTATTTCATGAGTTTTCACCCACTTTCAATTGTTCTACTTCAATAAAAGGTTAGATTTTGTGAATTGTTTGAATGAAAGATCAAAATGATAAACAATGCAGATTTATTTTCACAGCCGCCTTTGCGCATATTTACCAAGGGTGCTAATATTAGTGGAGGGCACTATATGCATAATTTGCCATTTGTCACAGTATTTCAAAGACATTGTCACAGTATTTTATTTTATTTTTTTCTGAATTTCTGGCAACCACAGCTGCCAGCTTTTTAATCTAAATTTAATCGTACAGTTTTACAGTGTTGCTTTGCGGTTTCTAGGGTGTTGCTAGGTGGTTGCTTGGTGGCTGTCTACAAGCCTAAATGCAAAAAGCCCACCCCAAACTCTTTGTGATATTCTAGTCTCTAGATTATTTGTAAATCTGTTAGAAAGGTACAATAATAGCACACCACAATAAGCCACATATTTGAGGGATCATTATATCTGCAGCACAAATGGTACAGAATGAGTTGAAGTTTAATACTTAAGGGTTTGTTAAAATTACATAAGCTATAGGAACAGGGATGGTTGCTTTAACAACCACCACTAATAAAAAAAAATATATTGGGAAATGAAGTAGATATGGATACAAAAACTATTTATTTGGGTGAACAAAGCCTAAAGCTGTGCTGTAAAGAATAACTCAATTAATGGGTGTCTAAGTGAACGGTGGAATAAAAAAAAATAAAATTAGCTAAATTATGAAAAGTCTAACATGTCTAAACCGATAAGGAAGCATTGGCAAGAAACCTGCTGGAAGAAGAAAAAAAAAATCAATTGAGGTCTAAAGTAAAGCAACAAAGCGTGGGAAAGATACACAAAACTAAATATTAATTATTCCAATTTTCCAACTTATGAAAGCTTATTCAGTACAAAAAATGGCCTGATATTAAAATTTTAAAAAGAAGTTACACTCCAATTATCTGGAGTGAGGTGAGAGCAAAGGAAAATTAAAGCAAGCAGAAGAATGAGGCTTCAATTCGAGAACAAATATACATGTTAGAAACTTCATTCTTTTCCATTCAGTACCTTTCACACCAACTTTTCAATATGCCTTTATAGCACAAAGTTTTAGTGTGTCTAAGTATGACCTTTAGCTCTATGCCAGGTTTTTTGATACTAGCCCTAAAACGTGATTAGAAACCTTAGCTTTGCTTAAACAGTTTGCATCCTCAAAAAAATAAAAAAATAAAAACGGCATACTGCAATGCCCCCAGACCGAGGACACCAGTTTCCCAGCCAGCACAAGTTAGCGGAACTGCCAGCATAATGCATTTTAAAAGCGTGGATCTTCTTTTAATATTTCTGTTAGATCAAATGTGTGCAGCACAGCTGGACATGGCCTTACAAATATGTGTATGAAATGAGTCAGCACAGTGTATAAACATCAGTGCTGATCAATTTAGACAGGAGACATTCATCAAATTAGCCCGTTCTTCCAAGTAGATTACAGTAGGAAAGCTTTAATTATTTTAGTGAATCTTGCATAACTCAACAGAGAAGAAATAAGTTATGTATTATTTGAAAATTGTGCATATGCTTTTCTAAATCCTATTGGCAGCATTTAAATACAGCATGTGTGTGTAAATAAATTAAAAAAAAATTGTGAAGAGCTTATAAAATGTGTAAATGGCAGGAATTCAAACAAAGAAAGATTTGCTGCAAGGAGACAGCATTTCCGATGCCTGTACCAGTACTGTAATGGGCAACGTAGCTCTTATGATAGGAATATCCAGGTATGCTTGAGAATTCTGTCCTTTTTATGGTCACGTCTTGTGACATCACATCCTGATTTTGGTTTGTTTAGATGTCTTTGGTCTGTGTTGCGTTCATATTTCAGTCAAACCTTTTCAGCAGTCTCGGTCCAATTCAACACCAGGGTTTGGATGTCAGCATTCACACACTCAAATGAGTCGAAATAACAGAGTAATCGCACCAGAGTTCATTTAATCTAACCAGACCTTCCAAGTGTGAAGACACGCTCTCTCCTCCCCCATCATGAGTGGACATGCCCCCTACTGCTGATTGGCTCACTCTCTCTCCTCCACCATTATGAGTGGACATGCCCCCTACTGCTGATTGGCTTGCTCTCTCTCCTCTACCATCATGAGTGGACATGCTCCCTACTGCTGATTGGCTCGCTCTCTCTCCTCCCCCATCATGAGTGGACATGTTCCCTACTGCTGATTGGCTCGCTCTCTCTCCTCCCCCATCATGAGTGGACATGTTCCCTACTGCTGATTGGCTCGCTCTCTCTCCTCCCCCATCATGAGTGGACATGCCTCCTACTGCTGATTGGCTCACTCTCTCTCCTCCCCTATCATGAGTGGACATGCCCCTTACTGCTGATTGGCTTGCTCTCTCTCCTCCCCCATCATGAGTGGACATGCCCCCTACTGCTGATTGGCTCGCTCTCTCTCCTCCACCATCATGAGTGGACATGCTCCCTACTGCTGATTGGCTCGCTCTCTCTCCTCCCCAATCATGACTGGACATGCTCCCTACTGCTGATTGGCTTGCTCTCTCTCCTCTCCCATCATGAGTGGACATGCCCCCTACTACTGATTGGCTCGCTCTCTCTCCTCCCCCATCATGAGTGGACATGTTCCCTACTGCTGATTGGCTCGCTCTCTCTCCTCCCCCATCATGAGTGGACATGCCCCCTACTGCTGATTGGCTCGCTCTCTCTCCTCCACCATTATGAGTGGACATGCCCCCTACTGCTGATTGGCTTGCTCTCTCTCCTCCACCATCATGAGTGGACATGCTCCCTACTGCTGATTGGCTCTCTCTCTCTCCTCCCCCATCATGAGTGGACATGCTCCCTACTGCTGATTGGCTCGCTCTCTCTCCTCCCCCATCATGAGTGGATATGTTCCCTACTGCTGATTGGCTCGCTCTCTCTCCTCCCCCATCATGAGTGGACATGCCCCCTACTGCTGATTGGCTCGCTCTCTCTCCTCCACCCTCAAGTGTGGACATGCTCCCTACTGCTGATTGGCTCTCTCTCTCTCCTCCACCATTATGAGTGGACATGCCCCCTACTGCTGATTGGCTCACTCTCTTTCCTCCCCCATCATGAGTGAACATGCCCCCTACTGCTGACTGGCTCACTCTCTCTCCTCCCCCATCATGAGTGGACATGCCTCCTACTGCTGATTGGCTCACTCTCTCTCCTCCCCTATCATGAGTGGACATGCCCCTTACTGCTGATTGGCTTGCTCTCTCTCCTCCCCCATCATGAGTGGACATGCCCCCTACTGCTGATTGGCTCGCTCTCTCTCCTCCACCATCATGAGTGGACATGCTCCCTACTGCTGATTGGCTCGCTCTCTCTCCTCCCCAATCATGACTGGACATGCTCCCTACTGCTGATTGGCTTGCTCTCTCTCCTCCCCCATCATGAGTGGACATGCCCCCTACTGCTGATTGGCTCGCTCTCTCTCCTCCACCATTATGAGTGGACATGCCCTCTACTGCTGAAAAATACTTTTTTTGCGATGTTCTGGGGAAATCATTGGCTATCAGCAGAGCTGGGGAGTTGCTAACTACAAGTAGCAACGCTTTTTTCAGTCACTTGATCGTAGCTCAGTTGCTTTTAAAATAATGTAGCTTTCCCTGTAGCCAGCAAGTAGCAGTGTAGTGTGACCAAAAGCTACATTCTGGGTGCTTCTCATTTCCTTTCCGTGCTTCCTTTCCTCCTATCTTAGCCCCACCCCCTTAGGATGCAAGGAAAGCATACGCCTCCTTGCGGTGCAAATAAAGAATTGAGATGCCCTTCAAGATGGCTGAGTTTGATCAGTTTCGTTTACAATTCCTGCAGTATGGTAAAAGTGTTTTGAGGTCATACCATAGTAGTTTCTAAGGAATCATGTTAATTTCAGCTGGAAACTGCTCCCAATCGCATCAGAGCCAGCCTGCATGTTGCCAAATTGTAAATATTAGATATGTTTGATATTTATGACTCTTGATCGGGCTGCCTCTGATGTGATACCTGCGATAGCCAATAAGAGCGAGCAAGCTTTACCAAACATATGTTGCATGCTTCTATAGCTGAAACTTGGCAGCCACGAATATGCCACAAGAGTGGAGTATTGAGAAAGAAGATCACCCATATTCTTTATCCCTTTGTTTGTCTTCCCATAAAACAAAACTCATGCCAGGAGAACCAGCTGACGACATTGATCATCCTCCATTCGTTTTTCTTCTCAAGTCACATTTGATCTCCCAAGTCTCCGTGAAATCTCGCCTCACTGTGAACATGTTACTACAATTGACAGATGTGTGGTCTCACGGTCTGGACAAATCATCTAGTGTGTGCATTCTGAGGATTATAATGCTAAAAATCTTTTGAAACTGCCCTTATGTCTGTGGTCTCCCACAGTTTTAAAATCGTTTAAGATTTGAAAATCATCTAGTGTGTCCCAGGCATTAGTCTCATGTAATATTCCATGACGGTTAGAATGTTGCCTTAGAGTACAGCAACTGGCAGCTCACTAGGTTTTGAACACAACTACTGAATGATACATGAGGTTAGTAGCCCTTCTTTCATTATTAATGCTGTCTTCTACTTTTAGTGATTACCAGAATAACACATTATAAATGCCTTGTTTCTTCAGGACCAATGGGCTATCATGCCTTTATGTCTCTTTTAAGTCTCTGATGTGTGTAATCTCATCTGAGGTGCAATTTCATTAAAAATGTGCTTAATAGATAGTTTGTGTCAGTTTTTGCTTGGTCATGCATATAATGCTATTTCATGCACTGAGTTTTTACACTGTTAAAGACTTGGATTCCCATGCTAAACATGGACAAAGTTTAAAAAAATAAGTTGGACGTTGGATGGAGTATTTCTGTGCGGGTTTTCGGAATTTCCTTGTGCGGGCCATATGGGCACTTCTCCCGGAAGGGCGCGTGCGCACACTTCGACCAGAGCGCGAGAGCGAGAGCAGCACGCCCAACAACGTGCTTTGCTCGGCTTCAGGGAAGTCGTCGGCTGCGCTGCACAGGTCACAGGACTTCACGAAATCAACAATGTCACCAAAGAAGTGTGTTTAGACAAACCTGTTCAGTTTGTTCCCTACATTTCGGTGATGATTGTTTTATAAACAAGGCCCAGGATTTAACTCCGGATTTGCAGATCGTCTAATCCTGAAAGATGGAGCGGTCCCAACGATAAAGGGACACGGTCATGCGTTGTAACCGCAGGCGGTGAGTAAAACTGCTTCAAATGTCTGTGTGTGTGTTGTTGGCTATCGACGCGTAAGTGCACATCAAATAAACAACATGATCACGTATAGTTAATTTATCAATGGAGCATGCAATGTGCACTTCCCACATGTATACCTTTTAAAACGGGCAAATAAAAAAAATTACGACAACATAATGAAAGTAGAAATTAGTAATTTACACAAGCCGCTAAGCAAATATATACAGTTACAGTACATAACGTTACCACATAGAGACGTCCTGCTGTAGTCGTTGTTGCTGCTGCTCCTCTTCAATTTCATCATCTGGATCTGATTCTGGATTATATATGTATGGCTGAATCTGATTGATAGCCATTGTTTATTTAAGACAACATTTTTTTCCACATTTTCTAAGGATGTCACAGCTTTCAGACGCTCTCAACGCAATAGCTGTGCGCGCTCGTGGCTCTTTAGCTCTGCCCACACGATATATCTCAAGCCGCTTGTTTTTTTTTCGTAAAGACACGCTACAGCGTATCTTTCTTTTATAAATATGATAAAACAAAGACTTATGAAGGATGCAATACTATTCTATAGGTACTCAAGATTGACATAAACTGTGTGTGATACCCCCCCTTTAAGAAACAAGCATTTTATTCGTAACTGTACAATACAAAGCCAATGAAGTCGCAAAGACTATTGAGGGCAAAATAGCTCAAAATGAAAGTTCAGTTATATTGGCATCACCAATAGGCTATGCCTTCATTTCTTCATAAATATTAAAATGCTTGCTGTCTCATTACCAAGTTTGCCCTTTTCAGTGGAAACTTTGAAAAATCCCTTGCTAGATAAAAGGGGGTTGGGTGTGTGGAATGATAAGAGAGTTTAGAGCAGAATTGAGTGTCCTTTATTGGCAAACACAGAGCGCACACACATCTACCATGGCCAAGATTTGACTTCATCTATTATACAGGGAACAAGTCTAAGACAGATTGTTTCACTGCAATGAGATGCGGTCACTGAAGTGACCAATAAAAAGCATTTCACTTTAAGGATCTCTGAACGTGATGTTTCCACCTTCCTGGCTGCTTGAAATTTTCGGAACCTGTGCAGTAGGTTGGCAAAATTGTTTAATTCCATGCATGTACAATAATGTGATATTAAAGTTAGAACATTTTAAATTAAAAATTCATGCCTTGCTTAATGAGTCCTATGAGATGTATTGAGTTCATTATTGATTTACTTTAAATGTATAATAAACAAGA